>CM054141.1:8397441-8447441 GCA_028751875.1 Rapana venosa
TGGCAACAATATTCCGAAAACAACGCTTGGCAACTTTATTTCTTCAAACCTAACCTCTTGGCAACTTTATTCTCAAAACAACTCTTGGCAACTTTATTCTCAAAACAACTGTTGGCAACTTTATTCTCAAAACAACTTTTGGCAACTTCTTGAAAACAACTCTTGGCAACTTTATTCTCAAAACAACTGTTGGCAACTTTATTCTCAAAACAACTTTTGGCAACTTCTTGAAAACAACTATTGGCAACTTTATTCTGAAAACAACTCTTGGCAACTTTATTATGAAAACAACTCTTGGCAACTTTATTCTGAAAACAACTCTTCAGCACTGCGGCAACCTTAAAACTGCTTTTTCTCTTTTAACCAAGATTGAAACTGCTAATTTGTCTTTAGAGAAGGTTTGACACTGTTCATTCTTTCACCGAAGATACACTTGAACACTGTTCTTTAATCAGAACACTCAATGTTTGGGAAAAAAACCCTGTTAGGGCATTTTGTCTTTGAGCATTTTGCATCAAACAAGATGTATAAGCTTTGACATAATATTCTGAGAATGGCCTTGAAGACTACAGAACGAAATCTTCTGGAAAACGACTGCAGAATGTGTGTAGAACGCTCTCGAGGCAGATCTCAAGGCTGGTGAGTGGTTTCAGTTTTTTGTTTTGTTTTTGAATGCTGACAAAAGTCTTTCGGAGAAGACTCTAAACCAGTGGACCCGTGTGCTTACGGACCTGTGCACGTCAACAGAACCCTCGAGAGTTAAAAATCAGAAAGATCAGGGAGCTACCTGTCGGCTGTCCTCGCAACATTGGTAGGTTAAGTTCCCAAGTGTATCCACGAAATTGAAATAAATGTTGAATGTAGCTAGGTGGGGGAAAAACTGTGGCATACACAAACATCTCGCCGTTGGTGAACCTCTAAGCTCCAGCAGAGGAACACCCCCCCCTACCTCCACCCACCAATCTCCCCCCCCCCCTCCCCCACCCCCCCACCCCCCACCGCAAACAACAAACACACCAACCAAACTAACCAACAACAACAAAACCCCAACCAAAAACAAGACATTTTTTCTTTAAATACTGACAGGTAATAAATGTTTCAATGTAGCCCCTTTGAGGAAACATTCAAACCAAAGAATGCGGTCACAACTGACAGCTTTTTCAAGTCTGAAAATTCATTACATGTAATTTATCACCCCGCATTTTGCCGCGTACCTACACAGTACCTTCACAAGCTCATCGATGATCAAAGAAAGAAAAGATCGACGCCCATTACATATTCATGTTGCAGGTCCTGGCTTTAAAGTCAGTTCCTTAGTTTGTCGATCACGCTTGGCCCGTCTCTGAACTCCCCAAGCAAAAACTGTTGACGTGTTCCTTTTCAGTAGCCAGAACTCCACCAATCATAAATAAATAACTCGATTATTTTGTCAGCGAGCGCAGAATGAAAACATTAAGTGGAAACATAAACACAGAAGTCAGAGGCAGTTTCTGCCCTCCTCTCTGTGTGTGTGAGGAAAAGAATTCCACGCTTTGTGCACCTGGTGTAAGGTCTGTTCATTTCAGTGTCATATTTTTATGCATCTGTTATAAAAGAATTTTATAACATTTGGATATTCTTTTCATAGCCCACCCCTGCCCCCCTCTCTCTTCCACCTTTCTTGTGCGTGATGATGAGTATCGTTGAACATTTCAAAGGGAGAAAATCGTCTGATTGTCATCGGCACAGCAGCCTGGTGATCTCCCTCCCTCATGCGGAGCAGCAAAGCGTGGAAATGAAATCGCACACTATTGTTCAGCCAAGATAATATTCTCTTTTCAGCCCATCCATTTTAACATTTCAGCGAAAATCTACCGTGGAAGCCTACACTGAATAGGATAGATGGTTGTGGGGGGAGAGAGGGGGAGAAGGGGTGGGGGTTGAAATATCGAGGTCTGTGCGAATGAACTCTCTGTGTTTTGTGAGAGTGGCTCCCCGTGACGGGCGAGGCGGGCGGACAATTGGCGACACTGTATGAAAAAGATTCATCAGTAACTTCCCTTTGGAAACCGCGGTCGCGTCTTTTTGCATTAACAATGCATCTGACTTGAATTCCCTACGATATGGTTGACAGCAGTTGTCGTCTGCTTTGCCGGTTCTCACTATTATGGGATTGTATCAGGTTTCATCCGGGTTTATTTGACCTCTGTTCTGGGCGCTGTTTTGCATATGTCATGTTGAAATCACCTAGAGGGCCTTGAGCTTGTTTGGGGCTGTCTGGAATGGTGAAAAAAGGGGTGATTATGCATTTTGTCACAGCCCAGGGGGTTAAACGGTCTCCTGCCGTTTGGCTTGAAATACAACACAGCTATGTTTGGCTAGAATTCTCTTGTGAAGATTTAGAGTGATGGGGGGGGGGGGGGGGGGGGGGGGGGGGGAGAAGGGGGGGATGGGGGGGATGGGAGGTGGGGGTGGTTAAGGGAGCCAAAGTATGTCTTGGGTTCATGTTAAAATTTCAGTGAAGTTTAACCCCTTTGCCCCTCAGCTGTCACAGGGGACGCTATAAAACATCAAAACCGAAAATCTTTAAATCCCTCCACTTCACACAGACACACACACACACATACAGACACACACACACACACACACACAGACACACAGACACACACACACACAACACACACACCACACACACACACACACACACACACACACACACACACACACACATTATTCTCGAAATGAAAGAATGCAATAAACCCTTTCCTGCGACTTCTAGTAATGAAGTTTCTCCCAGTCTGTTTTGTTATTGTAGTTGATGTTGTTATTCTTGTTGGCAGTCTTTGAGCCCAGTGTCTATTTTCATCAATCTTTGTTCCTAAGGTCTCTTTCTCCAAGTTCTTGCACATCGCTCTTTCTATTACCAGGCCAGTGTCACAACCTCGCCTTTGGCCTGTCTTTCCCCCATGCTCCTGGGTCTGTGTTTTCTCCATAGCTATCTTCGTTTCTAGAAACCTGTAGTTTCTATGAACTACGTTCTGTCAGATGCGTACTGCTTTCAGCTTGTGTGCCCACATCAGGATGTTTGTTTTCCAAAGTATTTCCTTCCCCCCCCCCCCCCCCCCCCTCCCTTTTCTTTCTTTCTTTCTTTCTTTTTTTTCTTTTTTTTCTCTTTCTTTTCTGTTGTTTTCTTCCTTCCTTCCTTCCTGTCTGTCTGTCTGTCTGTCTGTCTGTCCGTCCGTCCGTCTATCTTGCTTGCTTGCTTCCTTCCTTCCTTGCTTGCTTGCTTCCTTCCTTCCTTTCTTTCTTCTTTCTTTCTTTCTTTCTTTCTTTCTTTCTCCAGGCTTCTACTTCTTCGTGTGTGTGTCTCTTCGGCATTGTATTCATCCCCCAGGGGTACAGTTCTTCGCCATTCGTTTCAACCAAGGCCATGCCTCAACCTGGGTCTCTGCTCTGTTCAGTCTGTGTCTCTGCTCTGTTCAGTCTGTTTCTGTATCTCTGTTCTTTGTCTGTGAGTTCCCTCAGCGTATTAAATAGCCTGCCTGTTGATGGGTCCACCTCCTGCTACTATACAGAGGGTCAGCTCTGTCCCTCGCTCTGTGACAGACAACGTAAAAAGTCTGCCGTCAGGCCATCTTTATTTTTATTAATTTTATACCACTGTCAGTCAGGGCAGGTTTCTCTGCGTGAAATTTCGGGCTTCTCTCCTTGGGGAGATCGCGTTGCCACAAGACCAGCGCCACCCAGTATTCTTTTTTCTTTTTCCTGTCTGCAACTGTATGTTTCCTTATCAGAGTGGCTTTTTTCCCCACCGATTTTTGCCAAGGACAGCTCTCTTGTTGCCGTGCGTTCTTTAACGTGCGCTAAATAATTACGTGTAACACACGGGATCATAGTTTATCTTCTCATCCAAAAGACTAGCACCCAGACCACTATTCATGGTCTAATGGATGGTGGTGGTGGTGGTGGGGGGGGGGGGGGGGGGGTAGTTTCGGGCCAAACGGGGATCGAACCACCGCACACTTCCGATCCGGACTTTTCGCTTTCTAGGCAGGTGCGTTGCCTCTAGACCGCCGATCCACCAGGTGCAACATTTCTCACTCTTCTTCTTCGGGAATGGGTAGTTAGCATCCTGCGTAAGAGCGGGCAGTGGTTCTGCAAGAAGCTCTCACCGGGTTCTGCTTTGGGTCAGAGACCTCCACAAAGCCTCACTTCGCAGCTGACGGGTGGGGGGATCACTGCCAGCCTCTGTGTCTCTCTGCCCGTCTCCACCATAGCTTGTACTTCAGGAAACACTAACCCCCCCAAAAAGAAAAAAAAAAGTTTTACAGCAAAATTCACGTGCGACAACCCAGGGTGACGAACCACCGGCTTCCATGGCGCGCGCCACAGGGAAAGGTCACGTGATGCCGTTGTGTGCTAAGACTGGTTAATCCTTCATGTGCCATGTTCCTCCACCATCCTTCCACCATCCTCCTCCACCATCCTCCTCCACCATCCTCCTCCTCCCTCTCTTGAAGCTGAACAGACAGAATGGAAAATCGTAAAAAAATAAAGGGGGAGAGAACAAGAAGTAGAAGAAGGGAGGCAACGAGAAGTGGCAAGAAAGGGGAGGAAACTGAAAAGGGGGAGGGTTACATTGTCACACAAATGGAATCTTTAACGTGAGTTACATGTACAAACGAGTCCCCCAAAATGAAACAGAAAAAAAGGAGAAAGAGAGAGAGAGAGAGAAGAAGAAAGAATAGGAGAGAGACAGACACTGGAGGGAGAGAGGAGAGGGGAGGATTGGGGGAGAAAAGCGCATGGATTTGGGAGAGGGGAGAAGGAAGGGAGAAGGGAGCGTGGGTCACAGTCACGCCCAGCTTATTCATAATTTTGGCGCCCAGAAAACATTAGCTCTTCCATGCAGACTTAAAGCAAACGATGTTTCGGTCGTTTGGGAAAGAAGGCAAAAGAGACAGAGGCAGACAGGAGACGGGGAGTTGAGGGTGGAGGGGAGGGAGGGAGGGAGAGAGGGTGGAAAGAGAGCTGGAACGGTGGAGGTGGAGGGGTGGGGTGGATTATAGGGGCGAGAGAAGACATGAAGAGGAACAGAAAGTCTGCAATTATCGGTAATCTGATTCTCTCTATTCAGCTTCCCACCCCCCCCCCCCCCACCCTCCCCACCCCCAGCCTCCCTGTCTCTGAATGTAACACTACCCTTTGCCTACTTGAGAAAACGGGTATGCGGGTGGTATGGCGGGGGGACCAACTTGGTGAGATGCGCTATGCTGAAGGTGGTGGTGGTGGTGGTGGTGGTGAATTACAAATATGGGGTGGAGACGGTGGAGGACAGGTGAGAGAGAGAGAGAGAGAGGGGGGGGTGGGGGGGGGGGGGGAGGGGGGGAAGATGAAAGACTGGTGGGGTAGGAGGTGAAGAAGAAGAAGAAAGGGAGATAAAAGATGGTAAGTCAAGCGTGGGTGAGTGGAGATTTTTTCCTCTTCGCTTGCTTGCTCATCTCATTCACCTTTCCGTCTGTATTGTTACCTCCCTCCCCTTGGTGGTGGTGGTGGTGGATATTTTTTTTTTTTTTTATACATTCTGTCTGGACCCGTCCTGTGACAGTCTTGATTAGCACGTGCGTAACATGCCGTGACCCTGAGGGAAGAGGAACGAGGCTGTCACATCCTTCACTGCTTCAAGGACAGACTCCCAGAGACCTCTTCTTTAGTCACGTTGTAAAAGTCTAGCAGATCTTTTGAAGGTGGTGGACGGCCAACAAACTATTTTCTGCAACGTGACTGACGGAAAGTACAGCTCTCCTTTCAGTCCTCCCCCCAATGTGACTGGGAGACAGGCACTTTCTTATTAACAAATTTTTTTTGTTGTAAAACCCTTTTTTTTTTTATTATTAATAAAAAAAAAAGCACATGAGTGCTTATTCCATTATCCTCGATATATAAAAAAAAATCTGAGCGCTTTGATTTGTTGTTTTACAAGATTCAGCGCTATATAAATTCCATACATTATTATTATTATTATTATTATTAAGCACTCCCCTCTGATTGGGAGATAGGCACTTTCTTATTAAGCACTGCCCTGTGACTGGGAGATAGGCACTTTCTTATTAAGCACTGCCCTGTGACTGGGAGATAGGCACTTTCTTATCAAGCACTCCCCTCTGATTGCGAGACAGGCACTTTCTTATCAAGCACTCCCCTCTGACTGGGAGATAGGCACTTTCTTATTATGTACTCCCCTCTTTTCTAAACTTTTGTCTTTTAAAAAAAACAACACATTTTCCTCTACATACTTTACTTATGAAAAAGACCTGTTGCACTCTTTCCAAAGACGTAAATTGAATCTCTGATGGAAACTGATGCTAGGAAATATAATGACGCATTTTTTCGTGTCTTCAAGTTTTCTGTAATGAATTCCTGACAGTATAGAAACCTAGTCGTGAAGAATTCAGTGTTGGACTTCGATGCAACTTTCGCTGTCACTGTTTTTATCGGTCAGTGTTGAAAAACTTCAATGTCAATCCATATGAAAGGTCAGGTGTTGCACCTCCTTGTGCTCTTTGCATAATTTTATGAGGTTACACATTTTTTCGTGTGTGGATTTTTTCTCCTTTTTTTTTGGGGGGGGGGGGGGGGGGAGGAGGCAATGACCACTCATCCTACGAACAGCGTTGACTGATCATTGTGAAAAAAGTCATGTATCAAATCGTTTTACTTGTTGAATCGGGTTTTCTGGATGAAAAAAAATGAAACGGTCCATTACTAAAAAGTCAGTGTAGGTTACAAACAACTTCATTTAATGATATGGTCATGTAATAGGATCACAAGGGGCGTCACTGAACATAAAAGAAGTAAAGATTACTTGTTGCTAAAATGGCGGTTTTACTTGTTCTGTCATCTTCTTGAATGTATCCTTGTTTAAACCTACAGAACTGACGTGGTCAGGAGTTTTGCAGGGTATCCGTCGGTGGCTGGTCTAACAGCGGCTTCAAAGTAAAAAGTTGTTACACATGTTACCTCATAAAACGTAAATGTAGCAGTGTATGGAGCAGTCAAGATGAGTGAGCTGATGAGGGAGCTACTGGAAAGTTGGCGAAGATGGAAGAGAGAGAGACAGAGAGAGAGAGAGAGAGAGACAGAGACAGAGAGACAGAGAGAGAGAGAGAGAGGTGGTAATAGCACGTTCAGGGTAAGAAGTCATCAGCCAACAGCAATGATACCCAAATGAAACCGTGAAGCTTCATGTCTTTTCCATTCATACAGAGCACGCCTGAAAATATGGAATATGATTTTCCTCGTGACATCGCTCTTTCTCTAAGCTAACCTGGAACCATCAACTTCAAAGATGTAATTTATTACAACCCATGTGACCCCTTTCCATAAAAAAAACCCACAAAGGAGTTATGTTGCAATGCTCATCCGAATTCTTTGTACTTTATATTAGCAAAGTTCGTGAGAGATGGATCTATATTAGCAAAGTTTCGTGATGGATGGATTCTTAAAGAAGTTTACCTGTTTTGGTCGTCTAACAACATTTTTCGCACAGTCTACATTTATCTCAGCTGATTTGCTTGTTATGTATTTGTAATAGTCTTTTCTCTTTGTTTGATTATGGAGCTAGGTATAACAAACAGTATAATGTGATGTATCCAAAACCTTATTTTGTGTGTGTGTGAGTGTATGTGTGCGTGCGTGCGCGCGCTTGGCACAGTGGATTGCTTTACAGATGAGGGCAAGTTGTAAACATGGAAGTTTATATGACAGTACCTCAAGTTTCAAACCAAAGTCGGGCACACGTAAAATGAAAAACCTAATCATAAACGTGGCCTGCTAGCGTTTCGCAAGGTTGAAGACTTTCCCCCACTCTCAGTTCCTAGTCATATAGACAGACCAACATTAGTTATGGAAGGCTGTAAGCTTACAATCTAGGCTTTGTTTTATCTTTCGTTCCTCGGCTAGAGCTCCGAGGTTCCCCAGTGGTGAGATTTTGCGTATTATTTATTTATTTATTCTTTTATATCGAGGATGATGGAATAAGCACTCGTGTGCTTTTTTACATCCAGTCCCCGTGTGAATGCGGTTTTGTAAATTCTGTCATCTGTTCCCACCGGCACACAATGGCCTACTCTTACGAAAAGCGGAACAGGATTTAACGTGTGCGCAAGATGTTCTGCGGGCCTTCGCACACGGGGCCTCGGTTTATAGTCTCATCCGAAGGACTTTTGGGGAGAGTGGCGTCCGCTTAACCCACCATTAAGATAGCTGCACTCCGACTTCCGGGACACGGTCCGCTAGTGTCTCAAGTTAGTGGTCGTGTGTTCTTAGCCCAGATTAATTACAGATAGGATCTGAACACTGTTAAGAATCGGAAATCAATAACAAGAAAACAGAGCCGTTATTCATTCGGAGAACATAACGTAACTTTTATCTCTTACATTTTGAACAGTATACAAAAACGAAGTGTTGACGAGCAAAAATATTCATAGCAGCAATAAATGGGATGTTCTGATTAACATAATGATCATCACAACGTGACTATATTGCGTACTTGCCTTAACAACTATAAAGTAGGTTAAAAAAAACACCCATACTGACAGAACCGTAGCTGTATGACCATGTTTTGATGACTGATGTTGAGGTAGATAACTGCGCTGACACACAAGCATTTTTTCCCCCAAGCTATCACACGTTTCGAAGTATTAAGAATTCTTTTTGAAGCAGTTCGTTTTTGTTGTTGCTGCCTCATCTTCTCTGGAGTTCCTGTCCTGCTGTTCCGACGCCTTTCGTTGTGATCTCTCCCCACCAGCAATGTCGAATCCTCAGGGTTAGGGGTCTGCAGGGAACCCTTCACTGTTAGGCCATCCTGTGGCCACCAACCAGAGGGGCCCTGCACTGCTGCTGGGTAAATTCAGGTGGTTTCAGTAATGTCTGTTCTGAATTTTTGGAGTAATTTGTTTCAACCACCAACCAAACCTTAATTATTGTGTTCAGATGCATCTGCATTCCGCTCATTTAGAGGCTGAAAAAGTAATGAAATCGTATAAAATTACAAAAATGTTCATAGAATATGTCCAGATGATATGTTTGATCCATTTTGTTCCTTGGTTTCTTTCAAAAAGGCACCTTTAGAGCATGAGGTGCTAACATGTAAAGCTGAGGCATATTATTGGAAACCTTTTCCCCCTTGGACTAGCATTGTATTAAACTGTCTCGTACATATACGAAGAAGAACTAGCGTTTCATGGAGAGGGCTTAACGCATTTCTGTGTCCCCATATTTTTACTTTGGTGAATGGGTTGATTCATTACAGACACCATCTTGGATTAAGAGATTTGAATAATTTCTGTGTTGTGTCGCCATGTAGTTATTAATCCACAGTGTGTTATAGTATTAAAGAGAAGAGAACTGTGAACTATGAATTTAATCATTTTTGTACCATAAGGATACTTTTTGTATTACATTTCAGACCTTTTCATTTCTTTTTACAGTTTATCGGAAGGAGCTTAGGAAAGAAACGCATGTAGCTGAAGTAATGAAATTTTGATGAATATTTTGGCTTCTCGAAAGGGATGACAGTCAGCTGTTGTACCAAACACTCGGCTCTGAAGAAGACCATGCAAGGGGTCCAGACATTCCACAGTGAAATGTTTTCAAAGGATTCTGTCCAGTTTTTCTGCCTTCGATGTATACAAGCCGGCAAGCCTTTGTACGAGTTAAGTTGTAGCTTGGGTAACTACATCCTTTTCATTTTCCATCATCAACAGCAGAGACAAAAATGTTCAAAGACTAAATCGCACTCCCGAGTAATGTCCCGAACAAGGATTCGATCGGAGTTATTTTGGGGGGGTTGGAGTGAGACAGAAACCAGCTTCAGGGAAGAGGGGGGAGGGGGGAGGGACTGGGCCTAATGGATCCTTTCCGCACTAAGACACACTAGGGCCCATTCCCGTCTATGACTACAGCCACACACAGTCTGCGGCCGCTGACTGACAAACAGGTTTCATTAATTTCAGCGGGAACTGAGCCCGTACATCACTCATTAATTTCTCTCTGAACTGAGCCCCCCCTACATCACTTTGTCTAGCAGTTCATTGTCCTCACGACCCCTTCAATTTCATTTTCAGACGAGAAGTGGAATCGCGGAAAATTGCACCGACTGGGAAGTTAGGAGCAGGATAAGGAAGAGCGAGGGGGAGAGAAGAGGTGATGGGAAAGGAGGACAGGGAGGCTGAAGGGAGGGAGGGAGGGAGGGAGGGAAGGAAGGTAGTAGGGTGGACGGCCAAGAGAAGCAGAGAGAATGGAGGAGCCAGAACAGAAAACTGGACGGGCTACTACTACTACCTAATCCCTCGCCATGTTATGGCCACCAGAACACAAGCAGACGCTGCGGCAAAAGGAAAAAGATGTGAGGCAAACCTCTCTTTTATATTAATGCCAGCAATGTTCGCTACTGGCAGAGAAGAGAATGATGGTGAAAACGCGGAAGGTGAAAGCCTGCCCTTATCCCCTCCTACCCCCCCCCCCCCCCCCATCCTACTTCTCTACCCATTGTCCTCCAACAACCCTCTCCTCCCCCCCCCCCCCCCCCCCCCAGCCCCACTCCCGTCCTCCTCCCCGTATCCCTCCACACCCCGGCGGCTCTATGATTATGAAAAAGGGGTAAGTTTATTACAAGAACCATTGCGCACAGCATAATGCCTGCACACTCGGCCAAGTGCGAGAGCGTTGAAGCTTGCGGGCTGTAAAGCATAGAAATCTGACAATTTAATTAGCAGTTAGCTCGGCCTCTGCGCAGTAATACCTCTCGCCATCGCGCGCGCAGCCGCAGCACCGCTTGTAATTACTCCGCCGCCAGCGCGCGGGGGTTTATTTGACAGAAGGTCAAAGGACGCGCGCGTGCTGGTTGCCAGTTTCAGTGAGACGGGAGGTGTGATTTTTATGACATTTTATCGAAACTGACACCGTTTCTATGGGGATTGTTTTTGTTGTTTTGTGGGTTTTTTTTCTCTAAAATGTAACCCTTTTTATAGGTAATTCTTTTCTCATCCCTTTTTGTTCTGATGTAGTTAAGTAACGTAATAACAGATAAACGACAACGAACAATGTGGCAACGACATAAATCATCCCGTCTCTGAAGACCTTCTGCTGTCCTGCCCTCTTTGTAGCTTTTCTCTTTTCTGTAAAAACATCCCCAAAAAAGGTTATGAAAAAAACCCAACCTTAAAAGCCTTAGTGTTGTGATCAGAACCAAAAGGTGAAATTGCCACGTCTTGCAATCCATCATTTTTTTTGTGGTCACACCTTGTAGTCGATTTTTGATGACAGATTATTTCAGTTGCCTTTTTGTTTAACACAAGTGATGGACTGTCGACAGACGATGAAAATATGTACAGAAAGGTAGGCGGGTAAAAAGATTAGTAACCACATGTTTTAGACCAATACATGGATAAACAAATGCATCAGACACATCGATAAACTGATACACAAGCAGGCACACAGACTTACAAGCAGAGAAGGTAGGTAGGTGAATGTGTAGACATGAAATAAGCCTGCATGGAATAAACTGACAGGTTGGCAGGTTGGTAGTTAAGAAAGTAGGGAGATTGATAGATGGACAGAAGGAATGACTGGAGAGAGGGGGAAAAAAGATAGCAAAGCACAGGACCCTTCCATGGATGAAAAGAAACCCACCAACCCAAAGACAGAAAGATAAAACAGAGAAAAGAGCTACGTGCAGGTGCATGCATGCATAAATAGCAGATCGATAAGAAGTCTACTGATGTATGGATAGACATACATAGGTGAGCAGGTAGTGGTTTCACGTTTAGAGATGAAAATAGATAAAGGGACAGGTTGGTGGTTAGATAGATGAATGCTAAGCACAAATGTGATTATGCTGCATGTGGATAGGAGGTTGAACACGTGATCATAAAGCTAAAAATGAGGATCTGCAAACATCAAAGACCTAATTAACCGTGCAGTAATGCCTTCCTACATAAGTGAATGTGCAGTAGAGAGAGAGAGAGAGAGAGAGAGAGAGAGAGAGATTAAAAAAATTATCAGCCCCCCTTACACAAAAGTGACTATTTCGACGCAACAGCATCCGGAAGCGCCATTTACGGCTGCGCAACGCATGGGTTCACGTCATTTCCTCTTTGATAAACCCCATGGTTTCCCTTTCCGGCACAAGGTGACCTCTGTGGGTCAGGGAGGAATCCTCAGCTCATGTGGGGATGTGCCTGTACCGGGAGAGTTGTTGCAAAGTCTGTCAGGCGTGTCGTGTCTGCTGTTTTCCTTCCCTTCCTTTCTCTTTGTTGGGAACAAAGAAGGGAAGGAGGGGGGAGGGGGGAAGATAGATCTGCGCGCGCGCGCACACACACACGCACACCACACACACACACACAAACACACACACACACACACACACACACACACACACACACCACACACACACACACACACACACACACACAAAATTCAGAACACAAAATTTACAACAAAATTCAGCAAGGATGTTAAATGCTTATGTGGTGATTATATTTCAAATACTCATATCATACTTGAATGTGAGAAGCTAAAACCTCATCTCCCTGCCTTTTCTGAGAATTCCATTGAAGAAATTTTGAACAATGTTAAGTTAACAATTGATATTGCTAAGGGTTTATTGTTAAGTCCTATAGGGCATTTATTGTAGTTATTGTAGTTATTTTTTAATTTCAATTTTTTAATTTTAATTTCTGTTCTTGATTTGTTCATGTTAAGAATACTATTTCCTTTGTTATTACTATTTATTACACACACGAGCGCATGCATGTAGGGACGCCACGCACACTCACACACAAAGAGTAGATCTCTCTCTCTCTCTCTCTCTCTCTCTCTCTCTCTCTCTCTCTCTCTCTCTCTCTCTTCTCTCTCTCTCTCTCTCTTTCTCTATTCTCACATATTCAGTCTCTATTTAAGGATCGTCTGGTATCACTTTAAGTGGAAAGACGTTAAAATTGAAGACTTACTTACTTACACACACACACACACACACACACACACACACACACACACACACACACACACACACACACACACACACACACACAGAGGGAGGAAAGTGGGAGGGAGTGTTGTCTGACTGGTTGGTCATCTGGCTGGTGTAAAAGATAATTATTGTCTGACAGCTGACCGTGACGTAGGTGGTCACTGGGTAGGGGTTATTCAGATGTTGAGTACATCAGAAGCACTGTCTGTCTGTCTGTCTAAGATCTATCTACCTGTCTGTCTACCTATACAGAAGCTAGTTATCATTTGTCATTGTTATCCTCCTCCGCCTACTCCTTATTATCATCATCGTGGTGGTCGTCGTCGTCATCATCATCATCATCATCATCGTCGTCGTCGTCATCATCATCATCATCATCATCATCATCATCATCATCATCATCACTCTCCTTCAACTCTGTAGTGAATCATTGATGCACTACCACCACACTGAGTTGTTGATCAGATCCATCTCTCCATTCATGTCTAGGTCTAGGTCTCGCTTACGCCGCACAGGAAGATGGAATACAGTAGTGCAGGCGAGAGATGTGTTTTATGCATCATAGACATGCTCTTGTCCTTCAGCGTAGTTTTCAGTCTGGACAACACTGTTGTTGCTTTCGTGGAGTATTCTGGCGCGGATCGTTTTCTGCTACTTCTGGATCCCACAGACTTCCACTGGTTGACTGTGAACTATCTTTGGTCCATGGACGTTTAGGGTTGGTAGTGAGGGCGCCCCATTCACCTACCAGTCGCCGCCAAGATTCGAACCCACGACTTCGTAGACCCATAGGAGTCTTAACCAGTCGGCTAAAGCGTCCGTCTGTACCTCCATTAAACAACAATAACAAACTTGAATAATAAGACGATTGTTTTCATATACTTGTTGTTGCTTTTGGAGGGTGTGCAGAAAACAACGAAAAAACCCCAACAACAAAACCCCCCAAAACCCAACAAAACAAAAAACAACAACCCCCCCCCCCCCCAACAACACCCCAACAAAATAAACAAACAAAACAACAACAGGTTTCCATCAAAATGCTTAAAAACATTATTTAATCATGAGCTAAAACCTCTCCTTTCTCTGGCCTCTGCCAGAAAAATGACCGTTTTAAAGCTTTCTGGTAATAATTTCTGAAGATTTTGGCCGAAATATTGAGCTGAGGTAATAAAAGCAAACAGAGCATCCCATTGTGTGAGTGTTATGTGAAATGAAAGAACGAATGCCAACCTCACGGATTTAGTCTATAGCTTCCTTTTCAAAAACACACAGAGGAGATTCTTTCGATTCTTAAAATCGATATATTTCTGTATAAAATCGATTCTTTCTGTATAAAATCGATTCTTGACCACACACATACTGACGCACACATGAACGCATGCACCAACGCACGCGTGCACACACACACGCACGTGTACACACAGACACACACACACACACACAGACACAAATTCATTCTCTAAATGTGACATTTTGATGACATTCACTATGTCTTTTTTGTCTAATAACAATATGAGTGAAGAGGCGTTAAATTAAACACACACACACACACACACACACACACACACACACACACACACACACACACACACACACACACACACACGTATGTTTTTCCGTCGTGTCCGACGGTGACCTCCAAAACAGCAGAGGAGGCAGCTGCTGTTTTGGAAACTGGGCAGAAATTTGATTATAGCGGAGATGCCTTGCCCACAGTACATCCCCACTCTCTCGGCCAAGTGGGCATAAGGACTGTCAGCGTTGGAGATGTTCTCCAAAGGCCAACCAGCCCCCAGGGCTGCAGCACATAAGGACTGTGCGAGTCAAGCCTCCTAGTCAGAGAGTCAAAGTCGATCACTAAAGACTAAGCTGTAAAGTGGAATTCCATGAGTGGGAAAGCCACTGGTCATACAGCCTCTCACTTTGCTGTTGCCCCCAGCGTCAATGGTTTAATCAAGAACTGTGATAAAGCCCAGGCGCTGATGGCACACACACACACACACGCACGCACGCACGCACGCACGTACGTACGTGAGAGAGAGGACTCGATCGAATGTCTGATACATCAAGTCTAAATTTAGCCCCCAACATGTTAGTTAATGTACGTCTATATCAAGCTTCAATTGCAGTTTTGACATCATGTAAATCTACAGATAACATATCCGTTTCTCTCTCTCTCTTCTCTCTCTCTCTCTCTCTCTCTCTCTCTCTCTCTCTCTCTCTCTCTCTCTCTCTCTTCTCTCTCTCTCTCTCTCTCTCTCTCTCTCTCTCTTTTTTTTCTATCGCTCCCACCCCCCTCCTCTCCTCGCTCCTTTACATAGGATGCTCCATTGCTGCCAGCAGCAGTCAGTCATTCTGTGTCTGAAAACGCGGCATAAATTCTTTAAACAGTTTCTGACACTTTGATTCATCCAAAGAAATCTAAACCAAAACCCACATTATACCCATGCATTTATTTAGGTAGGCATTCTCCAAGTCTCGTAAGACTATGGAGTTGCATTTAGATAACCCAGGTACTTCCCCCACGTAATATCTCTATCAAAAAAAGGGGGTGTGTGTGGGGGATTTTGAAAGACTGAAAAGGTAGCCCAGGTAAACAGGGAGAAAGCCAGAACGGCTGGCGAGAGGGAGGGAGGGAGGGAGGTGCAGTATAAAGTCCTGGACCCTGAAGAATGAATGGTGCTAATGTTGCCAACACCACGGTGCCAGAGCTTCCTGACAGGGAGCCAGGAACACTACCTGTTAGCATTTAGTCAGGTGTGTCCAGGTGGATTCGCTCCAGTGAACGGGGCTCCCGTGACCTGGAACCGGGGTCAGGGGGTTAATAAGGACGAGGAGGGGGGGGGGGGGGGGGGGGGGGGGGGTAGGGGGGGTAGGGGGGGGGAGGAAGGAAGGATGGTTGTGGGGTGGGTGGTGGGTGGTGGGTGGGAGAGGGGGAGGAGTCTGTCACTTTTGTCAAGGTCATGGAACGCTGCGATGTTAGTCTCTTGTTTGCTTATCTGCCTGTCTGTCTTTCTTTGTCTGTGTCTGTCTAGTCTGTGTATCTTTGTCTGTCTGTCTCTGTCTCTCTTTCTCTGTCTCTCTGTCTCTCTCTCTCTCTCTCTCTCTCTCTCTCTCTCTCACACACACACACACACACGCACGCACGCACGCACACGCACATTCTAGTATCCTGTTGTCTGGAACTCATTGCCATCTCCATTATCTAGGAATATTTAAAGCCTGTACCCTTTCAAAACCTGATCTGCTAGGCTGTTTTTTTTCCAAATTGCAGCTGATTGTAGAATGCATTGAGCTGTTGTGAATTATAAGAAAAATGTGTCTTTGTGTATATGTACGTGTGCTTTGTATGATTTGAGCCTATTTTACTGAAGTATTGTGCATGATAATTGGACTTTTTTATTCTTTAACATTTTTATGACGATGACGATAATGATGATGATTGTCATCATCACCATCATCATCATCATCATCATCATCATCATCATCATCATCATCATCATCATCATCATCATCATCATCATTCTCTTCATCATTCTCTTCCTCCTCCTTCTTCTTAGTCGTAGAAGTAGCAGTAGCAGTACAATGATTTCTTTTTCTTTCAAGTGGATTGCTTTTGGTAATGTAAGTTCACATAAGCATAGTCATGAAAAAGGGGAACATTTTACAGAGACTACGCTTCTAATAAGACAGTTTCATTAAAGTTCAACAAATTTTAGATTTTTTAAGACTCTTTAGTAAAGAAATAAACTGCAAAGTATTTTACGCTGTTTTTGTGTGTGTGGTAATCTTTGATGGAGAAGGGGTTGGATGTTTCTGTGTTTTATTGATGAAGCCATGAGCATGCAAGGAGTGTGTGTATGAGAGAGCGAGCGAGCGAGCGAGAGAGAGAGAGAGAGAGAGAGAGGGGGGGGGGGGAAGAGTGCCCCCCCCCTGTAACCAATACAGATTTGAAGACCTATTAAAGTGGGGGGGGGGGAGGGAGGGGAAGGGGAGGGGGGGGGGGGGGGTGCTTCAAATGTGCAGCTTGCAAGAGAACAGTGGGTTGGAGGGAAACAACGAGGCCATTCCTACAGAACAGTCACGCGGAGTTAGGCACGGTTCATTGACTGTCGCCATTCCTCGTGCTGCACGTGCAGTACAGCTGTGGGTGTGCGCCAGTGCTGTGTGCTGTAAACACACTTCGTCCTGATTACCAGGCACCCCCGATTGGCGGGGGCCCAGGCGGCCACCCACAGAGATCAAACCTCTCACCAGCAGGCCCACAAAGAAACAAGGATAACAAGCAAAGCATTCTTTTTTCTTCCTTTCCTCCCCCTACCCCTCACTTCCCTTTCCCCCAACATGTCCTCCCTTGTTTGCTTATGTGATGGATCAAGCAGCTTACTTTTAACGTAATATTTGAATACCTCGCTCAAGTGTCATACCTGGACATGAAGGTATCGCCTACATCATAAAACTGTGTTTGGGTGCCTCAGTGTGTGAACTGGTTGCATATGGAAGAACACGTCACACAAACTGTAGTTTTATTATTACCAAAGATGCTGGGTGTAGTGCCAAAAAGCAGAGGATAGTTTTGATCAACGCACGTTCTTTAATACGTTCATCCACAATGTCTCCCTCGTGGGGATCGCGGGAGCCTGTCAGTATAAATAGCATTTCCACTTTCTGAAAATTCTCTGCCAGGAATTACCTTTTTTCCATCCCTCTTTTTGTTTCTGCTTAGTTCCTTTTCTTCCTGTCACCTCCTTTTTGTTTTTTTTCTGCCTTCTTGGTCCGTCCTCCTGTATTTTCCCCACAAAGACTTAAAAGAAAACAATTCTCTCCCACGCCGAAGACGGATGCGCTGGGCCTGACTTGACAGGCGGTTAACGGCAGCGCAACACATTTTCGCTCATATGACAGACATCAAGAGTTGCTATATGAGCGTTCAACGAAGAAAAATCTACAAGGTAGTGGATACAAGAAATTTTGATGGGTTCAGCATAGTATGTTATGACAAGTGTTTGTGATAAGTTTGTTTGCTACCATGTCCTAGATTGTCGTAAGTCTAGCTGCCCTTCTCAGAAATCAGACCTCTCTCACAGGAGTATCCTACAAAGACAAGATGAAAAACAGGTACACCAGGCAATTTGAACTGAAGACAGGATTTGGTGAGGGTGCACTTCTTAAGTGTCGCATCCCTAAAGGAATGGTTCTGTTCTGAAATTCAGGCTACATTATAGGGGGAGAAAACATGTCGCCAAACTAGGGTGCCATTCTTAAGGTTTGTTTTTTTCGTTTTCCTGCTAGTTTGGGGTTTTTCCGTTCCTTATTTGTTTGCTTCTTTGGTTGTTTTTTTAGGGGTGGAGGGGGGGGGGGGGGGTTGGGTGGAGGGGGGGGTGGGGGGTGGAGGGTGGTGCGGGCATGTAGTTTGGCTTGTAATTTTACTTTTTGGGGTTTATATTGGTTGTATTTTCCTATCTGTGAATTTATTTGTATATATTTTTCCTTTTCTGATGAAGTGTTGCTGGAAAATGTTGCCATGGACATTCTCTTCATGCCGAGTATTCTTTTATGTGTGCAAAACGTGTTCTGTACATGAAATTTATCACTTTGTCCGAAGTACTAACACCCAGGATACTTCCAAACGACTAGGAAAGGGAAAAGGGGCGAAGGGGAGGCGAAGAGAAGTCTTGCTTCGTATACGCGTATAGAATTTGAACCAAGGACCTCAACTCTTCCATACTGGTATGTTGCCCCTAGACCACTGCATCACCACGTTGCTTAATAAGATACATTTTTATTGAAAAAAGGGGGTGGGGTGGGAGTGGGGGGTAGCCAAGTAGTTGAAGCGTTGCGCTTGTGATCTGACGGCCCGGGATCGAATCACCACGGAGACAGGCATCCGTTCAAGGGGATTTTTGTCCCCTAGAGTAACCTGCTAATGACAAAGTCACTACCCATTCATACATGTTAAGCAACTGGTTATATGTTAAGGAGCTGGCTTTAAAAACCATCTAATTCAAGATTTTACACACAGTTTTTGCCTCGAAATGAGTGCTGTTGTAAAGCTCGATTTTGTTCGTCTCGTAGCCATACTGAAGATTTTGTTTAAAGGTTTATTAGGCCCTTTTGCTATTTTTTTTAAAAAGAAGAAAAATAATAATAACAATAATAATATATGGAATTTATATAGCGCCGAATCTTGTAAAACAAACAAATCGAAGCGCTTGCACTCATATCATTTACGCGCATGCAACTTTCCTCAAATATAATAAAGAACATATTTCAAATTTATGCACGTGTATGTAACACACACACACAACACACACACACACACACACACACACACACACACACACACACACACACACACACACACACCGCGAACACACTTAGGAGATGAAGGATGCTGTTGAAAAAGTAGAGACGGATATGAGGGAAAAGTGTCAGGTAGGAAATAAGTGTGTTTTGAGGCTGGATTTGAAGGTATCAAGTGAAGGCTTTTGGCGAAGTGAAAGAGGGAGGTCATTCCAGGTGGATGGACCAGAAACAGAGAAAGAGCGACGGCCAACAGTGGTATGTTTGAATCTGGGTGTTCGAAAGCACAAAGTATCTGCGGCTGAACGAAGGGAACGGGATGGAGTGTACAGGTGAAGACAGTTACAAAGATAAGATGGTGCAGATTTGTGGAGACATTTGAAACAGAGGGTATTGATTTTATACTCCAGTCTTTGTGAGACTGGCAGCCAGTGAAGAGATCGCAGAAGAGGAGTGATGTGTTCGGATTTTTTTCTTTCTTAGGACCAGTCGAGCTGCAGAGTTTTGTATGCGTTGAAGAGAGTGGATGGATGATGCTGGTAGGCCAGCCAAAAGAGAATTACAGTAGTCTAAACGTGAAAGAATGAGAGATGTGACGAGCTTGGAAGTTGCATCAGTGGACAATAAGAACAGCTTAAAAAAGGCCATGATTTTGTCACTGGGCTAATACAAAGCCGTTTTCATACGTTTCACTGGTGATGTCGAAAAGCGGCTGTAGTCATGTGATCTGAGGCAATAAACATTGGAGAAATGTCGTGCTTGTGTGATTATGGATATTATCCTCGATATAAAACAATAAATAAATAAATAAATAAAATAAATTGATATGGATCGGTGGTCTAGAGGTAACGCGTCTGTCTAGAAAGCGAAAAGTCCGGGTCGGAAGTATGCGGTGATTCGTATCCCGTTGGGACCCGAAACTTTCCCCCATCATCATGAGTGGTGGTCTGGGTGCTAGTCTCTCGGATGAGTCGTTAAACCGAGGTCCCGTGTGTTACACATGATTATGTAGCGTACATAAAAGAACCCACGGCAACAAGAGAGTTGTCCCTGGCAAAACTATGTAGAAAAAAGCCACTCTGATAGGGAAACAAACTCAGTTGCAGACAGGAAAAAGAAAAAAAAAGGGTGGCGCTGCTCTTGTGGTGACACACTCTCCCCGGGGAGAGAAGCCCGAATTTGACGCGGAGAAATCTGCCGTGACTTAAAGTGGTATAAATGAAAGAAAAAGAAAGGAATTTATATAGCACTATATCTTTCAGAGACAAATCAAAGAGCTTGCACTCAACACATTCTTACACAGTCATACAACCAGTAACAATTGATAGCTCCATCAAGTCCAAATGTGCACGCACGCACGCACGCACGCACGCACGCACGCACGCACGCACGCACGCACGCACGCACGCACACACACACACACACACACACACACACACACACAGGTCACACACCCTGGCAGGGCGATAGAATCTCGGCTGTTGAAGGCAGGGAAAAACTATGAGATGAAGCAGGAGAGGAAAATCTTAGGTTTGAAATAAATAGGTCTTGAGACTAGATTTTAAAGTGTCATAAGAAGGCTTTTGGCGGAGAGAGAGAGAGAGAGAGAGAGAGGGGGGGGGGGTCATTCCTGATCGATGGACCAGAAGTAGAGAAAGTGAATCAAAATAAATGGTGAAAGGGCATGAAAAAGAATGTCGCAATCGAGAATCAAGATGCCTCCTACCCCCTCCTTCCCTCTCCCCCTCCCCCCCCCTCCCCCTCCCCCCCCCCCCCTCCCCCCTCCCCCTTCTCCTCATACCATGGCCTGACCAGTGGTGTCCAGAACTAAGCGGTCAGGTTTGTTTCCCGTGTAGGTGAAGTTTGAATCCACAGATCGTTGGCTGGTCACTTTAATCTCTCTCTGTGTCTCTACTCTCTTTTCTGAAGGGCCACTTGAGCTGATCAGTACTGTCCATTAGCTTTGTCAAACACAGCGTTGTGTTATTTTCTGTGAAAACTTCGTATTATGTAGGGGAATTGTGGGAACTGAAAAAGAAATTGGGTCCCTTGTTTCTTAATCTTCGACTACACCATCTCAGACAGACAGCAGACAGACAATTTTGTCTGTACTGTCTGTCTGTCTCTCTATCTGTCTGTCTCTTTGTATGTCTGTTTGTCTGTCTCTCTGGTCTGTCTGTCTGTCTGTCTGTCTCTCTCTCTCTCTCTCTCTCTCTCTCTCTCTCTCTCTCTCTCTCTCCTCTCTCTCTCTCTCTCTCTCTCTCTTTCCGATTGTTATGAGATTTTATATTCTTTTTGATAAAAGGTCATATAAAAGAAACCGAGATTCGGGGATTCATGACTTGGATTTTTTGGGAATGGCTTTAGATTATACGTTAAAGCATTCAGACCAAACACCAGACAGTAAACTACGGATAAATTGTTTCATTATCTGTTCAAAAAGTCTTTACAGAGCGATGAGAGAGTAACCGCAGGCCGCCCATACCTTTACATAAAACCCTAGGTTAAAATGCATTGTCGTGTACATTCACTTTCTATCCTCTGGTTCCCCCCCCAACTCGTTCACAGAAAAATGAAGAGCGGGACAGTCTGTGAATTCGGATCAGCTATTGTCAGTCTGTCCCCATCTGGACGGCAGTTACTAATAGTCCGAGACCCCCCAGGAAAAGCTTGTTTTGCTCCAAAAAATTTTTTTTCTTTGATGTTTCTATTGAACTTTTCTTTGCTGATTTCAAATTACTGGGAGCCAGACGGTAAACCTTGGGCATTATTGTGTAGCCCTTGAAAATCCAAGATGGCCGCCGTAGAATTAGAGTAAAAGATGTTGTGAGGGGGTTTCATGCATTTAAAGACATAAAAAATTGACAAATTTTGACAAATAGCATGCAATATAAGAAAAGTAATCAAACTTGATGAGGTACACATCAGATATTGAATAAAATGGCTACTTCAGAGAAATCAAGATGGCCGCCATCTATGTAAAGTACGCACCGAGGTTCAAAAGGTGCTATTCCGCAATGCACCTGAAACCCGTTAGTATTTAAGTCACTTAAATTTATTTAGTTTAGAGAAAACAGTGGAACACTCACCAGTGTCTGCTGCCAATTCTCACATTAAGAGTGGCCGATAGGATTTTGAAGAAAGTTCATGTACCCTCCTCATAGGGTGAGACTGCGACAGTCACGGATTATTGCAGGCAAGGTTCCTTTGCATTTGCAAAATGCGTACAGGTGACAGACAGTTTGGTGCGGGAAAGCACTTTTGCTGTGCTGCTTTCCAGTTTTGCAGCCGCAGTTGGGACAAGGTTAGGACTTCATCAGGAGTGGCAGCTGATCAACAAGTCCAGGGCGGGGCGGAGTGTTGATTGATGTAGCTCCCATCCATAGTCAACGGGAAACAGTCAGGAGGAGATGGCTCACCTGCAGCTTGCCACGCACAGCCTGAAAATGTGCTCGTTTCATATGGGCCTGAAAACTTGCCATCGTTGGAGGAAGGCTACTCAGTTTTGGGGGAATGTGTCTCTTTCCAGTAATCCTTTTCCCTGAAAATGCTTGCTCGAACAGTGTTCAGGTTGACCCCGATTCCTCCCCATACAGCAGACTAGTGTACTGCAGACACGACTCAGATATTTCCTGGATAGGTGCAGAAATCTTTCCAAGCTTCAGCTCATCAGAGAATACTTGAAGCTTCTTGAGGACTGTCACTTTCCAATTCCAGCAAAGGAAGAAACTGTGTCACATCCAGTCAATGCATGAGCTGCCAGCAGATTAGGCTTTTTTGGTTGCATGCTTGCGACAACGTGGTTGGCTTATGACTTATGAGTGGACGGCATGACTCGATGGACGAGTTACGTTCTGGGACAATCCTTTGGTTTTCATGTACAGATGATGGGCCAAGATGACGAGTACATCAGTGTCATCAGAAACAACCTAATGTTCCTCTGTCCAATGACAAATTCGTTGATGACATGAAACGCCATTAGCACATCAGCTTCTTCATGACACAGAGGGGCTTTCTGAAGTCAAAATGGGTGATACAAAACAAGTTACAGCTAATTTCAGATAAAACCCAGCCATGATTATAGGACCAAACACAAACTCTCTCCATCACAACAGATTCAATAGAATTGGCAGTACATCAGTTCGCTATCCAGTGCAGTTAAGTATCTAGGTGTGTTATTGACAACACACTCTCTATTGCAAAAGTTCATCACCCCGACCTTCCAGTCTGCTACTATCAATTACGACGTATAAGTGCAATCCGGAAAGTACCTTTTCCACTGATGCAACATCCAAACTTGTCACATCTCTTTTTCTTTCACGTCTGGACTATTGTAATTCTCTTTTGGCTGGTCTGCCAGCATCATCTATCCCTCCCTTCAACGCATACAAAACTGCAGCTCGATTAGTCCTCAAAAAAAAAAAATCTGAGCATATTACTCCACTCCTGCAATCTCTCCACTGGTTGCCTGTGCCACGAGAGTAAAGTAAAAGATCGACACCCCTGTTAAAAAATGTTTTCCCACAAAACAGCACCCTCCTACCTCTGTGAATGTTTTTCACCTGTACATCCTTCTCGTTCCCTTCGCTCTGCTGCAGATACCCTTTTGCTTTCGAATACCTAGATTCAACCAATCCATGTTGGCCGTCGCTTTTCTCTATTTCTGGTCCATCAATCTGGAATGACCTCCCTCTCTCCCTTTTGTGAAAAAGCCTACTTACGGGCAGCTTTAAAACCCGCCTCAAAACATACCTATTTCAACCTAAGATTTTTCCCTCTTGTTTCATCTCGTCTGTCCCTGCCTTTGAAAGCCAAATTTCCCAAAACCCGCTGAAAATGACAACCTTGTGTGTGTGTGTGTGTGTGTGTGTGTGCGTTGCGTGCGTGTGTGCGTGCGTGCGTGCGTGCTGAGCGTGCGTGCGTGCGTGCGTGCGTGCGTGCGTGTGTGTGTGTGTGTGTGTGTACATTTGAATTTGTTTGAATATTGTTAATCATTGTTGGTTTTTTGTGTGGGAGCAGATTGAATGGAAGCGCTCTGGTTTGTAATTGCAAGATATAGCGTCTATAAATTCCATAATTATTATTATTATTAAGTCCAGACCCCATGTGTATAGGGGGTGGGTCTGGCCCAGTGATGACAACATTGCTCCTGTCGGAGGCTGCATGCTGCAGAGCCGACGTACTATCATTTGTTATCAGTTGTTCCTTGTTGGCAGTGACTTTCAGCATGACACTTTGCTGTGGTAGAGGCGACTCTTCAGTCAGGTTGTACACACGATGGTCCCCTTTTGACGGATGGTTCGACAGCATGACTTTTTGCTCAGTTTGTAGTATCTGTCAAAGACCACATGTGACATGGTGCTGATTTAACTCCTCGCAAAATGGTGTCAACTGCGGCTGAGAATTAAAGCCCAGACTTTAGCTGGAGCTGCAAGCCAAGGTACTGTCCACAAAATTGCACAGCCATCCAGGACGACAACAGTGGGAGGTTCTTGGTTGCGAACACCACAGAGAATCTGTAGTTTGTTCTTCAGAGCAGCCTTGCTTGTTGTCCTCATGTCACCATTCTCGTCAAAAGTGTGTAGGCTGTAGAGCTAGTTCATGGGAAAACAAGGTCTCCCAAAAGAAACGGATTCTTGGAAAGTCGGATAATATATATATATGTGTGTGTGTGTGTGTGTGTGGTGTGTGTGTGTGTGTGTGTGTGTGTGTGTGTGTGTGTGTAGTGTAGTGTGTCAGTGTGTGTGTGTGTGTGGTGTAGTGTGTGTGTGTGTAGTGTGTGTGTGTTTTATGTGTGTGTGTGTGTGTGTGTGTGTGAGAGAGAGAGACAGAGAGAGAGAAGAGAGAGAGGGGGAGAGAGAGAGAGAGTGTATGTGTTTCAGTGTGTGTGTGTGAGAGAGAGAGAGAGAGAGAGGAGAGAGAGAGAGAGTCCCAAAATTTATAACCTTCTTCTGCCTAACGTATGTACATGTATTGTTTTTCCTTGCAGCCCCCCCCCCCCCCCCCCCCCCCCCCCTAACCGGCCCCCTCCCCCCCCCCCCCCTTCCTTCCCCCTCCCCCGCCCTCCCCTCCCCCCCTTCTCCCCCCTCCCCCTTCTCCTCATACCATGGCCTGACCAGTGGTGTCCAGAACTAAGCGGTCAGGTTTGTTTCCCGTGTAGGTGAAGTTTGAATCCACAGATCGTTGGCTGGTCACTTTAATCTCTCTCTGTGTCTCTACTCTCTTTTCTGAAGGGCCACTTGAGCTGATCAGTACTGTCCATTAGCTTTGTCAAACACAGCGTTCGTGTTATTTTCTGTGAGACTTCGTATTATGTAGGGGAATTGTGGGAACTGAAAAGAAATTGGGTCCCTTGTTTCTTAATCTTCGACTACACCATCTCAGACAGACAGACAGACAGACAATTTTGTCTGTACTGTCTGTCTGTCTCTCTATCTGTCTGTCTCTTTGTATGTCTGTTTGTCTGTCTCTCTGTCTGTCTGTCTGTCTGTCTGTCTCTCTCTCTCTCTCTCTCTCTATCTCTCTCTCTTTTCTCTCTCTCTCCTCTCTCTCTCTCTCTCTCTCTCTCTTTCCGATTGTTTATGAGATTTTATATTCTTTTTGATAAAAGGTCATATGAAAGAAACCGAGATTCGAGATTCATGACTTGGATATTTTGAATGGCTTTAGATTATACGTAAAGCATTCAGACACAAACACCAGACAGTCATCTACCGGATAAATTGTTTCATTATCTGTTCAAAAAGTCTTTACAGAGCGATGAGAGAGTAACCGCAGGCCGCCCATACACTTTACATACAACCTAGGTTAAAATGCATTGTCGTGTACATTCACTTTCTATCCTCTGGTTCCCCCCCAACTCGTTCACAGACAATGAAGAGCAGACAGTCTGTGAATTCGGATCAGCTATTGTCAGTCTGTCCCCATCTGTGACGGCAGTTACTAATAGTCCGAGAGCCCCCAGGAAAAGCTTGTTTTGCGTCATAAAGTTTTTTTCTTTGATGTTTCTAATTGAACTTTCATTGCTGATTTCAAATTTACTGGGAGCCAGACGGTAAACCTTGGGCATTATTGTGTAGACTTGAAAATCCAAGATGGCCGCGGTAGAATTAGAGTGAAAGATGTTGTGAGGGGGTTTCATGCATTTAAAGACATAAAAAATTGACAAATTTTGACAAATAGCATGCAATATAAGAAAAGTAATTAAACTTGATGAGGTACACATCAGATATTGAATAAAATGGCTACTTCAGAGAAATCAAGATGGCCGCCATCTATGTAAAGTACGCACCGAGGTTCAGAAAGGTGCTATTCCGCAATGCACCTGAAACTGTAGTATTTAAGTCACTTAAATTATTTAGTTTAGAGAAAACAGTGGAACACTCACCAGTGTCTGCTGCCAATTCTCACATTAAGAGTGGCCGATAGGACTTTGAAGAAAGTTCATGTATCCTCCTCATAGGGTGAGACTGCGACAGTCATCGGATTATTGCAGGCAAGCGTTCCTTTGCATTTGCAAAATGCTGTACAGGTGACAGACAGTTTGGTGCAGGAGCACTGTGCTGTGCTGCATCCAGTTTTTGCAGCCGCAGTTGACAAGGTTGAGGACTTCATCAGGAGTGGCAGCTGATCATCAAGTCCAAGGGCTGGGCGGAGTGTTGATTGATGTAGCTCCCATCCATAGTCAACAGGATCAGCTCAGGAGGAGATGGCTCACCTGCAGCTTGCCACAGCACAGCCTGAAAATGTGCTCGTTTCATATGGGCCTGAAAACTTGCCATCGTTGGAGGAAGGCTACTCAGTTTTGGGGGAATGTGTCTCTTTCCAGTAATCCTCTTCCTGAAAATGCTTGCTCGAACAGTGTTCAGGTTGACCCCTGATTCCTCCCCATACAGCAGACTAGTGTACTGCAGACACGACTCAGATATTTCCTGGATAGGTGCAGAAATCTTTCCAAGCTTCAGCTCATCAGAGAATACTTGAAGCTTCTTGAGGACTGTCATCTTTCCAATTCCAGCAAAGGAAGAAACTGTGTCACATCCAGTCAATGCATGAGCTGCCAGCAGATTAGGCATTATGGTTGCATGCTTGCTGACAACGTGGTTGAGGCTTATGACGTTATGAGTGGACGTGCATGACTCGATGGACAGAGTTACGTTCTGGGACAACCCTTTGGTCTCATGTACAGATGATGGGCCAAGATGACGAGTACATCAGTGTCATCAGAAACAACCTAATGTTCCTCTGTCCTAATGACGAATTCGTTGATGACATGAAACGCCATTAGCACATCAGCTTCTTCATGACACAGAGGGGCTTTCTGAAGTCAAAACTGGATGATACAAAACAAGTTACAGCTAAATGCAGATAAAACGAAGCCATGATTATAGGGACCAAACACAACTCTCTCCATCACAACAGATTCAATAGAATTTGGCAGTACATCAGTTCCGCTATCAGTGCAGTTAAGTAATCTAGGTGTTGTTATTGACAACACACTCTCTATGCAAAGTTCATCACCCAGACCTGCCAGTCCTGCTACTATCAATTACGACGTATAAGTGCAATCCGAAAGTACCTGTCCACTGATGCAACATCCAAACTTGTCACATCTCTTATTCTTTCACGTCTGGACTATTGTAATTCTCTTTTGGCTGGTCTGCCAGCATCATCTATCCACTCCCTTCAACGCATACAAAACTGCAGCTCGATTAGTCCTCAAAAAGAAAAAATCTGAGCATATTACTCCACTCCTGCAATCTCTCCACTGGTTGCCTGTGCCACAGAGAGTAAAGTACAAGATCAGTACCCTCTGTTACAAATGTCTCCACAAAACAGCACCCTCCTACCTCTGTGAATGTCTTCACCTGTACACTCCTTCTCGTTCCCTTCGCTCTGCTGCAGATACCTTGTGCTTACGAATACCTAGATTCAACCAATCCACTGTTGGCCGTCGCTCTTTCTCTATTTCTGGTCCATCAATCTGGAATGACCTCCCTCTCTCCCTTCGTGAAAAGCCTACTTACGACAGCTTTAAATCCAGCCTCAAAACATACCTATTTCAAACCTAAGATTTTTCCCTCTTGTTTCATCTCGTCTGTCCCTGCCTTTGAAAGCCAAAATTCCAACACCCTGCTGAAATGTACAACCTGTGTGTGTGTGTGTGTGTGTGTGTGTGCGTGCGTGCGTGTGTGCGTGCGTGCGTGCGTGCGTGCGTGCGTGCGTGCGATGCGTGCGTGCGTGTGCGTGTGTGTGTGTGTGTGTGTGTACATTTGAATTTGTTAGAATATTGTTAATCATTGTTGGTTGTTTGTGTGGGAGCAGATTGAATGGAAGCGCTCTGGTTTGTAATTGCAAGATATTAGCGCTCTATAAATTCCATATATTATTATTATTATTAAGTCCAGACCCCATGTGTATAGGGTGTGGGTCTGGCCCCAGTGATGACAACATCTGCTCCTGTCGGAGGCTGCATGCTGCAGAGCCGACGTACTATCATTTGTATCAGTTGTTCCTTGTTGGCAGTGACTTTCAGCATGACACTTTGCTGTGGTAGAGGCGACTCTTCAGTCAGGTTGTACACACGACTGGTCCCTTTTGACGGATGGTTCGACAGCATGACTTTGTGCTCAGTTTGTAGTATCTGTCAAAGACCACATGTGACACTGGTGCTGATTTAACTCCTCGCAAAAAAGGTGTCAACTGCGGCTGAGATGAAAGCCGAGACTTTAGCTGGAGCTGCAAGCCAAGGTACTGTCCACAAAATTGCACAGCCATCCAGGACGACAACAGTGGGAGGTTCTTGGTTGCGAACACCACAGAGAATCTGTAGTTTGTTCTTCAGAGCAGCCTTGCTTGTTGTCCTCATGTCACCATTCTCGTCAAAAAGTGTGTAGGCTGTAGAGCTAGTTCATGGGAAAACAAGGTCTCAATAGAAACGGATTCTCTGGAAGTCGGATATATATTATATGTGTGTGTGTGTGTGTGTGTGTGTGTGTGTGTGTGTGTGTGTGTGTGTGTGTGTGTGTGTAGTGTAGTGTGTCAGTGTGTGTGTGTGTTGTAGTGTGTGTGTGTGTAGTGTGTGTGTGTGTGTATTGTGTGTGTGTGTGTGTGTGTGTGTGAGAGAGAGAGACAGAGAGAGAGAAGAGAGAGAGAGAGAGAGAGAGAGAGTGTCATGTGTTTCAGTGTGTGTGTGTGAGAGAGAGAGAGAGAGAGAGAGAGAGAGAGAGAGTCCAAACTTTATAACCTTCTTCTGCCCTAACGTATGTACATGTATTGTTTTCTCCTTGCAGCCCCCCCCCCCCCCCCCCCCCCCCCCCCCCCCCCCCCCCTCCCCCTCCCCTACCCGCCCCCCCCCTCCCCCCCCCCTCCTCTCTCCCCCCCCCTCACCCCCCTCCCCCTCCGCTCTCTCTCTCTCTCTCTCTCTCTCTCTCTCTCTCTTTCTCTCTTCCCCGAATCATAGAATTCTCAACACACTGAGCGTGGATTTTATGAAACAAAGCTGAGCTCCAGAAACATGCTGCACCTGTTTGTGCATCACTTAAATCACAGAACGGTCTCTATTAACATTCCACTAATGCCAGAAAACTACACTTACTTCAGTGTTTAAGGGTCTGATGTTGAAGAGAGAAACACTTGTCTTTCATTTTCAGGCCGTTAAAACATCGCGCGACCTTTCCGTGATGGTGTATTTGACGCTCAACTTTGTCGGACTTTTGTTTTGAGTACACAGAGGTGTGTCGTCTGCTAGCCTAGCACGCGCATTCCTCGACCGGCGTAGCCTACATATCATTCAGGAGGGAAGCAGGCCGCACTCTGCATCTTTCAGCGCAGCCTGTAGCATCACAGCGAGAGGTTCTGTTAGCGTTAGCACCCCTGCGCGAATCTAGGTCGACTCATCCATGGTCGTTTGACATCATTCTTGCACAAGAGGGTTGGTGTATTTCCACCAGCAGAAAAAATTATGCCCATGAGATACAAGTTGGCTCCCGATTGCTATCAAGTCTAGAGACCCTGAGGAAGCAGTAGCACCAAAGAAAAAACTTTATGATGGAAAACAAGGTTGTAGTACTCGTACATAGACTCGGCTCTCGGACTATAACGTCTGGTGAAATTGGTGGATCAAATAATGCCATAAAATATTGTTACCATCAAAGACGATCAATACAATAAAATCGTAGAGTTTTGACACGCGTGGACCCCTTTCTTGCCTCTTTGTTATTTCTGGTTTCTCGGGGTATTTATCTGACATCGTGGCAGTCAACAGCTGTATAAAACCAGAGTTTTCACAAGGATTTCATTGCGTTGATACTGTCACCGCCAATAAAACCTCCACTAGATAAAGCAAGTGTACTTCAGCTCAGTTGTAAACGTTCAATGTACCCCTGAAATAATGGATATATTACATGGGAGTGGGGCATCTGTAATGTGATTGGACACATGGTCTGATAAAGAGAACTATACACAACTGCTGCAGAATGCAAACAAAGTAAAATGAGACCCAAAGCTAAACTAAGCTTTACAAGATTCAGCGCTATATAAATTCCATACATTATTATTATTATTATTTAAACCAGATCAATAATCCACACGTTTGCTTTTAGTGGTGTCTTCAAATGCCACAACAGACAAGACAATAAATTCCACAATAAAAAAAATTGGAGATGGTGACCATTAGTGGTAGCTGGCGGGTTTTGGACAATTGCAGGACTAAGTAAAGAGAAACAAGACAGAAGGTGTCAGTTTAGCAATCACAGTGGTTTTCTTTGGGTGGGTTTTTTGTTTTGTTTTATGTGTGTGTGTGTGTGTGTGTGTGTGTGTGTGTGTGTGTGTGTGTTAATCGATCAGGCAAAAGAAAGAGTTGCCCCCATCCATTCTCTCGCTTGATTAAAAAAAATGAAAACCAGAATCTGAAAAGGTTTAAAAAGAGATCAGCAAACAAACAAAAAAAACACACACAAAATCAGCTAACGCCACATTTCTTCACTCATATTTTCAGACGTACCGATTTCCATTTTGCTATTGTTGAGGCATCACACATTCAGTCATGCAATATACTGGAAAGTTTGCTACGTTTATGATATCTCCAACATGTACATTGGCCGGAATTTGATAAAGATAATGCTGCAGAATTATTTTTTTTCGTTTTTGTTAAAAATCTTTTCGGGATTTCTTCTATTTAAAATACGCATATATCAGTACCATTACACATGGTTCAGTATTCCTGCTACGTACAGAAATTACCGACTAGTGATCAATTGTGAACAGTAGCAGAGTTCTTCAGGGCAGCGACAAGTGGGCACATCAGTAGATTAAAATCATAGAGCACAGCACGAGCACAACTTACTTTGCTTTCTTATGTCTAAGCCCCAGTTTCTATATTCGTACACGAGAAAGGAGCAGCTGGACCATAGTCTAAAGCAGCCTTAGTCTTCATTGTGCAAATGTATAGGTTCTAGACAGTCAGGGAAAGGGGATGAGGAGTTGTGTTGATGATGGAATATCTGGTTGTAAATCTGTGCCATCAAGACTGATTCTTTGCATTTGAATTTCATAACCGTTCTTTTATTCTCTCTCTCTCTCTCTCTCTTCTCTCTCTCTCTCTCTCTCTCTCTCTCTCTCTCTCTCTCCTCTCTCCTCTCTCTCTCTCTTCTCTCTCTCCTCTCCTCTCTCTTCTTCTAATTCTCTCTTCATATTCTTTTGCTTGTCTCTTCTCTCATCCTTTTATACTTTCTCTCTTCTCTTTACGTCACAGCTATCTATCCGTTCTACTCATTTTTCTTCTTGTCTCTCTACTCTCTCATCATCATCTCTCTCTCTCTGTCTCTCTCGTTCCTCTCCTTCTCCCTCTCCTCTATTTCATCCTCTCTCTCTCTCTCTCTCTCTCTCTCCCTCTCTCTCTCTCTCTCTCTCTCTCTCTCTCTCTCTCTCTCTCTCTCTCTCTCTCTCTCTCTCTCTCTCTCTCTTTGGGGGGAGGGGGATGTTACTTTTTTCGATACAATCTTTCTATAATCAGTGTATTGGTTTTGCTAGTTTATCATATGCTTCAGCCTGGCCAGTGAGCTTGTGATTTGTTTCATTGTCCGCAGCAACTAACGTTTATGCTTTTTTCCCATTGCCCACATACAAAAGGTCAGTGATCCTGGTTGACATCCTTAACACACACACCTTCACGTACACTTTTCCCTCTCTCAAAATAACTGACCACGGAAACCGCCTTCCATTGAAACTGTGTTGACATCTAAGAATATAAACACAGACTCGCTGAAAAGAAAAAAAAAAGTAGAAAATCCTGTTGACATCTCCGGAATACAAACAGTGTCCTTGTGTGGTTCTGTTGGCCGACAGAAGAGGCGGAAGTGGCACGGTGTTGGTACCATGTCAACTGCCAGTCCTCCGAGGCGCCAGGCGGGTTTGGAATCATTGCAGAGCGCATTACATTTATTGTCCTTCTACTTCACCCACACCACTCCTTCACAGTCACACGAGTGACCAAACACCACCACCACCACTCTCCTCCTCCTCCTCCACAGGCGCTTATATAACCAATCACCCTCCACAGTCCCCTCCTCCCACCCCTCCACCCCCACCCCGCGGAAAACGAAAGGTCTGTAATCCCTTCATTTCATTCAAGCAGACCACTCCGATTTTCATATTTTGGGCTTTCAGGCGATTTGTTCTCCACCTCCTCCACCCCCCAGTACCCCCCTCCCCCCCTCTCTTCCCGTCTCCCTGATCAAATATGGCACCGCCCCGTCACCCCAAGTCCAGTCCATGAAGTGGTTACGTCACTCGTCCTTCACCTTCGGCCGGTTCCAGAGCAGGGTATGGCGACGCGGAGTCGGCGAGGAAGGCAGTGGAAATGGTGGCTGCCCCGTTTGGGTTTTCAATTACAAGAGAGCAAGGGTTCAATATTTGCCAACACGACTGTGAGTTTATGTGGTATTGAATCAAGAGGGAGTTAAGCAGTGCCGGCGTCCACTATTTGATGTGTGGCGAGTGGAGATTGTCGCCCGTTGTAGGACCTTAGTTTGGTCCACTTAGCTTTCCGCTGGGTGCAAAGGAAGGGTTAGTGGGGGGGGGGGGGGGGGGGGGGGGGGGGGGGGTGATTTGAGGCGTCAGTGGTGATCGACCTTACATATGTAAGCCGTCCTTAACAAGAACAAGAGAGAAGACCAGGACTTGAGGGGTACATACATGTGCATTGTTCTTGATGTGGGAATAGCATGACGTTATCTGCAATCCCCAACTTTTTTTCCTTCTGTCCACTGAAAAATGCTGACCGTAGCTAGGTCAAAATGTGGGAATAGTATGACGTTATCTGCAATCCCCAACTTTTTTTCCTTCTGTCCACTGAAAAATGCTGACCGTAGCTAGGTCAAAATGTGGGAATAGTATGACGTTATCTGCAATCCCCAACTTTTTTTTTTCTGTCCACTGAAAAATACTGACCGTAGCTAGGTCAAAATGTGGGAATAGTATGACGCTATCTGCAAACTCCAACTTTTTTCCCCCTGTCCAGTGAAAAATGCTGACCGTAGCTAGGTCAAAATGTGGGAATAGTATGACGTTATCTGCAATCCCCAATTTTTTTTCCTTCTGTCCACTGAAAAATATTGACAGTAGCTAGGTCAAAATGTAGATTTCAGATGTTTTTATAAAGATTTTTTTATATTTTTATTTATAGAAGTAGCAATGGGAAAATGTACATATTTTCTCAGTTAATAAACAGTGGGTTCTGCAGGTGAGGTCATGCTTATCCCACTTCAGGAAGATAGAAAATACTCTATAGTAAAGGCGTTACTCGTTTGAATCTGCTAATTTTGTGTGTGTATGTGAACTGTTGTGGTACTCATAACGAAACTCTTTGCTTGTTTATTAGGTGATATAATTATAAGAAAAAATAATAAAATGGTGAGGCAGTAATCGCCATGTCTCTTCTGTTTGCTTCTCCTCCCCACTGGCTTGTGAGTGCCGGACAACAGCAAACTTCTTCTGTGTATGTCAAGTAAATAAGGGCTGAAACCTCATAGTTGGAAAAAGGGCATTTGGGACCGTGAAATCATAGTTCTGTGTTATGCCTTTCCTCCTATTTTTCTCCCTGCCTCTTTTTCTGTAACAACTCATGCTGCTATTCTAGTACCGCTCTTCCTTGTTCCACCTTACACAACCACCCCGATGGTCAGTCATTCTGCACTGCAGCAGTTCTCAAAGCGCCAGTCCACAAAGAACACTTAAGTGTCAGAGAATCGTCCTTCGGAGCATTGATCCAGGGATGCAGATGTGGAGAGTGCCAGAAATGTCCTGGGGTGGTTTCTGTTATTGCACTTCCCCATCTTCTTTCTGTTTCAGCACTTCCCATCTTCACTCTCTTAGAGCACTTCCCGTTTTCTGCCTGTTACAGCACTTCCTGTCTTCTCTCTCTTAGAGCACTTCCCGTCTTCTGTCTGTTACAGCACTTCCCGTCTTCTGTCTGTTACAGCACTTCCCGTCTTCTGTGTGTTACAGCACTTCCCGTCTTCTGTCTGTTACAGCACTTCCCGTCTTCTGTGTGTTACAGCACTTCCCGTCTTCTGTCTGTTACAGCACTTCCCGTCTTCTTTCTGTTACAGCACTTACCGTCTTCTGTCTGTTACAGCACTACCCGTCTTCTGTCTGTTACAGCACTACCCGTCTTCTTTCTGTTACAGCACTTACCGTCTTCTGTCTGTTACAGCACTACCCGTCTTCTGTCTGTTACAGCACTTCCCATCTTCTTTCTATTACAGCTGTTCTCATCTTCTCTCTGTTACAGCATTTTCTCTCTGTTACAGCACTTCCCGTTTCTTTCTGTCTTTTATAGCACTTCTCGTCTTCTTTCTGTTACTGCACTTCTCATCTTCTTTCTGTTACAGCATTTCCCGTCTTCTTTCTGTCTTTTATAGCACTTCCCATCTTCTTTCTGTTACAGCACTTCCCATCTTCTTTCTGTTACAGCACTTCCCATCTTCTTTCTGTTACAGCACTTCCCGTCTTCCTTCTGTTACAGCACTTCCCATCTCCTTTCTGTTACAGCACTTCCCGTCTTCTGTCTGTTACAGCACTTCCCGTCTTCTGTCTGTTACAGCACTTCCCGTCTTCTGTGTGTTACAGCACTTCCCGTCTTCTGTCTGTTACAGCACTTCCCGTCTTCTGTGTGTTACAGCACTTCCCGTCTTCTGTCTGTTACAGCACTTCCCGACTTCTGTCTGTTACAGCACTTCCCGTCTTCTTTCTGTTACAGCACTTACCGTCTTCTGTCTGTTACAGCACTACCCGTCTTCTGTCTGTTACAGCACTTCCCATCTTCTTTCTATTACAGCTGTTCTCATCTTCTCTCTGTTACAGCATTTTCTTTCTGTTACAGCACTTCTCGTCTTCTTTCTGTCTTTTATAGCACTTCTCATCTTCTTTCTGTTACTGCACTTCTCATCTTCTTTCTGTTACAGCACTTCCCGTCTTCTTTCTGTTACAGCACTTCCCGTCTTCCTTCTGTTACAGCACTTCCCATCTCCTTTCTGTTACAGCACTTCCCGTCTTCCTTCTGTTACAACACTTCCCGTCTTCTTTCTGTTACAGCACTTCCCATCTTCTGTCTGTTACAGCACTTCCCATCTTCTTTCTCTTATAGCACTTCCCGTCTTCTTCATTTTTTTTTTAGCACATCCCATCCTCTTTTTATAATAGCATTTCCCATCTTCTTGTTACAGCATTTCCCGTCTTCTTTCTGTTACAGCACTTCCCGTCTTCCTTCTGTTACAGCACTTCCTGTCTTCTTTCTGTTACAGCACTTCCCGTCTTCCTTCTGTTACAGCACTTCCCGTCTTCTTTTTTTTTTAGCACATCCCATCCTCTTTTTATTATCGCATTTCCCATCTTCTTGTTACAGCATTTCCCGTCTTCTTTCTGTTACAGCACTTCCTCTCTTCTTTCTCTTATAGCACTTCCTATCTTCTTTCTGTTACAGCACTTCCTCTCTTCTTTTTGTTATAGCACTTCCTATATTCTTTCTGTTACAGCACTTCCCATTTGTTCTTGTTATAGCACTTCCCATATTCTTTCTGTTAGAGCACTTCCCATCTTCTTTCTCTTACAACACTTCCCATCTTCTTTCTCTTACAACACTTCTCATCTTCTTTCTGTTAGAGCACTTCCCATCTTCTTTCTCTTATAGCACTTCCCATATTCTTTCCGTTAGAGCACTTCACATCTTCTTTCTATTACGGCATTTTCTCTCTGTTATAGCAATTCCCGTCTTCTTTCTGTTATAGCACTTCCCATCTTCTTTGTGTTATAACACTTCCAATCCTCATGAGCCTCATGTTAAGGGTGAAGACCTCTGCAACATCAGACGAAGAAAAAGAAGAAGTGACAGCTGCCTAGGTGGTGTCTTCACTGCGGCCAGCAACAAGAGCCAGCATGGCCATCCGCAAAAAAAGCAGCTCCACAGTCTGCTTTTTCCGAAAGTTGAGTGGAAGGGAGGCAGAAGGTTTCGGAGGTTCGATCACACTTCCCTCAATACAGAATCGTACTTTAGATTCTCTTCGCAAAGTCGTTCCTAGCCCCTCTTGCAGTACCCTGCTGAAGTAGATGGCCAGAGGTGGGAAAGAAAGAGAGGGCACAGCTGGCTTTAGTCTCATTTTTTAGAGGAAACAGGCTAGACGTGGTTCCGTTGTATTTTACTTGCTACATCTGGTCTTCAAGAAACTGCTGTAAATTCGGAAGGGGATCGGGTAGACGGCCTAGACTGGACAGAAAATTTCAGATTCCATCTTGGATTCGGCACACCTGTAATGATGGTAGATTGCTCCCTTAAAGTTGTTAAAACTCGATTATCATGTGGCACACATTTTCCCATTGAGCATACGGCACACACATTCCGAGTATAAGCACATGCAAGGAAAGAAGGAAGGAAGCAATAAAGCACCAACCAACCAACCAACCAACCAACCAACCAACCAACCAACCAACCAACTATCACCACCACCATTAGCATTGACAACTACCAAACCTCGTCCACCGAGCTAACCATTTCATCACGAAGTCTGATTTCTTTATTTTGAAAACAACAACAACAACAACAACAACAACAACAACACCCTCCTACCTACCTATCCAGCTAGCCAACCAACCAACCAACCAAATGAAAAAAAAAAACAACGAACCACCTATCCATCCAAACGATCATGACTTAGGAACCATAGTTTTCACTTAAGGCCTGTGAACAGGTTAGGGCCGCATCACACGAGGCAGGCAGTAATCGCCACGTCTCTTCTATTTGCCTTTCCCCTCCACTGGCCTGTGAGTGCCGGACAACAGCAAACAAAACCACTGCTGGACACCCACCACTCAGGGCACTGGACAGCCCGCGTAGGAGGCCAGCTTGAGTGTCCGATCAATCGTTAAAAAAGGCCATAACTAATAACAAACAGAAAGCTTATAATTATTATTAGGAGTAGATTACAGCGTAAGTGCTGTATGTATGTGACACGGCACAATCTTTTCGGAAGAGTAGGCTATTGTGTGCCGGTGGAAACAGATCACAAAATTTACAAAACTGCATACACACGGGGACTGGATGTAAAAAAGCACATAAGTGCTTATTCCATTATCCTCGATATAAAAGAATAAATAAATAAATGATTTAAACATTCTTTTCTCCGGTTTATGTCTGTAGGTATTCTTCTCTGTCTCTGTATGCCTGTTTGTCTTTGTCTCTCTGTTACTTTGTCTTGTGTCTCCATCGAATTCCCTATCTCCCCTCTTTATTTATTTCTGCTTTTATCCCCCAAATTGGAAAAAAACACCCACCTTTCATGGTGGGCAGAAGCGGTTGCATATGCAAAAGTCTCGCTGTTGTGAACCTCGGAGCTCTAGCCGAGAAACTAAAGAAAGCAAACACTGTCTTCATCCTTAGTTCCTGTGCGTATGAAAAAAGTCCCCCAGATGTATATAGGTTCGACATGTACTTTAAGCCCCATCTTCTATCTGTCTGTCTCTCTTGTATGCGAATCACCCATTCTTCGTATGCTGTCTCGAACACACACAAACACACACACACACACACACACACACACACACACACACACACACACACACACACACACACACACACACACACACACACACACACACACACACACACACACATATATATATATATATATATATATATATATATATATATATATATATATATATATATATTATATACAAGCAAGCAAGCAAGCGCGTACACACACATACGCGCAGACAGGAAGAGATAAGAGAGAGAGAGAGAGAGGGGGGGGGGGGGGGGGCAGAGAGATAGAGGGAAAGAGAGAGAGAGAGAGAGAGAGGGAGGGGTGGGGGGGGGGGTAAGTCAAACGACCTTGAGCCGCCATACACAAATCACAACCAGGGAAGAAAGAAAAACACCTAAAAAACCTGAACGACCACTCTTTAATTCAATAATTATTCAAATCCTTCCACGACCAAAGAGCAAAGAGGGGAGAGAGAGAACGAGAGAGAGGGAAAAGCAAAACCAACAGAAAGCACTCCCCGTGTCCAATCCATCAAGCACTTGGTACACTGGACAATGGTCAAACAGTTCTCTGGCGACCATCTCTCTCCGGCCCTAACGTCCAGTTCCAAACGTTCCCCCTTTGCTTATACTCAGTGTCCGGGTCAGACCACTCAGGGTCAGGTTTTTTTTTCTCTCTCTCCCTATTTCTCCATCGCTATGTAAATGGCGGAGAGCTGAAACACAATAGGATTTGGTCAACAGATCTGACTGGGATTTAAAGCGATGTCAAAGGTTTCTTTGGGCGTATTGTAGATTTCCCCCTCTGGCCCTCTGTCTTTAGAAGTAGGCTGTTGATTTAGGCTAAATCTGCGACGTTTGTGTTTGAATAATACTCGCTGGCGGAGAAAGAGGAGACGGAGAAAGAATATTTTCAAGGTCTACTACATGCGGGAGGGAAGGGAGAGAGAGAGAGAGAGAAGAGAGAGAGAGAGAGAGAGAGAGAGAGAGAGAGGAGAGAGAGAGAGAGAGAGAGAGAGAGAGGAGAAACACGAACAAATTTTTGTTTCACCAGAAAATTGAGATAAGCATTTGGCGTGGTATACTTTTTCCACAAAAGCCTTTAAAAGTGCGAACAGTTTAAGCTCAAATATAATGTTTAAACATCTTTATTGTGTATTTGTATGCGTGGCCCATCTCCTCTCCCTCGCCGCTTTACTTTCCCTGACCCCAAAGAGGGCAGGCACCCATTTACAGCTGGGTGAACTGGGGAACTATACTAAAGCCAAGGCGCGGAAACAGTCACCATCCAAATAGTAACCATGCTCGATGCTGCTTAACCTTAGCTGGGGGGAAAGCGAGTGCTCTGACCACTGAGCTGTCCCGTCACTATAAATGTGTAGAAACGCATGAAGGGAAACAAGGAAGCACAGACAAAAGAGGCAAACACGTATACATATTTAGAACATAAGCTTATAGCAGTGTAGAAACGCGTGAAGATAAGGGAAACAGAAGACAAAGATGACAGTTCGAGTGTTTTGTTAATGAATAAATGCCAGTAGAAATTGACTGTTCTAAAAAGGTATTGTCAATTTGGAAAAACAAGCTAGAATGAAATTATTTGTTAAATTCAGCAGGACTTTTAATTGCATCAAATTTGAGAGAGAGAGAGAGAGAGAGAGAGAGGAGAGAGAGAGAGAGAGAGAGAGAGAGAGAGAGAGAGATTATTTTGCTTCAAAAGTAATCACCAGCATTCACAAAACTAGACTCGCACAAATAATTGTGGAAAGCACGGTATCATTATTTTATGAATACTTGGATCGGAATCAAATACAATCTTACCTCCGAGGACGAAATCATACAAAGCTTGCGACATAAAAACGGTTTCTGATATTTATTTCCCTTTTATTGGACTGGCACTGAAATTAGTACAGTCAGAAACAGTTGATGATGAAGACTCGGGTGAATCAAATCTACAGACCCCCTACCTAGACTCAATAATGGTTGAGATCCGGACTGCCGATGAGAGAGAGAGAGAGAGAGAGAGAGAGAGAGAGAGAGAGGTTTTTATCTCCTCGCATTGATACGGTTATGACCCATCAACCACACAACCCATTTATTTTGCAACAGAAGGAAAAGCCCGGCGATGAAAAGCCAGTTAAACACTACTCTTGCTTTTTTTGATAAACGATCACAATCAACAATAAAAATACCAGTCAAAAACGGAAGAGCGCGGAGACCCAGCTATTTCGCCAATTACGCTCCATACGCCGCAAGTATCAGTAATGAAAACGGCCCCCGCGAGTTTTCAATCCCAGCTCAGGGAGAGGCGGTTGGAATTAACGTCTTTGTCAGAAGAAATATTAGCTTTCCGCAGCAGCAGCGGCTGGAGCTGGGAGTGAAATTGAAACTTCACCGATTCCTAATCCCCATCAGCTTCCAGCACAAAAAAAGCGAGGCCTGAGTGACCACTCACTTTTGGTCTGGTAGATTTGGCGCGAGGACAGCAGGGACAAAAGGTGATCTGACCGCAGTGGTGATATGGGAGCAGGTTCTGGTCTTGAGTTGGAAGATAAATGGGGGGTTAATTTGAGGCTTCTGTGGCGCTCTAGGTGTGAAAGGGGGTGTGATATGGACAGGTGAGAATGAAGGGCGATCTTCAGTTACCAGGTGTCAAGGGTCAGTAGTGGACTGAGCTCCGAACTGGTATTAGTCCAGAGAAAGTAATGTCTGTGGATTTCCTTTCGTGTTTTTTTCCTTTGGATTTTTTTTTTCTAGCTCTGCGTGAGTCTGTGTAATCTTTCTCAGATTAAGGGGGACGACACTGACATGTCTAAGCCTCACGCCCCACTTTCTTCCCTGCCCCTTCTGTCTGTCTGTCTGTCTGTCGGTCTGTCGGTCTGTCTGATTCTTTGTCTCTGATCTGTAGCAGTGAGAGGTACCTGTGGTACAGCAGCCTTTCTGTTGGCTTTGCTGCAGAGTTTGAGATGTGAGGGTCAGTAGAAACTGTACACATTGTTACATGAAATAGTACTGAAAACAGCTACATTTTCTGTCCATTTTCCAGTTGCCCAGGTCAATAGAAATAGACGAAATTATGGCAATAACTGGCTTGGGGAGAGATAGATAGATAGATAGATAGAGAGAGAGGAGAGAGAGAGAGAGAGAGGAGAGAAGAGAGAGAGAGAGAGAGAGAGAGAGAGAGAGAGAGAGTTCTCACAAAGACCTTTTTAAGCCTACACCCTCATGACAACGTAATCAGTCCGCTAGGCCCAGTGATGTTTCCTTCTCCAGCTTCCCCTACTCCCTCAACTCTAACACAACACCTTCCCCCCCCCCCCCCCCCCCTCCCTTCATCTCCCCTCCTCTCAGTCCATATTTCCCCCTCTATCCTGTGTCCTAGTCCTCTGTCTGTCCTTGTTTCCTCACGTCCCGTGTTATCAGTTTTAGGTGGCAATGATGATGATGGAATGGCAGGGGTCTGATAACCCGCTGGTAGCTTTCTCATCACTGACTGTGTCTGTGTTTCCTCCTTCGTCGGTAGCTCACGCTTCTTTCACATGTTTCTTTGGGACGTTGACGGTTTGGGGACATGTTCGTGGAGTTTTAAGATGTTTGTGAACTTGAAGATGTTTGTTTGTGAAGTTTAAGACGTTTGAAAACTTTAAGACGTTTGTCTGTGAGGTTTGAGAACGTTAACATGTTTGTGAAGTTTAAGGCATTTGTCTGTGAAGTTTAAGTTGTTTGTCTGAGGACTTTAAGATGCTTGTAAAATTTAAGATGTTTGTAAAATTTAAGATGTTTGTACAATTTAAGATGTTTGTCTGTTAAGATGTTTGTAAACTTTAGTCTGAAAACTTTAAAATGTTTGTAAAATTTAAGATGTTTATCTGAAAACTTTAAGATGTTTGAAAACTTTAAGATGTTTGTCTGAAAACTTTAGGATGTTTGTGAACTTTAAGATGTTTGTCTGAAAACTGTAAAATGTTTGTAAACTTTAAGATGTTTGTCTGAAAACTGTAAAATGTTTGTAACCTTTAAGAAGGGAGAGGAAAGATAGACAGAGAGAGATACAGAGCTCAGCTAGAAAAGGCATGAGACATTTTGAAGCATAGGAAAGGCTACCTTTTATTAGTTTAAACTGTGTTCAATATTCTAATAGAATAGAGTATGAATTTCATTGATATTTGTCTTATTATACGTGTTACACCAATTTGATTTATGTCTTAAAAATGTGCGCGTGTTATTATTTTAGACTGTGTTCAATGTCTTAATAGAACAGAGTATTAATTTCATTGATATGTGTCTTAAAAACATGTTATAACAATTGTGGCTTATGACATAAAAATGTGTGCAAATATTTCCAATGTGTGTGTGTGTGTTTTATATCATGTTTACATGTTTATTGGTTCTATGTATGGCTCGTGACGCACCGAAATTTCTCTGTCTCTGAGATAATAAAGTTTTGGAATTTGAATTTGTCTGCGAACTGTAAGATAGTTGTAAAGCTGGAGCTTTCAGGATGGGGGAAGAGACGTGTGAACATGCTCTTCTGCAGGAAAGCACATACACAAGCAGTTACCGTCTGAATTGTGCATGCACATAGACACGGGCATGTGTACGTAGTACATGCTTGATAACACGTGTGCATGCACGTACGCGTGCGCACACACACACACCTACTCCCCCCCCCCCTTCCCCCACACACACACATATATGCACACACACGTGCGCGCTCGTGGGTCGGTGGTCTAGAGATAACGCACCTGTCTAGAAAGCAAAAAATTCGTGTCGGAAGTGTGTGGTGGTTCGAATCCCGTTTGGACCCGAAACTTTTCCCCCATCCATTAGACTCTGAGTGGTGGTATGGGCGCTAGTCTTTCGGATGAGACGATAAACCGAGGTCCCGTGTGTTACACATAATTATTCAGCGCACGTAAAAGAACCCACGGCAACAAGAGAGTTGTCCCTGGCAAAATTCTTTTAAAAAGCCACTCTGATAGGGAAACAAAATACAGTTGCAGACAAAAAAAAAAAGATGGCGCTGCTCTTGTGGCGACGCGCTCTCCCCGGGGAGGGCAGCTCGAATTTCACGCAGAGAAATCTCGTGACTTAAAGTGGTATAGATAGATAGATGGATACCTGCAAGGACTCGCAGCCACTCACGCTCACACACACACACATCCATCCATCCATCCATCCATCCATCCATCCATCCATCCATCCATCCATCCATCCATCCATCCATCCATCCATCCATCCATCCATACATACATACATACATACACACACACACACATAGAAAAACGCACTCGCGCGCACACACAGACGCACTCACGCATACCCGTATGCACACATGACCACAACAGATGGCACAGTACTTCAGCATAGAAAGATACACACCAGTGCAACAAGATAGCACAGAGCAGCGCAACAGAGCAACGCGAAAACAGAGCACACTGCAATTCCACACATAATTCGAACAAAGCACAATACAGAACAGACACTGTAGAACTGTGTAGCAAAGCACAGCATAATACCACACAGTGGAACATCGTAGAACAGCACACAGTACAGCATGACAAATCACACTACCACATGTAACAGCACAATATGGAGGAGAGGGAAAAAAACAGACCGTGAAGAATAAAAACGCTGGGTAGGAAGACTTACACCCGATCTGATCTCCAAATAATATTTTAACGACACCTATCAAGTTTATCCGGGTATGACAAAATAGACGGGTGGACTTATTTTGCCACCCGGAGTCGGGGAGACTTAAAGTGTTTTCTCATAAACTGGCGGGCAGCTTTGTAGTGGCTTAAAGTCTTGTCACCAGCGATTAAAGCCCCCTTCATTTCTCCATTCAAGGGATCCGCCGAGTCATCGTCTAAAGGGAGGGGGGGGGGGGGGATCGGGGGGGGGGGGATCGGGTTTCACTGACACCGTTCGTATGCTGAACTGTGTGGGCGAACCTGGAGAAAAAACTAGAACTGTACCCGAAATATTCCGAGGATTTGGAATGAATGTTGGTGATTGTGTTTTGTTGAGTCTTAGTTTTTATTTAGTTCATCTGAATAGTGTGAAAATTTTGTCTGATTGGTTGGTTAAATTTTTTTTTGGTAGGGAGGGAGGATGGAGGGGAAGTTGGTTGGTCAATTTTTGGTTGTTGTTGTTGAGGGAGGAGGATTCGGTGTTTTTCCTTCTTAATACTGATAAGAATACTTTGTTTACATGGATGTTGGTAATAAATAGATTCTGGAAAGTGAGAAAGAAAACGCACAGAAAGAAGAGCCTGAATCCTATCAAGTTACACTGGGGGTGGGTGGGGGGGGGGGGGGGGGGGGGGGGGAGAGAGTATATGATTGCGTCCATGTGCAGGTGTACACGAGAAGAGTGTCTGTGGCGGGACGGGGGAGGAGGGAGGGAGGGAGGGAGGGACTGTCTTCGCCTGCTTGCTATAGTTGCTCACCTAAGCAGTGGCTTATGTGTTGTTTTTTTTAAAGCGAGAGCGCATGTGTGCGTTTGCTTACGTATGATGCACTTACCTGCACGCTCGCTCGTCATTTACCCCCCCCCCCCCTCTCCCTCTCTTACCCCCTCTAATTGATATGCCCGCTTTGCCTCGTCAATACAGGACTGCCATCAAGCTTACCGGGCGCACGTCTTCACTGCAATCTGTACATCATCGTAATTTACCGTGTTCACCTCGCGGGGCTCGTACGTTTCCAATCGCTTGTCAAGCGGGCCGGGCAGGCATTTAGTAGCGTCGTTTAATGCCGTGTTGGTTCAACAGTCCTTCCCTTACCCGATGCCGCTGCACCCCGAAGACCGCGCCGAGCAGCAAGCTTGATGGCCAGTCATTGCAGTGCAGCCCCAGCAGCCAGCTATTCATCTTGTCAGGCACTTAGGCCCGCGAGATGACGACCCGAGTGGAGTCCGCAAGTCGTTAGCTTGTCGTGTGGGGTTACACCGCTGGTTCGGTTTTCACGTGCCATCCATCACCCGAAGCTGATGGACAAGGAGGAGGGAGGGGGGGGGGGGGGGGGGATTTATGGGGGATAGGGGGGTTTTGGAGGGATTGGAGGGTGGCTGGTTATTAGCAGCTTGGAGGAGGTTAAGGCAGTGGGACTGATGGGAGGTAAACGTTGAGGTAGTGACAAGGTGTCTGGTAGTAAACGTGTTCAGGGGGCCTCTCTGGTTGCTGGTACATGGATAAGCACATCATTATGTTCCAGTTTGTCAATAAAACACGCATCTTATTAACCGGGGCGCATGTTGTCGTTGCTGTGTTGATTTAGAGGCACGCGTGGGTCGAGACGTTTTGGAGAGGGTGTTTCTCGGTGCTTTTTTAAAAACATTTTCTTTGTGCCTTTGTTCCCCTGTATTTGGTTGGTCGATTTGTTGTTTGGGGTTTTTAATGGTTTAAAAAAAATATTGGTATCATATTCTTTCTTCACCAAGACATTTTCTTACAAGGCTTTAAACTTTCGTGCCCTCACCCTTCCACGTTGATTGTTGCGGAATGGGAGAAGAGAGTTCTTTTTTTTCTGAGCTCGTTTTGTATTTTCCTAATTGAGAATAGAATGGCACAAGTTCGCCGACAAATGGAAACGACAGTTAGCATTAAGGGGAGGGAACACCGTGCATTCCACAAAGGACAAACTGCCATAAAAAGTTTTACAAAATGATACAGACATAATGATCGGCATACCTTGACTCAAAGGTGACGGCGAAGTGCAGGTAAAGAGACCAGGAACAGCCACTGCCCCTGTCTGCCTGCTTCCCTCCCTCGCTTCGCTGTCCTCTCTCTGCTCCTGCTCCTTACTGACTGACTGACTGACTGTTCGACTGCTCCATCTGCACTGCCCACTCCACTGCTCCAACACTAACCGCCCTTTTGACTTATCCACCCCAACTGAATTTGCAACTGTTCCCTCCTATCTGCCAACTCGACTGCGCCTAACAACCCCATCCAGCTGTTCCTACCTCACTGCCCATTCCACTTCTCCCTCCTGACTGCCCATTCAACTGCTTCTACCTAACTGCCCATTCAACTACTCCTTCCTAACTGCCCATTTGACTGCTCCTAACTGTCCACTCAACTGCTCCTACCTGACTGCCCATTCAACTGCTCCTACCTAGCTGTCCATTTAACCGATCTAACTGCCCATTTGACTGCTTCTACCTAACTACTCATTCAACTGCTCCTTCCTAACTTCCCACTCAAGTGCTATGCCCAACTGCCCATAACTGCCCATTCGACTGCCCCTAACTTTCCACTCAACTGCTCCTACCTAACTGCCCATTTGACTGCTCCCTCCTAATTTCCCACTCAACTGCTCCTTCCTAACTTCCCATCCAACTGCTCTTCCTAACTTTCCATTCAACTGCTCCTACCTAACTGCCCATTCAACTGCTCTGCCTAACTGCCCATTCAATTGCTCTGCTCATAACTGCCCATTTAACTTCTCTGCCCATAACTTCCCATTCAACTGCGCCTACCTAACTTCCCATTCAACTGCTCTGCCTAACTGCCCATAACTGCCCATTTGACTGTTCCTATCTAACTGCCCATTTGATTGTTCCTACCTAACTGCCCATTTGACTGTTCCTATCTAACTGCCCATTTGATTATTCCTACCTAACTGCCCATTCGGCTGCTCCTAGCTATCTGCCCTTTCGGGTGTTTCAACATAACTGCCCATACATAACTGCCCATTTGACTTATCCATCCCAACTGCCCATTCAACTGTTCCCTCCTTACTACGCTTTTCGACAGTTCCCTTCTAACCGCCCTTCCCTGTCAACGGTGTCAATCTTTTTTCAGAAATCATGGACAATCCCAATCCCAGAGTGCGTGATCACCACAGGATCGTTGCGAGCCTGTTGCCTTCAGTTTAGTTAGGGTTTTGTTGTTGTTGTTGGTTTTTTTTTTTTGGGGGGGGGGGAGGGTTGGTTTTTATTTTGGAGCGGGGGTTTAATTCTGAGAAACCATCAACACCACCTCCCTCTTCTAGTAAACTCTACAGGTTTTAAACGGAAGGAAACAGGGTGCCAAAGAGGAGGGTGGAGGAGGAAGAACATTGATAGTCTGATCTTTACGCTGGGACAGCTGCTCCATAGACTTCTAATTTTCCTTGATAACCGTGGTCTGTCGGCTGACAGTGGCAAGACAGCCTCGGCTTTCTCTGACTTCTTTTCCACTTAGATTTTTTTCCACTTAGATTTGTTCTATTTAGGGTTTTCTCATCAATCTCCTCTATCCATAAAGTAGAGAATGTAAATGTGCTTTATTTTCGTTGGCATCAACCAATTGTATCAATCACCTCCCGTCACTCCCTTTAATTTTCTCCTTCCTTCACCCTCCCTCCCTTACAGTTGATATTGCCCCTGTTAATTTCTTCTCCATTGTGGCCAGTCAGCCCATCATCTTTTTGTTACAATATTCAGTGTGGTAGATCCTTCATTTTTCGAGTAAAATGCAGTTTCTCAAAGGACTTCCGTCATTGGCTTGTTCATGTTTTATGTCGACAGAGCAAGGTATAGGCTATAAGACGCCGCTTTAAGTAACGCTTTGTAATCTTACAGTAAAGTGCCTTGTCTTTTCAAGAATAAAGGTTTGTATGTTCAAAACAACATCAACTAACCTGTAATCGATCAGTTAATCCATCATCAATCGATCATTCAATCAATTAACCAACTAATCAAAGATTTGATTAATCAGTCAGACAATCTGGCCCGGCCGTAACTGTTGGACTATATGACCTACTGCTGCCTGGGTGCATCGCCCGCTGCGCTCGTAGCCTAGACAAAGGTCCACTCTCCTTCTCCACAGCCTGTCTTCCCTCTAGCTGTCTGCTTTTTCCCTGAGGAAATCCTGCAAAATTTGTCCTTGGAAATTGAGATACTCTAAGTTGACCACTTCGGCAGGCTTAGGTCTTTTTTTTAAATTTTTTTTTTTAACCAATCTGGCCATTGGTGTCGATGGTTAACAGTTGACTGGCGAGGTCTTTGACTCGGCGTTGACTGTTTTAGGGTGTTTCCCAACAGATGTCAAGCTGTTGGAGTGAGTGGGATCGATTTCTGATAAAAGTGGGGCTGTCTTATGCGATCCAAAATCCTGCACGAGAATGATACCGACTCGTTCAGGCTTCGCTACTGTGCAGGACTGAGGTGTTACATTTTGCCATCAAACCGCTCTGTTCTCAGTCCCGGCTTTCTCAGAGAGCTGTCACCATCTGCATAACCTATTATTATACGCTGTACCAGACCGGCAAAGAAAACTTTTTAAAAAGACTTCTGACCAACAGCATTACTCAAGTGTTTCACAAGCTTAGTGTACATGCTGGATATACATTTTTTTGGTCTTGCTCTCAACGGCCAATTACCGACACGAAGCAGGGCGTCTTTGATATACATATTCGATGTTTTATTTGCATGCATGTCCACAGAAGAATAAGACACTGGCAGGCCTGCACAAAATCCGACCTGGAAATTGCAATCTCCCCAGCTTTCGACCACCAGGCTCCACTAAGATTTAGATTCACAAATGGCGACCTCATGACCATTAGGGTTAGCACCTGTCGAAAAGAGAGGTTGAAAAATAGTATGAGGGGTTTGTAGTGCCTAGCAATGTTTAAAGCTAACAGCAGTATGGAATTTCTCATTTATGTTATTTTAGTACAGGATTGTAGGGGTAGTTTCGCTTTGAAGCTGGTTTTTTTCCACCTACATAAGCTTGACAAGTTGTTGATAGAGTTGCATTTCATCATTACTGCACATAAGACTTTGCGCCAAGATCTGTCAGATACTTTCTTGAAATCCACGAAGGCATAGTTTATTGAGCTGATGTTACTGGAGTTTTTGACTGAAGATTCACAGTGGAAGTATAGAAATCTGTTCAGTAAAAGTATCCCCATTAGAATGACCAACGTGTAGTTGGCGATGATCGTCATTCATTTTCAGTCGGCTGCAATGGATCTTTGACAAAACTTTGCTGGAATGATCGACGACTGCAAGCATTCTGGCAAAGTTGAACGTCTTTCTTCCTTCCTTCCTTCACCTAATCCGTAGTCCTGTAGTTTCTGTTTAAAAATGACACCCATCAACGCTCTCGGTCATCTGATCTTTGGAAAACAGAAATGATGATAATAATTATATGCTATTGATGCTGGTTATCAGTTCAACCCTGTTGTCGATGATTTTTTTCTCTTTTGTTCCTGAACTAGAGCTCAAGAGGTTCCATCAATGGTGAGATTTTGCGTACGCGACCGTTTTTACCCACCGTTAAGGTAGCCGCATTCCGACTTCGAGGAATTATTTCAACAGTTACATGGCTAAACAGTCTTGTTACTGTAAAGCCTAGGAAACGATTTTGCTTGAACACATTTGAACAGAGTTGAATACAGATTTTCCTGCTAAGAATAATTTTGAAACAAAAGACGCTTTAATGCTTCATTTAAATGTTGTCGTTGGCCTACAAGCATGTTTGTGCTTTCATTTTATCATCATAATTCTTCTTTTCTAATTTTCAATGCAGGCGTAGACGTGTGTGTGTGTGTATGTGTGTGTGTGTGTGTGTGTGTGTGTGTGTGTGTGTGTGTTTGTGCACATGTGGAAGGAGGGTGGAGAAAGTAAAATAAGTATGCCTACTTTCTTCTTTAC
>CM054141.1:8452441-8454941 GCA_028751875.1 Rapana venosa
GCCCCACATTTCCATGCATCTGGACAGTAGTAGCATGCAGATTCGAACATCTGCTGGTCTGCGTTGTAAGCTAAGCTGCCAACAGGGAGGTGCAAGAAACCTGTTGCGTCTGTCTGTGTCCCCTGAACAATGCGTAATGCAGGGACGTGCAGGCTGGTGGAGAAAATGTAACGTTCATTCACCTTGTATGTACTCACACTGTCTTGCTCAGTACTAGCCTTGCTATTAAGAACTTGGAAGAGTGTCTCTTGCCCTAGTAGTTCTTCTAGCAGGATCACTCCGGGCGAGTGGCTTAATGGCGGCCTGGCCATGATCTTAAGACAGGAGGGATACCCTTTTTGTCTTCTTGCCAGTCTCTCCTTAACTTGGAAATGTGCAATAGCCACACATTTCTAATTTACTTTTCAGACTTCTAGCATGACTGATCAGTGTAACTTCTTTTCTTGTCTGTCTCAGTCTGCGTGTGTGTCTGCATGCTATGCACGGGGTGTGGTGTGCTGGCACACACACACACACACACAGCACACGCACACACTACACACACATACACACACACACGCACGCACACAACACACACACTCTCACCTCTCACACACACAACACGCACACACACACCACACAACACACACACACACCACCACACACACACACACCACCACACACACACACACACACACATGCGTGCAGCTGCGTCAAGCATTTCTGCAGGCAGTGACAGCGAAACCATTCCTGCTGACGCACGAGGCAATCATCCAATCCAATAAATCGCTGGATGTCTGTCAAAACTGGGTCCACGGCAACACGATATGACGACACTGCATGGCCGGGACACACACATGCCCACACAACTACCTGCCGTCATCAAGACTCTCTCTCTCTCTCTCTCTCTCTCTCTCTCTGTGTCTCACACGAAGACGTTTCTTTCTTTCCCTTGCCTTTTAAATCACCTTCCAGTACGGAACACGCACACGCCGAGCGCGCTTTTGAACTCCCTCTCCAAAGAATGAGCTAATTGGGCCGCCAATGATGATAATTTGCTCAAAACTCAAATGTCAAACCGGTTCGAGTTTTCGTTTGTTCCTTTGAACAGCATTCGTGGCTCGCGCCACTTTCGCTCCGGGAGCCGGGCTAATCTGGAAAATTGTATCTATTGTTCCAAAGCCCCGGGGAGAGCAAGGGAGAGAGCCATTAGAAACACAGAACCAGAGACGGGGGAAAGAGAGAGAGAGGAGGAGAGGAAGAGAGATAGAGAGAGAGGAGAGAGAGAGAGAGATGAGGAGAGAAGAGAAAAGACGGAGAGAGAGAGGGAAGAGGGAGAGAGAGAGAGAGAGAGAGAGAGAGAGAGAGAGAAGAGAAGAGAGAGATGAGAGAGAGAGACAGAGGAGAGAGAGAGAGAGAGAGAGGAGAGAGAGGAGAGAGAGAGAGAGAGAGGAGAGAGCAAAGAGCCACCCAATCGCAATTTCCTTCATTCTCCGATACCTCTGTTTGTCTGTCCATTTTGTCTTTTCGTCGTGAAAGAAGCCAGCGCATCACGACAGGAAAGCCTTAGGAGAGAAGAGACAGAGAGAGAGAGAGAGGGGGGAAGGCCAGGCAAGGCAGGCAAAAAGAAGGCGGAGGCCCTTTGAAGCTGTGCTTGTGGTCATTAGGTTCCGCTGATTGTCTGGATCGGCGGAATGGGGGAGCGGGGTAAATGGTTTCTTGTCGGCAAGGGACACGGGAGCCGGCATCAAAACGCGAGGTGCACGAGCAGCGCTTCAAGGTGCATCTCGTCACGGCTCACCCGGGCGTGAACGGAGGTAGTGGAAGAGAGAGAGAGAGAGAGAAGGAGAGGAGGGGAGGGGGGCGTAGGAGGAGAGAGAGAGAGAGAGAGGGGGGGAGGGGGAGAGGATAGGGGGGGGAGGGGAGTGGGGGTAGAAGAGAGGAGTAAGGGGGGGGGGGAAGGAGGAAAGGAGGGAGAGAGGGGAGGGGGGGGGGGGGGTGAAGAGGGAGAGTGAGAGGAGGGGGGGGGGGGGGGAGGCGTGAGAGAGAGAGGGGGGGGGGGGGGAGGGAGAGAGGGGAGAGGGGTTAGAAGGGAAAAGTAGAGAGAGAGAGAGAGGAGGAGAGGGAGAGTTAGGAGAGAGAGAGAGACAGAGAGAGAAGAGAGAGAGTGGGTGAGTGGTAGAAGAGAGGAGAGAGAGAGAGTGGAGGGGGAGAGGAGTTAGAAGGGAGAGTGAAGAGGATAGATAGAGAGAGAGAGAGAGAGAGAGAGAGAGAGAGTGAGAGATGAGAGAGAGAGAGAGAGAGTAGAAGGGAGGAGAGAGAGAGATGAGAGAAGGGAGAGAGGAGTTGAGGGAGGAAAGAGAGAAGAATGAACGACACAGAGAGAGAGAGAGGAAGGAGAGGAGAGATGAGAGTGAGAGGAGAGAGAGACGAGAGGAGATTGAGACGAGAGAGAGAGAGAGAGAGAGACGGAGACACAGACAGAGAGAACGTATGCGAGAGAGAGAGAGAGAGGAGAGAG
>CM054141.1:8459941-8487441 GCA_028751875.1 Rapana venosa
ACAGAGAGACGGAGCGAGAGAGACACACAAAAACAGACAGAGTGAGGGAGAAGGAGACAGGTAGACACAAATCAAGTCAAGTCGTCAAGTCAAAATGATGTTTGAGGGTAAAAGATTAAGTGTACACAATTTTTTTTTCATCCTGTCTCTGGCTATCTGAATTTCTCGCACAGACAGAGAGAGAGAGAGTGAGAGGGACATACCAAAACAAGAGGAAGGGCTCTCTCTGTAGCTCAAAAGATTTAGTGGGAATAAACTATTGTGAATTGAAAAGTGAATTGGTCGACACGCGTAGATCAAGACCATACAGGCACAAAGCCAGGCATGTGGAACTAAAAGTGAAGCCTTTCAGCAACATCTCTGACATGAAGCTTGTCGAGTGTGCCTGTGATTTGCACCTGACCATACCTACTCCTATCCTGATCAACTCTGAGAGTCCACAGACTTTTCAGTGTTTCTTAAAAGGCACCCCATCCTTCCTTCCTCGCTCATCACAAGGAAGTGTATGTTCAATGCCCTTAAAATGTACAGGTGTCCCATAACTTATGTGGTCGTAGCGGAGTGAGGCATCAGAGACCTCACTTCTCTAGGGGCCAGCATACCGAGGGCGGCGCCCATCTCCTCTCTCCCACACTGCTTTACCTTCCCTGACCCTAAAGAAGGCAGGTACCCTTTCACAGCTGGGTGAACTGGGGGACTGTACTGAAGCCAAGGCGCGCAAACGGTCACCCATCCAACTGGTAACCACGCTTGACGCTGCTTAACCTTAGCTGGAGGAAAGCTGGGCTCTGACCATTGAGCCCTTAAAGGGTTTGAATGTGACGTCACTGGCACTAGCCATCAATACCACCCCAATCCCCCACCCCCTGCCCCTCGCCCCTTCCACCGATTTAATTCTGGTATATAAGGGTTTTTGGGGGGTTTGTTTGTTTTTTGAAGAAAAGGAAAATGTGTACATTTTTTGTTTTAAAAAAAAAGTGTCAGTGTTGCCGGTGACGTCACACTGGCTTAGTTTCAGGAGGATGGAACATGTGCTTGCATGTGGGAGGGTTTTGGGGGGGGGGGGGAGGGAAACGGTGCAGGAATAAAAACATGCCAATGATGGCCGACCTCTTTGTCCTCTCCTTGCTACACAATAATTGAAATCCATGCTGGTGTGGTGTGTGTGTGTGTTGTTGTCTGGTGTGTGGTGTGTGTGTGATGTGAGTGTGTGTGTGTGTGTGTGTTGTGAGTGTGTGTGGTCTGGTGTGTGTGTGTGTGTGTGTGATGTGTGTGTGTGTGTGTGTGTGTGTGTGTGTGTGTGTGTGTGTGTGGTGTGTGTGTGTGCTGAAGAGCCATTACAGTTGGAACTCACTTCATCAGTCGGACTGGCTAGTTTCGGAATGTTTTTTGTTTTTTTTAATTATATATTTTCGGTTTCAGTTGTTTGTGATGTCTGTGCGTTTTGTTGTTTACTTCGTCTTCTTTTTGTTATTATTTTTATCCTGTCTGTGTCTGTCTGTCTTTCCTTGTTCTCTGTTCTTTTTTTCCTTGTGTGTGTGTGTGTTCATTTGATTCTTTCTTTAATTGTTTTTTTTTTTTTTTTTTAGCTCTTTCTCTGGTTTCTTTGCTCTATTCTTTTCCTCTCTCTCTCTCTCTCTCTCTCTCTCTCTCTCTCTCTCTCTCTCTCTCTCTCTCTCTCTCTCTCTCTCTCTCTCTCTCTCTCGGCAGAACTACATCCCTGTTAAATATAGTAGACAGCCTAATTCATTTAGACTCTGTTTACTCCTGGCATCAAGTCATCCTGAGGTTGTGCGCAGCCTCCCTTTATATTTGTGTAAAGTTTTCAGAATAAGAGAGATATTGTTATCCTAAGTCATATTTTTGTAGCTGACTTTTTGTTATACAGTAACATGTCGTTACTATTGCTTTTACCCCCACCAAAATACTAAGCAGTTCGGCAGCCCCCTTCATGTATGGGCCAATGGCCTTTTTGTGAATAAATCATTCGAGTTCAAGTTTCGAGTTCTCTCTCTCTCTCTCTCCTCTCTCTCTCTCTCTCTTCTCTCTCTCTCTCTCTCTCTCTCTCTCTCTCTCTCTCTCTCCTCTCTCTCTCTCTCTCTCTCTCTCTCTCTCTCTCTCTCTCTCTCCTCTCTCTCTCTGAATCTCTGAATTTCTCTCTTTCTCTCTCTTTTCTTTTGTTTTATTTTCCTGTATTTCTGTCTGCTTTCTGTTTTGTTGCTGTTTCATTTTCTCTGATTTAAATAGACTGTAGCGCAATATGATGCTACCCTCAAAGTGCAATAATAGAAAATGAACACTAATATAGATGCAGAAAGCAATATCAAGACAGATTCAGCGTTCCCCGCAGTCGGTATGCGGTTACCGTGATGGGCAAAAAAACCGGTGGAATACACAAAAATCTCATCATTGGCTAACTAACCTCGGAGCTCTAACCGATGAACGAAACACAATAGTCAACATCAGTTGTTGGACACTGAAAGTTTAAATTTAGTGTTGGTAAACAAATCACCATCATCATCGGCATTTTCATCCCCATCTCAACGTCAGAATCGTTGTTGCCCTTGCCACTTCGTTCCCCTTTGTGCCTGATTTATTATTTTTTAAACATATTTTATTTCGAGGATAGTGGAATAAGCACCCAAGGGCTTTTTCACATCCCGTCCCCGTGTGTATGCAGTTTGTAAATGTTGTCATCCGTTCCCACCGGCACACAATGGCCTACTCCACCGAATAGCGGAACGGGGTTTGACGTGTCGCAATATCTTCTGTAAGCGTTTGCACACGGGACCTCGGTTTATAGTCTCATCCGAAGGACTTTTGTGGGGAGTGGGGGAAGTGGAGTCGGCAGTGATGTTAACTCCAGAGGAAAAATCGTCTTGTACGGGAATCGAACCGGTGTCAGCAGATCATGAGCGCAGTGTGCATCACTCTAACCACCAGGCTATCCCGTTCCCAGCATGGTGGCAGCATGGCGTGTTGCTCTGTGTTGAAACTATTAATTGCTATTGGTTTGCATGACAGTGTAAGAATAGGTTGAATGCAAGCGCTTTGATTAATTTTGTCTTGGCAAGATGCTCCATTTAGGCCTACTATTGTTATCATTATTACTTCCGCTGTTATCTTTCTTTTTCCTCTTCACGCCATCGACATTATTATCTATCCTCCTCATCCTCTTCCTCTGCCACCTCCTCTTGCTCACTGTAGCTACCAACATTCCAGTTCATTCCAACTGTCAATAATACTAGCCCACCTGAAGTGAGCTGATGGCTCTTCCTTATCAATCCAGTCACTCAGGTCTTCAACCATGAAGAAAAAAATTAATGATAGCCACAAAAATATATCGTGACCCAGCGTGATTTCGAATGTCCTCGTGGTTTTTTTCCTGACCCAGTGCGGACTTCAGATTTCTTCGCTTTTATTCCTTGTCATTGTTACATCACAAAAACCCAGTGATCCTCTTAATTTTGTTTCTTATGTAACAGTACAAAAGAGAACGGAATTTAGTTTGGTTTGCATTGTCTTGCTCTCTACAACTAAGTGGAATATGAACTAGTCCGAGGAGAACCTTCTTTTGTGTAGATCATTGATGTTTATCGGGTGCACAGATGAACCTTGTATGTAACGGGATTGCTGTTTATTTGTTCAAGCCCTATTCAGAGTCGGAGTCGTGGTACAGTGTGTAATTGGTCGGTGATGTGCTGGGGAAGTTGATGTTATGTTCACTTTATGTGTGCATCTCTTTCCTGCCCGACCTTTACTGGATCGCTGGCTCTGTCTCTCTGTCTGTATAATTATCTTGTGCGTACAAAGATCAATATAGAAATAAATCTATGCACATACGCACGCATGCACGCACGCACACAGATTGAGAGGATAATGATGAGAGAGAGGAGAGAGAGAGAGTGAGAGAGTGTAGAGATGAGGAGAGGAGAGAGAGAGAGAGGGGAGAGAGGGAGAGAGGAGAAAGAGAAGAATGGAGAGAGAATTTCAGCTGACTATCATGTAGGAAAAAAGTTTAAAGCCATGAGCCATCAAAGGAGTGAGCAGGCATTGGAAACTGTCCACTTATCTTTGTTTCCTCTGCTTCTGTAGTGTTCTGTTCCCAGTTAAACATTAATCGGTCACCAACATGATATACTTCAAAGACCTGAATTCAGGATGGGCCTGCTTCCTTCCCTATCCGCCCGTTTGCTCTCTCTTCTCTCTCTCTCTCTCTCTTCTCTCTCTCTCTCTCTCTCTCTCTCTCCTCTCTCTCTCGACAACTTATGATTATGATGGAGTGCAGTACAGAGCACTGCATTGCATAATTGCTGAACGTTAACCTGATATTTTATTTGCTTAGTTATATAGCTGTGTTGTGCTGTGATCTGTTTTGTCTGTGCCAGTATGCGCTGTGGTGTGGTACCTGTACTGTGCTACGCTGTGCTGTGCTGTGCTGTGCTGTACTGTGCTTTATGTGCTGTGATATTATATGACACGTAGTGTGTTAACTCTGACTTGTGTCTTGATGTGACAAATCGATATGTGGGGGTGTTTGGGAAGTCGTTCTCTCTCTCTCTCTCTCTCTCTCTCTCTCTCTCTCTCTATCTCTATCTCTATCTCTCTCTCTCCAGGTAACACAAGAGTATTTTACAATTTCATTTCCCCTAACAATATCTTCACTAACTGCTGTCGAAATTTCAACCATTGCCTTTATGATTAGATGCACATTTTTTTCCCACTGGACTATTGCACCCCCCAAGGAAAACAACTCACAACCACTCCAAAGAAATAAAGGCTTTTTGAAGAAAACCAAGTCGAAAAAAAAATTATGCTATAGAATCCATGCCTGTTTTGTGTTTATTTCAAGAAAAAATAAAGAACGCAAGCAAATACGTATAAAAGATCTTACTGTGATACAGATCAACAATAGATTTCAGGGTTTGGAAATGGTTACACAAAAATGGACAGAGATTGATAGAGTTTGATACAGGTTTCAGCATCATTCAAGTTAGATACATACATATCATTCCCAAAGTGGAATACAGCTGCCTCAATGGTGGGCAGAAACGGTGGTCTAAGCACCCGCTCTAGCTCAAGAATAAAAACACCCACCTCATCATTCTAACCACGGGACGGGATAGCCTAGTGGTTAGAACATTGCGCTCGCAATCGGACGACCCGGTTCGATTCCCGTTCAAGAGGATATTTTCCCTGAAGTTAACATCAGTGCAGACTCCACTCTCCCCGAAAGTCCCTCGGATGAGACTATAAACCGAGGCCCCGTGTTTGAACGCACGCAGAACATCTTGCGCACACGTTAAATCCTGTTCCGCTTTTCGTAAGAGTGGCCATTGTGTGCAAAGTGGGAACAGATGACAACATTTACAAAACCGCATACACACGGAAATGGATGGTAAAAAAGCACATAAGTGCTTATTCCATTATCCTCGATATAAAAGAATAAAAATAAATAAACCACTTCGCCGTCACACAAGAGAGACAGATAGAGCGCACATACAATTAAAACGATTCAATGTTCAGATTACAAATCCCAGTCCAACTGATGAAGTTCTATCCAACTGTAATGGCTCTCCAGCACCGCTGACTGCTTTTCAATGATTGTGGAGTTAAAGAAGAAGACAGGGGCCAGCCATCATTGGCTATTACCCCCCTTTGTGTTTGATGGGTTGGGAAGGGAGTGAAGCAAATTGGAAACTGTGCACTGTCTCCCTTGTTTGAGCTTCTGTGGCCTGTTTTGGGCAGGACTCTGGTTTCTGACATCAGGCTTCAAAGAGCTGCTGAGTGAAAGTTGACCCGTTTTCCTACTTTCTTTTGTATGCCAGAGTTCTCTCTCTCTCTCTCTTCTCTATCTCTCTCTCTCTCTCTCTCTCTCTCTCTCTCTCTCTCTCTCTCTCTCTCTCTTCTCTATCTCTCTCTCTCTCTCTCTCTCTCTCTCTCTCTCTCTCTCGACAACTTATGATTATGATGGAGTGCAGTACAGAGCACTGCATTGCATAATTGCTGAACGTTAACCTGATATTTTATTTGCTTAGTTGTATAGCTGTGTTGTGCTGTGATCTGTTTTGTCTGTGCCAGTATGCGCTGTGGTGTGGTAACTGTACTGTGCTACGCTGTGCTGTGCTGTGCTGTACTGTGCTTTATGTGCTGTGATATTATATGACACGTAGTGTGTTAACTCTGACTTGTGTCTTGATGTGACAATTCGATATGTGGTGATGTTTGGGAAGTCGTTTTCTCTCTCTCTCTCTCTCTCTCTCTCTCTCTCTCTCTCTCTCTCTCTCTCTCTCTCTCTCTCTCTCTCTCTCTCTCTCTCTCTCTCTCTCTCTCTCCAGGTAACACAAGAGTATTTTACAATTTCATTTCCCCTAACAATATCTTCACTAACTGCTGTCGAAATTTCAACCCATTGCCTTTATGATTAGATGCACATTTTTTTCCCACTGGACTATTGCACCCACCAAGGAAAACAACTCACAACCACTCCAAAGAAATAAAGGCTTTTTGAAGAAAACCAAGTCGAAAAAAAAATTATGCTATAGAATCCATGCCTGTTTTGTGTTTATTTCAAGAAAAAATAAAGAACGCAAGCAAATACGTATAAAAGATCTTACTGTGATACAGATCAACAATAGATTTCAGGGTTTGGAAATGGTTACACAAAAATGGACAGAGATTGATAGAGTTTGATACAGGTTTCAGCATCATTCAAGTTAGATACATACATATCATTTCCCAAAGATGGAATACAGCTGCCTCAATGGTGGGCAGAAACGGTGGTCTAAGCACCCGCTCTAGCTCAAGAATAAAAACACCCACCTCATCATTCTAACCACGGGACGGGATAGCCTAGTGGTTAGAACATTGCGCTCGCAATCGGACGACCCAGGTTCGATTCCCGTTCAAGAGGATATTTTCCCCTGAAGTTAACATCAGTGCAGACTCCACTCTCCCCGAAAGTCCCTCGGATGAGACTATAAACCGAGGCCCCGTGTGTGAACGCACGCAGAACATCTTGCGCACACGTTAAATCCTGTTCCGCTTTTCGTAAGAGTTGGCCATTGTGTGCAAGTGGGAACAGATGACAACATTTACAAAACCGCATACACACGGGAACTGGATGTAAAAAAGCACATAAGTGCTTATTCCATTATCCTCGATATAAAAGAATAAAAATAAATAAACCACTTCGCCGTCACACAAGAGAGACAGATAGAGCGCACATACAATAAAACAGATTCAATGTTCAGATACAAATCCCAGTCCAACTGATGAAGTTCTATCCAACTGTAATGGCTCTCCAGCACACGCTGACTGCTTTTCAATGATTGTGGAGTTAAAGAAGAAGACAGGGGCCAGCCATCATTGGCTATTACCCCCCTTTGTGTTTGATGGGTTGGGAAGGGAGTGAAGCAAATTGGAAACTGTGCACTGTCTCCCTTGTTTGAGCTTCTGTGGCCTGTTGGACAGGACTCCTGGTTTCTGACATCAGGCTTCAAAGAGCTGCTGAGTGAAAGTTGACCTGTTTTCCTACTTTCTTTTGTATGCCAGAGTTCTCTCTCTCTCTCTCTCTCTCTCTCTCTCTCTCTCTCTCTCTCTCTCTCTCTCTCTCTCTCTCTCTCTCTCTCTCTCTCTCTCTCTCTCTCTCTCTCTCCCCCTCCCTCCCTCCCTCCCTCCCTCCCTCCCTTCCATCCTCCCAACCTCCATCCATCTATATGTTACCCTGCTTTGCAATGCATTCTATAGCTTGAAACTGAAGTAGATTAGGTTGCTGGATTGTCTTACAGAATCATGCTGCATGTGCTGTGTTGTGCTGCATTGCATCGTACTGTGCTGTTTCCTGTCATGTTGCATTGCATTGTGTTGTATTGTTCATGCGTTGTGAGGAGGTGCTTGAAAAATATCATTCACACAAACTTCTCATTCAGTGCATAGTTATAATCTCCAGAAATTCCCAGGCAAGATTAGGGTGTTTTTTGTGGGTTTTTTTGTTCCTTGGCCAGAGCTCCATAGTAAGATTTTGCATAGGCGACTTTTTGCCCACCATTAAGGTAGCCGCATTCCGACTTCGGGATGATATCTAAGCACAATACCAGTATCCATGCATTTTAAAATGAATATCCTCATCCATTCCTACCTGTACGCAACAGCTTACCCTTCCTGAGAGTGGAATAGGTTTTAGTGTGTACATAAGATGTTCTGTGTGTGAACGTTTGTACATGGAACCTTGAATTATAGCCTAATCCATAGGACTTCGAAAGGAGTGGAGTCAGTACTGATGTTAACTCCACAGGGCAAAAAACACTCGAACAAAGACACTGGCATGTTGGCACAGAAGTTGATCCAATAGATGGTAGTAAATCCATGCCCTCCACTCCTTATGTGCCAGGCATTGCTGTACTGAAACTCCATCTACCAAATTCAGAACCATGTGGATTAGAATCTCATCACTTTAACCACTTGGCTAACAATCTTGAGAAACAGACAGCGAGTGCAGACAATAGAACAGATTCAGTCTTCAGATACAAATCCAAGTCCAACTGATGAAGTTCTATCCAACTGTAATGGCTCTCCAGCACACGCTGACTGCTTTTCAATGATTGTGGAGTTAAAGAAGAAGACAGGGGCCAGCCATCATTGGCTATTACCCCCCTTTGTGTTTGATGGGTGGGGAAGGGAGTGAAGCAAATTGGAAACAGTGCGCTGTCTCCCTTGTTTGAGCTTCTGTGGCCTGTTGGACATGACTCCTGGTTTCTGACATCAGGCTTCAAAGATCTGACTGACTGAAAGATGACCTGTTTTCCTACTTTCTTTTGTATGCCAGAGTTCTCTCTCTCTCTCTCTCTCTCTCTCTCTCTCTCTCTCTCTCTCTCTCTCTCTCTCTCTCTCTCTTCTCTCTCTGTGTCTCTCTCTCTGTCTCTCTCTCTGCCTCGCTTCTTTTCTTGCTCCTTTCCATCCTCCCACCCTCCATCCATCTGTATGTTACCCTGCTTTGCATTACATTCCACAGCTTGAAACTGGGGTAGATTAGGTTGCTGGGTTTGTTTTACATAATTATGCTATGCTGCCTGTGCTGCGTTGTGTTTGCAGCTGGGTTGTGCTGCATTGCATCGTACTATGTTGTTTCCTGTCATGTTGCATTGCACTGTGTTGTTGTATTGTTCATGCTATGTGAGGAGGTGCTTGAAAAATATCATTCACACAAACTTCTCATTCAGTGCATACTTATGGTCTCACAGAGATTCCCAGGTGAGATAAGGGGGTGTTTTGTGGGTTGTCTTTTTCCTTGGCTAGAACTCCAAGGGTCATCGCTGGTGAGATTTTGCATAGGCGACTTTATGCCCACCATTAAGGTAGCCGCATTCCGACTTTGGGCATGATGTGTAAACACAATACCAGTATCCATGCGTTTTTAACATTTTCTCATCCATTTTTACCAGAACACAATGGCCTACCCTTCCTGAAGGTGGAATAGGTTTTAGTGTGTTTTTAAGATGTTCTGTGTGTGAACGTTTGCACATAGAACCTTGGTTTATAGTCTCATTCGTAGGACTTTCAAGGGAGAGGAGTCAGTACTGATGTTAACTCCACAGGGGAAAAAACACTTGAACAAAGACACTGGCATGTTGGCACAGAAGTTGATCCAATAGAAGGTAGTAAATCCCTGCCCTCCACTTGTCATATGCCAGGCACTGCTGTACCAAAACTCGATCTACCAACTTCAGAACCATGTGGATTAGAATCTCATCACTTTCACCACTTGGCTAACAATATAGAGAAACAGACTGGGAATGCAGACAGTAAAACAGATTCAATGTTCAGATACAGATCCCAGTCCAACTGATGAAGTTATTTGTATCCAACTGTAATGGTTCTCCAGCACACGCTGACTGCTTTTCAATGATTGTGGAGTTAAAGAAGAAGACAGGGGCCAGCCATCATTGGCTATTACCCCCCTTTGTGTTTGATGGGTTGGGAAGGGAGTGAAGCAAATTGGAAACTGTGCACTGTCTCCCTTGTTTGAGCTTCTGTGGCCAGTTGGACATGACTCCTGGTTTCTGACATCAGGCTTCAAAGATCTGCTGAGTGAAAGATGACCTGTTCTCTCGGCCTCTGTTTGTTGTCATGTGTGTGTGTTTGTGTGTGTGTGTTTGTGTGTGTGTGTGTGTGTGTGTGTCTTGTTGTTGTTTAGAGGAAAGTGGAGTACCCCATTGCCAAAGGTCTGTGTAGGCATTGACAATACACTTATTTCAGTTCCTGTCTCTCACACACACACAAGCACACACATGCACGCACTCACGGACGCATGCAAGCGTACACACGCACGCACGTGGGGACTGGATGTGGAAGAAGTGCATGAGTAGGTATTGCGTTATCCTCAAAATAAAAGAATAAGTAAATGCATAAATAAATAGCACTCGCGCGCACACACACACACACACACACACACACACACACACACACACACACACACACACACACACACACACAACACACACACACACACACACACACACACACACACACCACAACACCACACACACACACACACACACACACACACACACACACACACACACACACACACGCGCGCGCGCGCGTCGGTGGATCTCAAACTCTATTTATTCTTCTTCTTCTTTTAACGTGACCAGCCGCTTTTCTTAACTTTTGTTACAAAAACCCCATCTGTTTTCATATTTTCTTAAGACCTGAGTTCTTTCTGTCAGAGTTCTTCTCTTATACAAAACACTTTGATGAGGAAAGCAAAACAAATAACTAAAAAGAGCAAGCCAAGAAAACACATCTTCATGAGTTTGCTGACAGAAGACAAAGATTTCATATTTTTATGATGAATATTTTCACTTTTATTTCTGTTCTAGAATGACATGCCTCCACATTGTACAGAAGTTTTTTTTTCTGAATTATATGCAGTCATGGAACATAGTGTATCATCTTCATATATTTTGTTCCACTCCTTTTATTTCTCCGGCCTGGTGAAAGGTTCAAACAATGATTGTCTTGCCGTAGAAGTGAACACTAATTTTCAATACTTCACCTATTCATCCATTAAGTATATGTTATGTTATTTGTTATTAAGAAATATCCGTTTGTGTATGTAAATGGTCCTAAAAAACCCTCAACAAATGTACTGTTTGTTTACAGATGTAAAAAAATATTCAGCAACATAATACCCCAACCCCACCAAAAAAGAAAACTCAGCCCACCACAAACAAAAGCGAAACAAAACAAAACAAACGACAACAAATCCAGACAAGGCTTGGACTTGATAAAATTCAGAAAAATTAGAACTTTTAGAAATCATCATCATCATCATCAGACCCGTGACCTTGGCGGTCGTGGGGGAGACATGAAAGACGATGCCGTGGTAAGCCTCCTCCATCCATCGCGGTCCTCGGCTCTGCGCAGTAGTGCCGAGTCATTCATCCTGGTCCATTCTCTGATGTTGTCCATCCATGACTTGTTCTGTCTTCCCCTCCTTCTGCCACCTTCGAGTGTTCCCTGCAGTACTGTTTTGGGCAAGATGTTTGTGGCGGGTGACGTGGCCGAACCATGTCAGCTTTTTTTTCTGACGATGGTGAGAAGGGGTTCCTGTGGACCTGCCAGCCGTGTTATTTGACTCTTGACAAATTCGTTGGTCTTTCGTTCTCTCCAGGATATGCCCAGTAGTTTTCTATGGCATTTTGTTTCGAATGACTGGATTCGCTTTGCTGTTTCAGCAGTCAATGTCCAGGTTTCACTTCCGTACAGCAGGATCGACTGAATTAGGGCTTTGTAGAGCTTTAGTTTGATTGGGAAACTGATCTCTTTACTTTTCCATATGGTGGTGAGTTTTGTCATGGAAGATGTTGCCATGGCTATTCTGACTTTGATTTCTGTCGTCGATCGCCCGTCCTTTGTGAGTGTAGCGCCGAGGTACGCTGAAACTTTTAGAAAACAACAACAACAACAAAACCCAAACCAATCAACCAAACCAACCAACCAACCAACCAACCAACCAACCAACCAACTAACCAACCAACCAACCAACCAACCAACCAACCAACCAACCAACCAACCAAACCAACCAACCAACCAACCAACAACCAACCAACCAACCAACCAGCCAGCCAGCCAGCCAACCAACCAGCCAGCCAACCAACCAACCAACCAACCAACCAACCAACCAACCAAACACAGCCTCGCCAGAGACTAAGTAAGATAAAAGAAGAAAGAGAACGTACAGTGTTTATGCGTGAAAACCTGAAAGTAAAATAATACTTTACGCTGAAAGCAAAAGCCATGCACCACAGAACCCACAGATTTGAATGTTGTAAGAAACAAGAACCAGTGAATCAGGGACTTCCGAACTGTAGACCCCAATGCCAAGGCCCCAGACCAGGCAGTTGTCACCCAGCAATGTATGGGCGACAGTTGAGGACCTGTCAACGCTCTCCTGTCTATTGTTTGTTCTGTCAGTGCATTAGGGGAAGGGGGAAAAAGAAAGAGGAAAGAATGTTACTGTCTTAGTTATGTTAAACCTCCTTTAGCTAGGTCGTGTAAACAGAGAGAGAGGAATGATGGTTGTGATGATGATGATAGGAAAGATATGATGAGACAAAGATACTGGGGGATAGGTGGAAAAAAATAGCAGATAGTGCAAAGACAGACAGACATAACGAAGCAACATATAGTGCAAAGAAAGACAGAACGAAACAGCAGATAGTGCAATGAAAGACAGACACAGTGAACAAAACAAGTGCAAAGACAGGGAGACAAAGCGAATAAAACAACAGATAGTGCATAGAAAGACATAATAAACAGAGCTACAGATAGTGGAAAGAAAGACACAAAAACAACAACAGATAGTGCAAAGAAAGTCACAACAAAAACAACAGATGGTGCAAAGAAAGACAGACATAGAGAACAAAACAAAAGATAGTGCAAAGAAAGACAGACAGAACAAAACAACAGATGGTGCAAAGAAAGAAAGACATAGAGAACAAAACAACAGATAGTGCAAAGAAAGACAGACAGACAAAACAACAGGTAGTGCAAAGAAAGACAGACATAGAGAACAAAACAACAGTGCAAAGAAAGACATAGAGAACAAAACAACAGATAGTGCAAAGAAAGCATAGAGAACAAAACAACAGATAGTGCAAAGAAAGACACAGAGAACGAAACAACAGATAGTGCAAAGAAAGACAGACATAGAGAACAAAACAACAGATAGTGCAAAGAAAGACAGACAGAACAAAACAACAGATAGTGCAAAGACAGACATAGAGAACAAAACAACAGGTAGTGCAAAGAAAGACAGACATAGAGAACAAAACAACAGTACAAAGAAAGACATAGAGAACAAAACAGATAGTGCAAAGAAAGACATAATAAACAGAACTACAGATAGTGCAAAGACAGACATAGAGAACAAAACAACAGGTAGTGCAAAGAAAGAAAGACATAGAGAACAAAACAACAGATAGTGCAAAGACAGACATAGAGAACAAAACAACAGGTAGTGCAAAGACAGACATAGAGAACAAAACAACAGATAGTGCAAAGAAAGACAGACATAGAGAACAAAACAACAGATAGTGCAAAGAAAGACAGACATAGAGAACAAAACAACAGATAGTGCAAAGAAAGACAGACATAGAAAGACAGACATAGAGAACAAAACAACAGTGCAAAGAAAGACATAGAGAACAAAACAACAGATAGTGCAAAGAAAGACATAGAGAACAAAACAACAGATAGTACAAAGAAAGACATAGAGAACAAAACAACAGATAGTGCAAAGAAAGACAGACATAGAGAACAAAACAACAGATAATGCAAAGAAAGACAGACATAGAGAACAAAACAATAGATAGTGCAAAGAAAGACATAGAGAACAAAACAACAGATAATGCAAAGAAAGACAGACATAGAGAACAAAACAATAGATAGTGCAAAGAAAGACATAGAGAACAAAACAGATAGTGCAAAGAAAGACATAATAAACAGAACTACAGATAGTGCAAAGAAAGACAGACATAGAGAACAAAACAACAGATAGTGCAAAGAAAGACAGACATAGAGAACAAAACAACACATAGTGCAAAGAAAGACAGACATAGAGAACAAAACAACAGATAGTGCAAAAAAAAAACAGACATAGAGAACAAAACAACAGATAGTGCAAAGACATACAGACATAGAGAACAAAACAACAGATAGTGCAAAGAAAGACAGACATAGAGAACAAAACAACAGATAGTGCAAAGAAAGACAGACATAGAGAACAAAACAACAGATAGTGCAAAGAAAGACAGACATAGAGAACAAAACAACACATAGTGCAAAGAAAGACATAGAGAACAAAACAACAGATAGTGCAAAAAAAAAAACAGACATAGAGAACAAAACAAACAGATAGTGCAAAGACATACAGACATAGAGAACAAAACAACAGATAGTGCAAAGAAAGACATAATAAACAGAACTACATATAGTGCAAAGAAAGACATAATGAACAAAACAACAGAGTGCAAAGAAAGACAGACATAGAGAACAAAACAACAGGTAGTGGAAAGAAAGACATAGAGAACAAAACAACAGATAGTGCAAAGAAAGACATAGAGAACAAAACAACAGATAGTGCAAAGAAAGACATAGAGAACAAAACAACAGATAGTGCAAAGAAAGACATAGAGAACAAAACAACAGATAGTGCAAAGAAAGACATAGAGAACAAAACAACAGATAGTGCAAAAAAAAACAGACATAGAGAACAAAACAACAGATAGTGCAAAGAAAGACAGACATAGAGAACAAAACAACAGATAGTGCAAAGAAAGACATAATAAACAGAACTACATATAGTGCAAAGAAAGACATAATGAACAAAACAACAGAGTGCAAAGAAAGACAGACATAGAGAACAAAACAGATAGTGCAAAGACAGACAGAACAAAACAACAGATAGTGCAAAGAAAGACACAGACAGAACAAAACAACATATAGTGCAAAGAAAGACATAGAGAACAAAACAACAGATAGTGCAAAGAAAGACAGACAGAACAAAACAACATATAGTGCAAAGAAAGACATAGAGAACAAAACAACAGATAGTGCAAAGAAAGACAGACAGAAACAGATAGTGCAAAGAAAGACATAGAGAACAAAACAACAGATAGTGCAAAGAAAGACATAGAGAACAAAACAACAGATAGTGCAAAAAAAGACATAGAGAACAAAACAACAGATAGTGCAAAGAAAGACATAGAGAACAAAACAACAGATAGTGCAAAGAAAGACATAGAGAACAAAACAACAGATAGTGCAAAGAAAGACAGAAACAGATAGTGCAAAGAAAGACACAGAGAACAAAACAACAGATAGTGCAAAGACAGACAGAACAAAACAGATAGTGCAAAGAAAGACATAGAGAACAAAACAACAGATAGTGCAAAGACAGACATAGAGAACAAAACAACAGTGCAAAGAAAGACATAGAGAACAAAACAGATAGTGCAAAGAAAGACAGAGAACAAAACAGATAGTGCAAAGACAGACATCGAGAACAAAACAACAGATAATGCAAAGAAAGACAGACAGAATAAAACAACAGATAATGCAAAGAAAGACGGACCTAGAGAACAACACAACAGATAATGCAAAGAAAGACAGACATAGAGAACAAAACAACACATAGTGCAAAGAAAGACAGACATAGAGAACAAAACAACACATAGTGCAAAGACATACAGACATAGAGAACAAAACAACAGATAGTGCAAAGACAGACAGACATAGAGAACAAAACAAGTGCAAAGACAGGGAGACAAAGCGAATAAAACAACAGATAGTGCATAGAAAGACATAATAAACAGAACTACATATAGTGCAAAGAAAGACATAATGAACAAAACAACAGAGTGCAAAGAAAGACAGACATAGAGAACAAAACAAGTGCAAAGACAGGGAGACAAAGCGAATAAAACAACAGATAGTGCATAGAAAGACATAATAAACAGAGCTACAGATAGTGGAAAGAAAGACACAAAACAACAACAGATAGTGCAAAGAAAGTCACAACAAAAACAACAGATAGTGCAAAGAAAGACAGACATAGAGAACAAAACAACAGATAGTGCAAAGAAAAACAGACATAGAGAACAAAACAACAGATAGTGCAAAGAAAGACAGACCTAGAGAATAAAACAACTGATAGTGCAAAGAAAGACAGACAGAACAAAACAACAGATAGTGCAAAGAAAGACATAGAGAACAAAACAACAGATAGTGCAAAGAAAGACCTAGAGAACAAAACAACAGATAGTGCAAAGACAGACAGAACAAAACAACAGATAGTGCAAAGAAAGAAAGACATAGAGAACAAAACAACAGATAGTGCAAAGACAGACAGAACAAAACAACAGATAGTGCAAAGAAAGACAGACCTAGAGAACAAAACAACAGATAGTGCAAAGAAAGACAGACAGAACAAAACAACAGATAGTGCAAAGACAGACAGACAGAAACAGATAGTGCAAAGAAAGACAGACATAGAGAACAAAACAACAGATAGTGCAAAGAAAGACATAGAGAACAAAACAACAGATAGTGCAAAGAAAGACCTAGAGAACAAAACAACAGATAGTGCAAAGAAAGACATAGAGAACAAAACAACAGATAGTGCAAAGAAAGACAGACATAGAGAACAAAACAATAGATAGTGCAAAGAAAGACAGACATAGAGAACAAAACAACAGGTAGTGCAAAGAAAGAAAGACATAGAGAACAAAACAACAGATAGTGCAAAGACAGACATAGAGAACAAAACAACAGATAGTGCAAAGAAAGACACAGAGAACAAAACAACAGATAGTGCAAAGAAAGACACAGAGAACAGAACTACAGATAGTGCAAAGAAAGACAGATATAGAGAACAAAACAACAGATAGTGCAAAGAAAGAAAGACATAGAGAACAAAACAACAGATAGTGCAAAGAAAGACAGACAGAACAAAACAACAGATAGTGCAAAGAAAGACAGACAGAACAAAACAACAGATAGTGCAAAGAAAGACAGACAGAAACAGATAGTGCAAAGAAAGACAGACATAGAGAACAAAACAACAGATAGTGCAAAGAAAGACACAGAGAACAAAACAACAGATAGTGCAAAGAAAGACAGACATAGAGAACAAAACAACAGTGCAAAGAAAGACATAGAGAACAAAACAGATAGTGCAAAGACAGACAGACAGAAACAGATAGTGCAAAGAAAGACATAGAGAACAAAACAGATAGTGCAAAGACAGACAGACAGAAACAGATAGTGCAAAGAAAGACATAGAGAACAAAACAACAGATAGTGCAAAGAAAGACATAGAGAACAAAACAACAGATAGTGCAAAGAAAGACATAGAGAACAAAACAACAGATAGTGCAAAGAAAGACATAGAGAACAAAACAACAGATAGTGCAAAGAAAGACATAGAGAACAAAACAACAGATAGTGCAAAGAAAGACATAGAGAACAAAACAACAGATAGTGCAAAGAAAGACATAGAGAACAAAACAGCATAGTGCAAAGAAAGACAGCAGAACAAAACAAGAGATAATGCAAAGAAAAGACAGACATAGAGAACAAAACAACAGGTAGTGCAAAGAAAGACAGACAGGAAGAACAGACAGTACAAAAGAAAGACTGACAGAACAAAACAACAAACAATGCAAAGAAAGACGAACGGATCAAAATAACAGATAGTGCAGAGAAAGACAGACAGAAAGGACAGACATTGCAAAGACAGACAGAAACAACAGATAGTGCAAAGAAAGACAGACACAGAACGGAACGACAGATAGTGCAAAGAAAGACAAAAAACGACAACAGATAGTGCAAAGAAAGACAGACATAGATCACGAGACAACAAAGACAGACAGACAGAAAAAACAGATAGTGCAAAGAAAGACAGACATAGAGAACAAAAAACAGATAATGCAAAGAAAGACAGACATAAAGGAAAAACCCAACAGATAATGCAAAGAAAGACAGAAAGAGCAAAGAAAGAACAACAGATAATGCAAAGAAAGACAGAAAGAGCAAAGAAAGAACCACAGATAATGCAAAGAAAGACAGACATAGAGACCGGCACAACAGACAGCCATAACACGAAGTGACTGCAAGGAAAAGAAAGAAGGACTTTGAACACCACCACCACGACACAGAAACCAGTCAAATGAACGAAGCGGTGTCCACTTGTAATGGCTCTTCATCACACACTCAAGAGTGTTTTTCAATTATTGTGTAGAAAGGAGAAGACAAAGAGATTGGCCATCAATAACCCCCCACCCCCCACCCCCACCCCTCCTCCCTCCTCCCTGGTTTGATGGGTGGGGAAAGGAGTCAGAGCAAATTGAACAGGATCAGCCTTGAGAATGCTCGGCTTCTTAGATCAGAAATGAAGACGTGAAACATTGTCACTGGCATTGACCTTCAGTAAGAATCTTTGCTCAAAATAGAAGTATTCCCTCTCTCTGTCTCTGTCTCTGTCTGTCTCTCTCTCTGTCTCTCTCAACTACTATCATTCAACCTTTCTTTTGCCACTTGACGTCGTCATCATCATCATCATCATCTTCTTCTTCTTCTTCTTCTTCTTCCTCTTCCTCTTCTTATTATCAATATGGCTATTTACATGCTTAGGAAATTTGATGCTTTTTATACATTTTTTAATAATGTTTGCAAAATAGCGCGCGCTCTCTCAAGTCAATTTAAAAAAAAGTTATACGCTTATAATAGTTATGTATTTTACATCTTGGATGATTTGATTTTTTCCCCTTTTTTCTTTGAACAGTATTGTGTTCTTTGTTGTTGGGTTGAGAAGTGTTTGTGTGTGTAAAATTTATTCAGTTCAATTCAATTCAATTATCTCTCTCTCTCTCTCTCTCAAAGTAAAGATGAACCAAACAAGTCTATTAGATTTTCAGCAAGTAGGGTGCTGAATTCTTATTGGGAAAATAGTTGACATGCATTATATACTCTGCATGGAAAAATTGCATGTGAATTATGTCCTTGATAAGCACCCTATTTGTGTCTAACACAGGAAACAGTGTGCAATCATGACTAGTTTCTCAACTCTGTGCCTGTGTTTGAGTTTGTGTGCATAAATCAGTTATTTTTCCTGTCTTCCACAGAACTGAAATACCGTCTTTTGAGCACAGTGAGAGTATTTGGCTTCTTGGTGCTCGCGCTCCGTTGTGTATGTGAACTGAATATGTATGATCTGCTGAATAAACTTATTAAATCCAACTTCTTCATCGTCGTCGAACGCTCAGGCAGCAACTCTTGCTGTCTGTCATATGAGCAAAAATGCGCTGCGCTGCCGTTATGCGCCTGACCAGTCTGGCCCAGCGTATCTGACTACAGCGTGATTTAAATCAACTGAATCTGATTATCTGCCCCACATTACTACGCATTAAGACACGAGCCAGCATAATCGTTACTTACAAAAAAAAATGAAACAAAAAGGAATAGTCTGTAGTTTAAAAAGAAAAGATAATGTTGGAACAAAATGTTTCCTAAAAATTTACACCAAGTAGGAAAGAAAAGGAATGTATCAAAATTAATTAATTATTTAATGTTATCAGATGGTTGTCATGCGGACGTTCATGAGGCTTGAGACATGTTTATTTTATATCACTTTAAGTCACGACAGATTTCTCTGCGTGAAATTCGGGCTGCTCTCCCCGGGGAGAGCGCGTCGACACAAGAGCAGCGCCACCAATTATTTTTTCTTTTTCCTGTCTGCAACTGTATTTGTTTCCCTATCAATGGCTTTTTTCTACAGAACTTTGCCAGGAACAACTCTTGTTGCCGTGGGTTCTTTTACGTGCGCTAAATAAATTTGTGTAACACACGGGACCTCGGTTTATCGTCTCACCCGAAAGACTAACACCCGGACCACCACTCAAGGTCTAATGGATGGGGGAAAAATTTCGGGCCCAAATGGGGTTGGAACCACCGCACACTTCTGACCCGGACTTTTTGCTTTCGAGGCAGGCGCGTTACCTGTAGACCACCGATCCACCTGTTGAAGCCATCCCTGACCAAGCTGCATTATGAACAGAACATTAATTAAACAACAGATAGGAAACAAACTGCAGAGTGCCCGTTGCTTTGACTACAAATAAATAAGAAATAGCAAAGTGTGGAGGTCTTGGTGTTCAAAGAAATAAACAGAAAAGAAGGGATGTTGATTAGACGCTCCAGCTAGCAATGTGTGGAGTTTGTAGCTTATGAAGGACATTTTCAAAAAAACAAAGATGGTGACAGGATAGCATCCTAAACTGCTAGACGTGAATTTAAAAAGGTAAAGGTGTCCCATAACCTATAAGGTCGCAGGGGAGCGAGGCGTCAGAGACCTCACTTCTCTAGGGGCCAGCATATTGAGGGCGGCGCCCATTTCCTCTCCCTCGCTGCTTTACCTTCCCCGACCCTAAAGAGCTGGGGGACTGTACTGAAGCCAAGGCGCGCAAACGGTCACTCATCCAAGTGGTAACCACGCTCGACGCTGCTTAACTTGGCTGGGAGAAAGCGAGTGCTCCGACCACTGAGCTATCCCGTCCCCAAGTAAGAAAAACAGAGCAGAAAATACTGCCATGATTCTTAACTTATTCATCGCTTACACACTGTCAGGGATGGACGGCAAGTTGACGACACTGTAAACAAAATCGCAAAAGGACTATCAGCTTTAAACCATCAAATCAAAAAACCGCACAAAACATTTCAATCGTACGATAAAAAAAATGTAGACGATGAAAATGATATGACTAAGGGTGACATGATTAAGAATGATTATAATAATAAACTGAAAATACTGTTATAAAAAAACACAACAACAACAACAACAACACAGGTTTTTCAAGCTTGTAAAAAGTTGTGGAATGGCAAAGCCACTGCCCTTATGGCCTAATTTTGTAGGCTTTTATTTTTTAAAAAAGATTCTGGAAAATTGGCTGTTAAGTATTTAGTGAATCTAGTTATTTCCTTATTTGTTAATTTCTTGTAATTGGACGAAATCTGTAATTTTATTTAGTTACTTGATGATGATGATGAAGATGAACAACATGTTGATGATGATGACGATGATGAGCAACAACAACATGATGATGATGATGACGATGACAAACGTTGCTGTTATCGCTGTTCCCCTCTGCGCTCACCACCAAAGGCTGTATTAATAATAGTCACACACACACACACACACACGCACGCACACACACACACACACACACACGCACGCACGCACGCACGCACACACACACACACACACACACACACACACACACACACTCACACTCACTCACACACTCTGAAGTGAAAGAGAAACGAAAAGAGATAGGCTGAGAGCCAGATTAGATATGAAGGGAACAAAATCAGTGAGAGAGAGAGAGAGAGAGAGAGAGAGAGAGAGAGAGAGAGAGAGAGAGAGAGAGAGAGAGAGAGAGAGAGAGAGAGAAGGCACATGTCCTGTATAATAACCCTTTGCTTGTGTCCTCAACTACCTGTCCATCATCACGGCTGTATTATTGTGGCCGTGGACTCAACTGTCTCTTCATTATCTTCTTCATCAAAGGCAAACATAGCCAGCTGTTTCTGTTTCTTTTTCTTTCTTCCTTTCTGTCTGTTTGTCTTTCCGTCTTTGTCTGTGTCTGTCTGTCTGTCTTTCTTTCTTTCTTTTTCCTTCCTTTCTTTCTTTCTATCTGTCTGTCTATTTGTCTGTCTCTCTGTCTGCCTGTCTTTCTTTCTTTCTTTTTTCCTTCCTTTCTTCTTTCTTTCTGTCTTTCTGTCTTTTCTGTATGTCTTTCTGTCTGTCTTTCTTCCTTTTCTTTCTGTCTGTCTGCCTGTCTGTCTTTCTTTTTTCATTTCTTTCTTTCTTTCTTCTTTCTTTCTTTCTTTCTGTGTTTTCTTTCTTTTTTTCTGCCTTTTCTTTCTTTCTTTCTTTTTTCTTTCTTTCTGTGTTTTCTTTCTCTTTTCTGCTTTTTCTTTCTGTCTTTCTTTTTTCCCCTTCTTTCTTTTCTTTCTTTCTTAGTGTATGCTCCATGTACGCGCGTGCATTGTCTGTTTTGTGTGTGTATTCGTAACTTTTATTCTTTTATTTGGAGGATAATGGAATAAGCACTCTTATGCTTTTTTACATCCAGTCCCCTATGTGTATGCGGTTTTGTCAATTTTGTCATCCGTTCGCGCGCGCGCGTGTATGTGTGTGTGTGCGTGCGTGCGTGTGTAGTTCTTTCAATTTTGTATGCCTGGTATACTAATTAGTATTTTCACACACACACACTCACACACACACAAACACACAGACAAACACACACACACACATTCATTCATTCGTTCATTCTGTCTCTATCTCACGCACGCAGAACATCTTGCGCACACGTTAAAACCCGTTCCGCTTTTCGGAAGAATAAGCCATTGTGTGCTGGTGGGAACGGATGACAAAATTTACAAAAACTGCATACACACAGGGACTAGATGTAAAAAAGCACATAAGTGCTTATTCCATTACCCACCAAATAAAAGAATCTCTCTCTCTCTCTCTCTCTCTCTCTCTCTCTCTCTCTCTCTCTCTCTCTCTCTCTCTCTCTCTCTCTCTCTCTCTCTCTCCTCTCCCTCCCTCCCTCACACCTCGTAATCAAAACATGTAAAATCCATGGTGAAAGGTGGCTATCGAATCATAAAACCGGGAGGAGGGTTGGGGGGACGCGATTGCTGCAGAATTTACATCTATCGAACATGAACGAACAAGGAATAAGCAAGCATTCCGATTTGAAAAGCAGAAAGCACAACCCTGCAACAGTCATGTATTCCTTCCTCTGACAGTCAGTCAGTCAGAGCTAGCTGGTGCCAGTGGCCAGCGGACATTATTTTTTTCCCCCTGCCCAGCAGCAGCAGCCGCAGCAGCAGCAGCACTCCATGCTATTTCAGGAGCCGAAGAAAAGGAACGGGTAACTGTGATCGCCTGATTTACTTTATGACGGGGAGGCATCAATGGAAACTTTATTAGTTAGATGAGTTGTGCATCGACAAGCGGGCGCTTCATTGGCTGGCCGAGGGGACTGGCTTTTTTTTATGTCCAGACCCAGCTCTCTCTCTCTCTCTCTCAGACAAAACTGGCTTCACCAGGAATGGGAACTAATTTCAGCCGGCATTCGCTGCCATTTCGGAACTGGCGAAACAAAGTGCCGTATCCTTCTGTGAATATTAACTCCAGCGTCTGGCAGGGGTCTGAACGCGCCGCCCGCCTTCTCGTGACAATGACTCGTAAACTGTTTTCAGACCAGGCCCATCTCATTCCGCGGGCATAAGTATTCCATCAGTTTTTCCATTCTGACTGTTTTACTGCTTGCATCTTGTTCATTTCTTTGGGGGTGGGGGTGGGGTGGGTGGAGGAGGTGGACGGGGAGAAAATGGACTTCAACTGCGTGATATTTTGTATATGGCTACTTAATACCACATCATTGTGGGATATTGGACAACAGGGAAGGGAGGGGGGAGGGATAACGAAAGCTATTTTTTGGTTGAGGGGGGAGGGAGTTGTTTTGAACATGGTGGGCGATTGTTCTCTGGTAAGGGATGGTTTCTTTTGTTGTGCTGAATGGCTCTGCTGCATGTGTTGCCTGTATCGTGGGTGGTCTTTCCTCTGAGTGTCTTGCTTATGAGCAAAATGGTCGTCAACTGTTTCAGTGCAGTCATTGCTTACCTGATGCAGTTGTTTTTCTCCGTCATCTCTCTTCCCTTTTGTCCTGTTGATGTTGTTGATGCTACCAATATCAATGTCGTTATCGTTACTTATGCAGTTTTTATACCCAGTTATCTTTCTTCACTATTGTCCTGTTGTTGCTGTTGATGCTACCGATATTTTTGTTATTGTCATTGTTATTTAATTGATGTAGTTTTACACCGAGTCATCTTTCTTCACAATTGTCCTGTTGTTGCTGTTGATGCTACCGATATTCTTGTTGTCATCGTGACTTACTTGATGCAGTTTCTATACCCAGTCATCTTTCTTCGTTTTTATCCTCTTTTTATTGCTGTTGCTGCTGTTAATGTTGTTGCGTTTAATGTGGGTTTTTTTAGAAAAAAAATTCAGCCTTTTGTTGTTTTGTTATTCTCTTCTTGATGTAATTGCCTCTTACTGCTGTAGTAACTACGTACTTTATGCAGTTTAATACTCTGTCATGTTTCTTCGCCTTTGTCCTCTTTTTTTCTTCTTGTTGCTCCTGCTGTTGTTGGTCCTGCTGTTGTTGTACGTGTGCGAACGCATGCAGAACATCTTGCGCACACGTTAAATCCTGTTCCGCTGTTCGAAAGAGTAGGCCATTGTGTGCCGGTGGGAACAGATGACAAAATTAAAAAAACCGCATACACACGCATTAAGAAAAAGCGCTTCGATTTGTAGCTTTACAAGATTCAGCGCTATATAAATTCCATACATTATTATTATTATTATCATTATTATTATTATTATTATTATTATTACTTACTGTCAGTCATCTATTGTCCTTTTATCCTCTTTGCTGCTACTGTTGTTGGTATTTACTTGATGGAGTGCCATCTTTCCAGCTTTTGTTGTTTAGCGTTCCCCCAGTTTAATCAAGCACGCTGGGGGGTCACCCAGAATGTGTACCCTGCCTCACGCCTCACACCTGGGAGCCACTGTGAGTACACACTGGACGTGAAGCTTGCTTGTATGGCTGTTTTCAAATACCTTGCCATAGAGGCAGCTATACTTCGTCGGCTTTGGGGGATTCTTTCCTCATTTCATGGAGGATACAAGAGCTTGTCATGGACGAAGAAATTCTTTACAAACTTTTCAAACAACAAGTTGATATAGCCCTAATATTACATAACACAACATACCCATCCTTGGTACTGCAGATGGGTTTTTTGTGCTGCACCATCATGTGTTAAACTGTAAAACAGTGGGGTGTTGGGCCCTTTAAAACCAGACTCTTTGTGATCAGCTTTGCCGGTTGCAGAGTCTGCCAGCTGTTCAGAAAAGTGTGCATATCGAAAAGAAAAGTGATACACCCACCCCCAAGAAAAGTTGTATGGTGATGGAAAAGCTCCTCCACACGATCACACAGATTTCCAGGTGGACTATGACCATGACCGAGATGATAATTTAGATTCTGCTGTCTTCTCCCCAGCCTTTTGTGCCAGGATAATAACAGAGTGTGTGTACATGTCTACTCTATGCTGACAACGCGCGTCAGTGATGGGAAGACGCAATGAATATGCGGAGGGAGACACGATTGTCATGGAGACGCTTGGTGTCGGAGGGAATGAAATGTCAATATTTAGCCGTGTTTGCGCGCGAAATGGATATATACACGTGTCCCCTGCTTGTCACCTTTCGTCTACAGCGTGGGCTAGTGCTGTCCCCTTGTGTTTGTTTGCAAGCACGGAGTGGTTTCCCTTTTTTTTCCCTTGCTGAGTTAGGTCCGCCCCGGCGAAGTTGAGGGCTCCGCGTGTTATTTCTTTTTCCGGTCAAACAGATTTCTGTAATCCTCTTTTTGATCCATAGATATGGCTGCCTTGATCTTTGTTCTGTTGTGCTGCTGCTGAAAGGGACGAGACTAGATCGAAGCGCACTGGGCGCCATTGTTGCGGCTGTGTTGACATTCGTATGGCGGGCAGTTTTGTGTTCCCAGCAAACTGGGGCTGATGGAGTCGGGACGCTTTGATATTTTTCAGTAAAGGGGGTGGAAACAAGGGGTGGGGTGGGGAGGATGACTATGGATATCTATGTGTCTAGACGTACTGAAATTACTTGTAGGAAAGATTTCACAAACAAATATGATTTATATTTGCGACCTGTCGCAGCTAATCGCGGCTTCCATCAAGTATGATACTTATTCTCAAAATAGGACTTTGGGTATTTTCCGCTAAGATGACTGTGCACTGTCTTTCTGGAACTCTGACATGAATAACAGCAAAAGAAGACCACAAAAAGCAAACAAACAAGAATCAAGCAAACGACACACAAAAAAAAACAATAACGAAAATCCCAAACCAACCGAAAAATGAAGCCAAAACAAATAAGCAAAAACAATGAAATCCGAAACAAAACACACAAAAAACCCACACACAAAAAAGTCACCCCCCAAAAAAAACCCCACAACCACCACCAAACCAAAACAAACCCAACAACAACCAAAAAGCAAAAAACGAAAGTTGAGGATGGCTTCGCCAATGATAAAAGTCGATTGTAAAAGATCCGATTTGAAACAATTTTATGAGTGAAATATTTAGTAAATAATTCCAGAACAAATATACCACCACTGGCCAACTGCAAAAACAGACAGGAGTCACCACAAACAAAAACTGCTTCTAGTGGACACCGTGTTTGCTCAAAATTCGGCAACTTTGAACTACCACGTTACAAACACTGTTGAAAGGTCCTTAAGCTTATTTGCTTTATATATATATATATTTTTTTTTAAACAATAATAAACATGTTGGAGCTTTGATTGGTTGCTATAAGAGTTTCTCGAAATAAAATGTCTGTCTGTCTGTGTCACACACACACACACACACACACACACACACACACACACACACACACACACACACACACACACACACACACACACATACACACACAACGCACCACCAACGGAAACAACAGACAGCAACTACAACAAACCGAAGACAGCGAGACACAACATCATCAGCAACAACAACAACAGCATCCAAACAGCATGCAGCGTATAGCGCAGCCCCTAGTAGAACAAAATGTCAGGGCCACCGGGCTATCAGTTTCAAGGGTAGGATATCAGGGAGAGAGGACAGAGGGCCTTGTGTATGACAGACAGGGGGAGTCAGCATTGAGCTAGAGACAGCACAGCACAGCACAGCACAGGGGACCACGCTATGATAATTATGCAGAAGAAGGAAGGAAGGAAGGAAGGGGAGGGGGATTATTCACAAAATGGAAAAGACAAAACAGAAGAAGAAAAAAAAGATAACAAATGATAGAAAGATTTTTCGCGCGGTAGGAGAGAGAGAGAAGGGAGACAATGGGGGGAAATCCCCTACCTCGCTAGCTAAAACTGTAGCATGTTTGAAACTTAAGTACAAATGTAAACGAACGCTTGGCTATTGAAGCGCGGATCTCTCGTAGATGGGCAACGGTATACAGATGCAGAGTTGGCGTCCCCCCCCCCCCCCCCCCCCCCGAATCTTCCCCTCCCCACCCCATCCGACTCCCATCCCAAACCTATTCCAATTTCCAAAGGTCCCCCCCCTCTCCACACACACCCACACCCACACCCTTGCTCCATTCTCTCTGTACTGCCCTATTTGACAAAGGTGCTATCATCAGGGCGGGGTGGGGGGAAAAGGAAACAAACAGGGGGTGAGAAAAAGAGGGCTCACTTACTGAACTACTAAGCCATGGGTGGGGGTCACCTGCCGGTGAGAGGGACAGGCCCAAC
>CM054141.1:8489941-8494941 GCA_028751875.1 Rapana venosa
ATATTGACTGGGTGGCCATATCACAAAAAAATAACTTGATCCAAAAACAGTTGGACCCAGATTATTTTTCTACTCCCATCCCCACCCTTCTTTCATTCTTTTTTTCCCTCCTCAACCAAAAACGTCATCAGTTGATCAATTCAACTCACATACTGCTCCGACACCCAAAACCTGGCGCGAGCAAACCCCAGCAAAGGGAGCTTACTCGCGGAGGGAAAATAGTTCGTTCTGGGGGAGCGTCACGTGACGTGGGGGTGAGTTTCTGCGAGACATGGCGAGATGAAAAGAGGAGGGAGCGGATTAGACAGACAGCTGAGAGACAGAAGCGGGGTAGAGGACAAACAGGATCTGTTTCGGCACTAACAGAGCGTTGTTGGTTAGGATTGGAGGGAAAAGGCACATATAACAGGGGCGGGCGGGAGGGAATGAATGGACAAGACTGCTGGGATTATTTTCTGAAGCTTTGTCACCAGTGCTTCTCTCTCTCTAAGAGTGTCTCCTGACAAGTTTCTGCCTCTTGTCTGCCTGCCTGGTTCTGTCAGTCTGTTTGATATTTCTGTCTGTAGATTCTCTGTCTGTCTCTTAATTTTTGTCTCTGATTTTTGTCTGTCTTTGATTCAAGTCAAGTCAAGTGAAAAACACTTGAATCATCCCATGAAGGGCAATTACAATACCGACAGGCACATTGATACGTATAATTTTCTCCTAAGACACGAGAAAAATGCATTTCTTATTGGTATATTCTGTCTCTAATATTCTGTCTGTCTCAGGGGACGGGATAGCTCAGTGGTCGGAGCACTCGCTTTCACCCAGCCAAGTTAAGCAGCGTCGAGCGTGGTTACCAGTTGGATGGGTGACCGTTTGCGCGCCTTGGCTTCAGTACAGTTCCCCCAGTTCACCCAGCTGTAAATGGGTACCTGCCCTCTTTAGGGTCAGGGAAGGTAAAGCAGCGAGGGAGAGGAGATGGGCACCGCCCTCAATATGCTGGCTGACGCCTCGCTCCCCTACGACCCTATAGGATATGGGACTCCTTTACCTCCTTTACCTTAATATTCTGTCTCTCTCTCTCTTTCTGTCTGTCTCTGATTCTGTCTCTGATTTTCTGTCTTTGATTCTATATCTGATTTTCTGTCTCTGACTCTGTCTCTGATTTTGTCTGTTTCTGATTCTCTGTCTGTCTCTGATTTTGTCTCTGATTCTCCTGTCTCTGATTTTCTGTATCTGATTCTATCTCTGATTATCTGTCTCTGATTCTGTCTGTCTTTGATTCTGTCTGTCTCTGATTCTAGAATCAATCTCTGATTTTCTGTCTGTCTATGATTCTCTATCTGTCTCTGATTTCTGTTTGTCTCTGATTCTATCTATGATTTTCTGCCTGTCTCTGATTTTGTTTGTCTCTGATTCTATCTCTGATTCTCTATCTGTTTCTGATTCTGTCTCTGATTCTCTGTCTGTTTCTTACTGTCTCTGATTCTGTTTGTCTTTGATTCTCTGTCTTTGATTCTGCCTGTCCTGGATTCTGTCTCTGATTCTATCTGTACCTGATTCTTTTATTTATTTATTTTTTAAATTTTATTTTATACCACTATAAGTCACGAGATTTCTCTACGTGAAATTCGGGCTGCTCTCCCCAGGGAGAGCGCGTCGCCACAAGAGCAGCGCCACCCCTTTATTTTCTTTGTGTGTGATACTATAATTACCTTACTTGGAGTATTCAGCAACAATTGAAGGTCCGGTTGTCATTGTTTCCATTCTGTGAGATTGCAGCTAGCTATGTTCTCCGCACAGCGCTGAGCATCAAGCCGCTGTCTATCTCACCTTGAAAACCGAAGCAACTGATGTATGGCACTACATTTCACAAATTGACTTTCTGTCGAAAGTGGATACACTGATCTTGATTACTTCTGGATACACTGATCTTGATTATCTCTGGATATACTGATCTTGATTATCTCTGGATACACTGATCTGGATTACGTCTGGATACACTGATCTTGATTACGTCTGGATACACTGATCTTGATTACGTCTGGATACACTGATCTTGATTACGTCTGGATACACTGATCTTGATTACGTCTGGATACACTGATCTTGATTACGTCTGAATACACTGATCTTGATTACGTCTGGATACACTCTCTGTCTCTGATTCTGTCTCTGATTCTCTTGTCTCTGATTCTGTTTGTCTCTGATACTGTCTATCTGTGATTCTATCTCCGATTCTCTTGCCTCTGATTCTGTCTTTGTCTGTCTGTCTATGATTCTCTATCTGTCTGTCTGTCTCTGTCTGTCTCTGTCGCTCTCTCTCTCTCTCTCTCTCTCTCTCTTCACTCTCTCTCTCTCTCTCTCTCTCTCTCTCTCTCTCTCTCTCTCTCTCTCTCTCTCTCTCTCTTCTCTCTCTCTCTCTCTCTCTCTCTCTCTCATGAAGCCCATTCATACGTAAAGATCGTATTTCTTTGCTGTGAAGAAATATTTAGGGGGTCAGTTTTAAACCATCCAAGAATCTTGTATATGGGGAAACACATAGGTATCCAATTTGTACGAATTTTATGATGATGCATTTGCCACTGGTTAAAGTTAACTTGGATGGATGAGTCCAGATTTTACCACAGAAAGCCTGCAAGGTGTTGTTACAGTCAATATATGTAAACAAGCACACGACTGCTTATTGCATTATCATCGTATATGTTTTATGGCAGTTGAACGTGTTGTACCAGTTAGCGACAAGATCTTTTGATTATTAAAAAAAAAAATCTTTTATATCGAGGATAATGGAATAAGCACTCATGTGCTTTTTCACATCAAGTTCCCGTGTGTATGCGGTTTTGTACACCGTCATCTGTTCCCACCGGCACACAATGGCCTACTCTTACGAAAAGCGGAACAGGATTTTAACGTGTGCGGAAGATGTTCTGCGTGCGTTCACACACGGGGCCTCGGTTTATAGTCTCATCCGAAAGACTTTTGGGGAGAGTGGAGTCTGCACTGATGTTAACTCCAGGGGAAAATGTCCCCTTGAACGGGAATCGAACCCGGGTTGTCAGATTGCGAGCGCAATGTTCTAACCACTAGGCTATCCCGTCCCCCAGATTACTTAATGACATGTCGCGACAGACAGCCCTTTGGAGTAAAGCATGTAAACAGAATCTCTCCATCTTTATTATCATAGAGTTAACCACGCATGCAAACCATCAGCAGACCCACTATCCCCATGTTTCCAAATTGCCACGAAGACTTTGGAGTGCCCTCTCCAGGCTTCCCCTTATCTTATCTTATCTTTGGGCTGCTGGCTACCATTGGCGACTTGTTTACATCCGCTTATTAGTATAATGTGGGGCAGGAGGGAATGAAAATATGGGACGCGTACACAGTGGACTCTGGTCAGTGTGATTTAAAATGCTGTGACTGCACTACTGACCTAGTTAGTTTAATCAGGAAGGAATCAGACGGGTCCGAGAGTCCAGTGAAGACGGAGACAGGCTTGTGGTCGTGGTTCTGAAGTCGTGTGACAGAACAGAATCTTGGTGGGGTCTGATGGATTATTAATTAAAGATGAGATGCTGGGGGATTTTTTTGTTTTGTTTTTGCGTTTTTCTTTCCTTTTTTCTGTTCTGTTCTTTCTGTCTTTTTTCTGCCTTTTTTCCGATTTGGTGTAACTGCAAAGAATGTTGTGCATGTTTTTTGTGGGGGTTTGTTGTTGTTGTTGTTGTTGTTGTTTTGGGGGGATATACCCTTGAAAATAAACCCTACAAACAAAGAAAAAAAACCGTTTTAAAAACCTGCAAACCATACAGGCAATGTGACTTGGTCCAGCTAATGGTGATAGCATTGGATTTTTGGCTTTGAATATGTTTGGTTTAAACATGGTTTATTCAATATTCACACAACATAAGCAAACATCATCAATACAGCAGGGGAAAGGCATCAAGCTACAGCTGATTTTAAGCCCCCATACCCCACCAGGAGTTAACATGTGATGCTTGTGCAGACAAGTGACATGGATGCAAACAAAACAAGTTTTCATATATACAGATCATCATCATCATCATCAGACCCGTGACCTTGGCGGTCGTGGGGGAGACATGAAAGACGATGCCGTGGTAAGCCTCCTCCATCCATCTCGGTCCTCGGCTCTGCGCAGTAGTGCCGAGTCATTCATCCTGGTCCATTCTCTGATGTTGTCCATCCATGACTTGTTCTGTCTTCCCCTCCTTCTGCCACCTTCGAGTGTTCCCTGCAGTACTGTTTTGGGCAGAGTGTTGTGGCGGGTGACGTGGCCGAACCATGTCAGCTTTTTCTTCTTGACGATGGTGAGAAGGGGTTCCTGTGGACCTGCCAGCCGTGTTATTTGACTCTTGACAAATTCATTGGTCTTTCGTTCTCTCCAGGATATGCCCAGTAGTTTTCTATGGCATTTTGTTTCGAATGACTGGATTCGCTTTGCTGTTTCAGCAGTCAATGTCCAGGTTTCACTTCCGTACAGCAGGATCGACTGAATTAGGGCTTTGTAGAGCTTTAGTTTGATTGGGAAACTGATCTCTTTACTTTTCCATATGGTGGTGAGTTTTGTCATGGAAGATGTTGCCATGGCTGTTCTGACTTTGATTTCTGTCGTCGATCGCCCGTCCTTTGTGAGTGTAGCGCCGAGATATTTAAAAGCGTCTACCTCCTCCAGTTGTTGGTCGTTCATGTAAATTTTAGCGGTGGCATTGCTCGTGCTGTTCACAAGTACTTTACTTTTCTCCGAGCTCACCTCCATCCCATATGCTCCAGCTCTGTTCTCAAGTCTGGTCGTAAGATCTTGCAGCTCAGATACCATTATACAAAAACTGAAGAAAATATACAACGCTAACAAAGTGTTGTGAACTTTTTTTTTTTCATTTTTCGTAGCTGTTTTATTAAAATACCATTTGTCCACAAAAATTCCCCTCATGACAGATGTATATTTGAAAGTCTATCGTTTTCTTAATAACATTTTCAACGACGGAGACATAGAC
>CM054141.1:8499941-8522441 GCA_028751875.1 Rapana venosa
TCAACATGCACTCCAAGGTTACAGGGAGGCCCACAACAAGCATTTTGAACAGGAATTGTTGAAGAAAAGGAAAAACTTACTCAGAGCTGGAGAGAAAGCATCTTGCTGGCAGCCAAGCAAGGGAAGCCACGAGAGAGAGAGAGAGAGAGAGAGAGGAGAGAGAGAGAGAGAGAGGAGAGAGAGAGAAGAGAGAGAGAGAGAGAGAGAGAGAGACACGCAAAAGTAAACGCCATTTTATTTTACGAGGGTAATAGATTATGTTGATAAGATTTTTTTTTTCATCCAGCCCTCAACATCAAAAAAGAAAAAGAAGAAAAACCAACTCTCAGTACGAGATCCCGTGTGCGCACGCATTCGTTAAAACCTGTCATCCTCAGAGAGAGAGAGAGAGAGAGAGAGAGAGAGAGAGAGAGAGAGTTAAAAAAAAAAATCTTTTATTTCGAGGATATTGGAATAAGCACTCATGTGCTTGTTTTTCATCCAGTCCCCGTATGTATGCAGTTCTGTCAATTTTGTCATCCGTTCCCACCCGCACAAAATGGCCTACTCTTCGAAAAGCGGAACGGGTTTTAACGTGTGCGTAAGATGTTCTGCGTACGTTTACACACGGGACGTCGGTTTATAGTTTCATCCGAAGGACTTTTGGGGAGAGTGGAGTCGGTACGGATGTTAACTCCAGAGGAAAAGCCCTCTTGGGCGAGATTCGAACCCGGGTCAGGAGATCACGAATACATCACTCTAACCACCAGGCTATCCCGTCCCCCCATTGTGTTGTGGAGAAAGCCGAAGAAAATCCGATAATTATGACCATTATTGAGGAGCGATCTGGGTTATTGTTTTGTGCCCTTTTTTCAGACCACTTAAAACAAATAAAAGCTTTTGCGTTTTGTCGATTTAGTTGCTGCTACCAGGAAATCATGTTTCTCTCTCTCTCTCTCTCTTTTCTCTCTCTCTCTCTCTCTCTCTCTCTCTCTCTCTCTCTCTCTCTCTCTCTCTCTCTCTTCCCCCCCCAAGTCCTGTGTGCATGCACTCTCTCTCTCTCTCTCAATCTCTCTCTCTCTCTCTCTCTCTCTCTCTCTCTCTCTCTTCTCCTCTCTCTCTCTCTCTCTCTCTCAGTGAAAGAGTTCTTAACTCAGAGATACACGCTTTTGCACTTGAACTAATATCGGTGAAAAGAATTGCAGTTGGTGAAGTGTTCAGTACGTTTCTCCAGGCACCTTTGATTACATTGAGAACTACAAAGTGATGGTCGATGCCAGTTCTGTTTCTTCTTCTTCTTCTTCTTCTTCTTCTTCTTCTTCTCTCTCTCTCTCTCTCTCTCTCTCTCTCTCTCTCTCTCTCTCTCTCTCTCTCTCTCTCCTCTCTCTCTCTCTCTCTCTCTCTCTCTCTCTCCTCTCCTCCCTCCCCCCCTCCCCCCCCCTCCTCCCTCTCTCTCTCTCTCTCATCAGACTAGTTAAATGTCACCCTTGTGTGTGTGTGAGTGTGTTTATGTATGAGTGTGTGTGTGCGTGCGTGCTTGTGTGTGTGTATGTGTTTCTTTGACTGCTTATTTTGGCCTTTTTTTTATATATAATGATCTCTTAGTCTGTCCATAAATGCAGCAATTTATATACTGAAGTCTGGCAATGCATGTGGAATTGATGGAATCACTGCAGAAATGCTAAAAAATGGAAGCAGTGAAGTCAGACAGTTTATATTCAAACTGTTTAATACTATCTTCAATAAAGGTGTATATCCACTGCTTTGGTCCAAAGCCATTATTATTCCAGTATTTAAAAAAGGGGATCCGGAGCTTGTAGATAACTATAGAGGTGTCTCATTAAACACTAGATTATATTCATGGCCAGAAAGTAATCACATGATCTGTGAAAACCAAGCAGGATTTAGAAAAGGGTATTCTACAGTAGATCGGATCTTTCATCTATATTCAATTGTCCAAAAGTGCATGTCCAAGAAAGGCAAAAAACTGTATGTTGCTTTTGTGGACTTCAAAAAAGCCTTTGACTCGGTTAGACATGAGAAACTTTTGAACTGTATCAAAGGAAAATTCTTTGTTTCAATATCAACTATTACTTTCATGTATACGAATAGATAGCTAATTATCAGAGTTTTTTGAATGTCCATTAGGAGTCAGACAAGGTTGTGTTCTAAGTCCTACATTGTTTTCAATATTCATTAACCAGCTAGCAAATGATGTGAACGAAAAAGGCAAGCATGGAGTACAGCTACTACCTAATATTATGGATATTTTTATTGTGCTGTTTGCAGATGATGAAGCCCTATTTTCAACAACCCCGGGAGGTTTGCAACATCAATTAAACATTTCGAAAGACTGCTGTAATGATATTCAGTTAAATGTTAATATCAATAAAACTAAAGTAATGGTATTTAGGAAAGGGGGATTTCTTTCAAAACAGGAACAATGGTATTACAATGGTATTAGGTGCCGTCAGCGCCTGGGCTTTATCACAGTTCTTGATTAAACCATTGACGCTGGGGGCAACAGCAAGGTGAGAGGCTGTATGACCAGTGGCTTTCCCACTCATGGAATTCCACTTTACAGCTTAGTCTTTAGTGATCGACTATGACTCTGACTATGAGGCTTGACTCGTACAGTCCTTATATGCTGCAGCCCTGGGGGCTGGTTGGCCTTTGGAGAGCATCTCCAACGCTGGCTGTCCTTATGCCCACTTGGCCGAGAGAGTGGGGATGTGCTGTGGGCAAGGCATCTCCACTACAATCAAATTTCTGCCCAGTTTCCAAAACAGCAGCTGCCTCCTCTGCTGTTTTGGAGGTCATCGTCGGACACGACGGACAAACATACAAGGTTAGAAGTTGTGAATCAGTATTGCTATCTAGGTTTTAGTTTTACAACAAAGATGAACTGTAAGTTGGGTACAGAACATTTAGTCACTATAGGAAAGAAGGCAGTGGTTCAGTTGAACAAAGTCTTTCATAGGTATAAAGAAATGAATGTTAGTACTTTTTTCAAGATTTTCGACACTAAGATTCAGCCAATATTGTTGTATTCATCGGAAATATGGGGAACAAACAGACTAGAGCATATTGTGAAAATTCATTTGATGGCATGCAAAAGATTTTTAGGAGTACCTGTAAGAACACCTAATAAGATGGTTTATGGCGATTTAGGCAGATATCCACTTTATGTCAACTCCTGTACAAGCACCATCAAGTATTGGTTCAAACTATTGCAAATGGATCAAAGCAGAATACCATATCAAGCTTACTGCATGCAGTTAGAGCTAGACAGCAGTGGTAAATATTGCTGGATTTCAAAAATAAGAGAAATTTTGTGTGAAAGAGGTTTTAACATTGTTTGGATGAAGCAAAGTGTCAGGGATGTAAAAGTTTTCTTAGGCATGTTTAAACAAAGATTAGTGGATATGTTTATTTAAGAATGGGATGGGACTGTACGAGATAAAGAGAGGTATGATGTGTCTAGATTGTTTAAAAGTATTTTTGTAAAAGAGCAGTATTTAAACTCTATATATGTCTACTGCTTTCGTGTAGCAATTACACAAGCAAGCTTTAATGTTTTACCTCTTAACAATAATGTTTATAGATATAGTGATAATATCCGAGATAAATTATGTCCATTTTGTAAAACGAAAATTGAAAATGAAGCCCACTTTCTATTGGAATGTTACATGTACTCAAACTTAAGAGAAAAGTTTTTAAGCAAATGTATCAATGTACCATTGCCAGATATGTTCAAAGTAAGAAATGATGAGTACAAACATAGTTTGTCTAGATACATTTTTCATTCTATTAACAAAAGGAAAACAATGTTGGCTCAAATACTTTATTGAAAAACTGCTACGATTTGATATACTCAATATGGATGATTTTCCTTAGACAGCATCTTCTTTCTGTGATTGGGGTATGGTTGATTTAAGGTTTATAACCAAGAAATAGAATAAATGGTGTTTTTCTTCTTTATTCAGTCATAAATTGTTACTGACATAATCTTTTTTCATGAACTGGCTATGTATATGTTTGTGTTTTTCTTCTTTAATCAGTCATAAATCATTATTTGTTTGTGCATTTGCTTTGCCAATGAGATGAATGAACCCATTGTTCCATCCCAAGCCCAACAAATGTATTGTGGTCCAAGGCCAATGTACATTAAATCATTTCAGAGTTGAGTTCCCTCCCTTCTCTCTCTCTCTCTCATCAGACCAGTTAAATGTCAGTTGTGTGTGTGTGAGTGTGTGTATGAGTGTGTTTATGTATGAGTGTGTGCGTGCGTGCGTGCTTGTGTGTGTATGTATGTGTGTGTTTCTTTGACTGCTTATTTTGGCCTTTTTTATATAATGATTTCTTAGTCTGTCCATAATGACACAGTCTGTCTTTCTGGATATCTGTCTCTGTCCCTCTTTCTGTCTGTCTCTGTCTCTCTGTCTCTGTCTCGCTCTCTGTCTCTGGGCTTGAAGCTTACCACAATAAACCATTGCCATTGTCATTGTCTCTGTTTCTATTAGTCTATCTATCTCGGTCTGTCTGTCTCTGTCTCTCAATAACTCATTCGCATTGTTTCAACACTATCTTTACAGCCCAATACAAAGTAATATTTGTTTATTTTCATGGTGATTGTATTTTTGTGTTATGTGATGTTTTACCCGTATCCACCATTCACAAGGGGTTGTGGCCTATCCTGAATAAATCTTTCTCTCTCTCTCTCTCTCTCTCTCTCTCTCTCTCTCTCTCTCTCTCTCTCTCTCTCTCTCTCTCTCTCTCTCTCTCTCTCCCTCCCTCCCTCCCTCCCTCTATCTTTGTCTGTCTCTGCCTCTCGTGTCTGTCTGTCTGTCTCTCTCCCTCACCTTCTCTCTCCCCCCTCTCTTTCTTTCGTTAATACCCATGCCTTAATCAAAGCCACCTGTCAAATTTTCAACAACTAGGGGTAAACATATATACATACATACCTACATAAGTCTTGACCAAAATTATTTGCCCCCCCCCCCCCCCCCAAATCTTGACCATCTCTTCAATCTGCCTGCCAATAAAACTGAGGTGGAGGAGGGTGGTAGTGATATGCTAAACAAACACAGCACACACACACACTGCTGTGAAATGTCCATAAACATACCGGACGCACACGCACGCACGCACGCACGCACGCACGCGCACACACACACACGCGCGCGCACACGCACACACAAACACCACACACACTCACGCACTCACAGCACACGTACAAGGCTCTGAAATGTCCGTCCATAGACATACCGGTCACACACACAACACACACACACACACACGCACACGCACACACACAACACACACACGCACACACACACACACACACACGCACGCACGCACGCACGCACACGTACACACACACACACACACACACTGACACGTACACACACAACATCACACACATCACACACTCAGGCGTAATCATGTAAACAGGCGAGCAACACCAAGTGCCCTACACTGTAGTATTCAGCATGACTGTGTGACGGCGAAGTGTGTAAGGTTTTTGACCAAGGCTAGGAGGACTGGAGCAGACCAACGATTGATTGTACAGTTTCCAGCTACAACAACTTAGTGATTATTGCACAAGAACCTACAGAACCTAATAAATTGGATGCAGAGGGTTAGAGATGGTCTGGTCACTGAACTCATTGTTGTGTGTGTGTGTGATGTTTGTGTGTGTGTGTGTGTGTGTGTATGTGTGTGTGTGTGTGTGTGTGTGTGTGTGTGTGTGTGAGAGAGATTCAGATTCATTTCAGATTCAGATTCAGAATATTTTATTGTCATTTAAGTCATGTAGACTTATTTGACACAACAAAAACATCATTTATAATTATTATCTATTTTGGCTAAAAGTGATGTACACTAAAAACATGTTGCATTCTACTTCTCTTTTTCTCTTTTTCAAAGACTCATACATATATATGATGATATCTGCTTTATACATATCAACTGTGATTATGTCACTTAATTTATGTACACAGTTTTTGCGTTCTTTGTCTTTCGTTTTGATTTTTAATAACAAATCATTTCTGAGCGCGCGCGCGCACGCGCGCGTGTGTGTGTGTGTGTGTGTGTATGATGTGTGTGTGTGTGATGTTTGTGTGTGTGTGTGTGTTTATATCATTTATTTATTTAATTTTGAGTATAATCGAATAAGCACTCATGTGCTTTATTCATCCAGTCCCCGTGTATATGCACTTTTGTCAACTTTGTCATCCGTTTCCACCGGCACACAATGGCGTACTCTTCCGAAAAGCGGAACAGGTTTTAACGTGTGCGCAAGATGTTCTGCGTGCTTTTGCACACGGGACGTCGGTTTATAGTCTCATCCGAAGGACTTTTGAGGGGAGTGAAGTCGACACTGATGTTAACTCCAGAGGAAAAATCCTCTTGGACGAGATTCGAACCCGGGTTAGCAGATCACGAGCGCAATGCGCATCACTCTAACCACCAGGCTATCCCATCCCCGTGTGTGTGTGTGTGTGTGTGTGTGGTGTGTTGTGTGTGTGTGTGTGTCTGTGTGTGTGTGGTCTGTGTGTGTGTGTGTGTCTGTGTCTGTGTCTCTGACTCTCTCTCTCCCCCCTCCCCCTTGTGTGTGTGTGTGTGTTCACATATTTATGCATCGTGTATTGTGATTTTGAAGGCGATATACAAAGTTTTATGAAGACCAACAGTTTGTACACGTTTATACTGGTTTACGAAATACGATTTGGGAGAATTATTTATCACATCTTTATTGATCCGCTATCTAGTTTATGCTGCATGGTACGGCAAAGCAATTGAAAGAGGCTAAGGTGCACACACACACACACACACGCACGCACGCACGCACGCACGCACGCACGCACGCGCGCGGATATATATATAGATATGTATAGATAGATAGATAATTATATGTATGTATGTGTCTCTCTCTATATAATAATATTTATACACATACATGCATATATATAATGTTGAGGTTTTGTACACTTTGTCTGCAATAGAAGTCGTTTAGCTCTTCGCTTTCACGTATCTATGTTCATTGTTACAGACGTGCATTTAAGTTGTATTAAACGCAGCGTACTGTACCGTACTGTACTGTAGTCAGCTGTTGCCATGTCAAACTACTGCATTGTAGTCATGTTGTGGCTGTATCCATTGTGGGGTTTTATAGCGGAACACACTAATCGTTTTATCAAGGCTGCTTCACTGTACAAACTAGTATTAAGAGGGAGGGTATAAGAGTTATGTTAAAAAAAACCCATGCACTTTAACCATATTTACAATGCATGAATGAATTTGAACGTTGAAATTGTACAGCAGTGTGTCTCTCCCAGCAGCGAACTGTTGTAGTGGCTTTTTTTTTTAAAGTATCCTCCTCCACCTGCTGACAGGAAAAAGCCAGCGAAAAGGAAGTGTCTGATCTAACATCAGAAGTAATCGAATACTTGTTAATGTTCCTTCATCTCTTGAAATTATAACTTACTACGTTAAGAGATGTTCCTTAAAATCAAATAGAGTGTCTTAAGCGCTTCTCATAATTAAAGCAAGTTCCTACCCCCCGTGGGGATACCCAGGGCCTGTCAGTATACACAGCATTCCCCACCTTCTGGAAATTTCTGTGATAGCAGTGCGCTCTTTTCTATCCCTCTCTTTGTTTCTGCCTTGTTCCGTTTCTTCCTGTCGCCTCCTTCTTGTCTGTTTTCTGTCTTCTTGTTCCATTCGCCTGCCTATTTCGCGGAAAGACTTGTTAGGTAACAGTTCTATCCCACGCCGAAGTCGGATGCGCTGGGCCTGACTTGTCAGGAGCTTAGCAGCAGTGCAAAGCAATTTTAACTCATATGATAAACAAGGATGGTTGCTGTCTGATCGTTCGACAACGACGACGAAGATCTAACATCAAAAGAAATCGGGTATTTTGTTAAATGTTCTTGATTTCTTGAAATTATACTTACTACGTTTTGAGATGTTCCTTAAAAATCAAGTTGAGTTCCGAAATGTCTCTCAGAATTATGCCGGTTCCGATGGCTTTTTAAAATTTTATTTTTAAAATTTTACTGTAGAACACACACACAACACACATACACTATGCACCACGCACACACGCACGCGCGCGCACACACACACGCACGCACACACACACATACACACACACACACACAAGCACGCATGCATGCACGCACGCACGCATCACACACACAACACACCACACACACACACACACACACACACACACACACACACACACACACACAACGCGCGCGCGCGAAATTAAAAATATTCTTGCTCAGTGATACTACACACACACGCGCGCGCACACATGGACACGCAACACCCTCAAAGAAAAAAGTCAGAGCTGAAACTACACAGGCTGACTAGGACAGAGTTGTGTGGGGCTGATGTCATTTGTGAAAGCAAATGTACGCTGCATCAGGCAAAGACTACGGCTGATAATAGCTGCAACCAAGGCTATGATTTTGTGTGAAATTCTGGTCATTTCAGCTACAGGTGTGTCTTTTCTTCCTTCCTTCCTTCCTTCCTTCCTCCCTTTGTTTGTGTTGTGTGTGTGTGTGTGTGTGTGTGTGTGTGTTGTGGTGTGTGTGTGTTGTGTGTGTGTGTTGTGTTGTGGTGTGTGTGTGTGTGTGTGTTTAAAGTCTGTTCACTCTAGGGAATATCAGACTTACACAATAATGAAATGTAGCTAACACAAACCTAACAATTCAAGCAACTAAAATAATGCAAAAGAAAACCTGCAACAGACACACCAACATTAACAGCAGACCAAGAAATAAGTATGAGTGAGAGAGAGAGAGAGAGAGAGAGAGAGAGAGAGAGAGAGAGAGAGAAGAGAGAGAGAGAGAGAGAGAAGACAGACAGACAAAGACAGACAGACAGACAGACAGACAGACAGACAGACCCAGACAGATTGTCAGTATTTGGCTTTATGTGTGTAGAACCGCTGTACCGTAGCAGCAGAGAAAAGAGACTATAAATCGGTTGACTAGTTTCATAAAGGATATTCACAGTGCTGGGGGCGAGGGGCGAGGGGGGGCGTGGGGCGGGGGCGCGGGGCGGGGTGTTCGCCTAGTGGCTAGGGCTTTGAGCTCGTGATCTGACTGACGGCCCGGGTTCGAGCCACCACAGAGGTACCGGGTTCCAGGAGACCAAGCCCTTCGATTTGTTTGCTGTACAAGACTCGGCGCTATATAAATACCTTATAATTATTATTATCATCATCATCATCATCATCATCATCATCATCATCAACAGCAGCGGCAGCAGCAGAAGCAACATCAGCAGCATAACCTAGTTATGACACTTTTAAATCCAGCCTCAAGACATATTTATTTCAAACCTAAGATTTCCTCCCTCCTGTTTCATATCAGAACTATCCCACCTTCACTAACCCATGTCCTATCACCCTGCTAAAGTATACGACCTGTGTGAGTGTGTGTGTGTGTGTGTGCTTTTGAAAAAACATTTGACTATTGAAGTTTTATTTCATAGATTTTGTCTGCAGCGCACCATGTTTGTAATATCTGTTTTGTTTAAACTATTGATTATTTATCATTGATTGCATGACTGTGTAAGATTAGGTTGGATGCATGCGCTTTGATTTGTCTTTGCAAGATATAGCGCTATATAAGTTCCATTTATTATTATTATAATTATTATTATCATCATCATCATCATCATTTTTTAAAAAGATTTTTATTATTTTAAAACAAAAATGTTCCCCCTGGAGTTAACGTAAGTACCAACTTCACATCCCCCGAAAATCCTTCAAATGAGACTATATAAACCAAGCCCCCAGTGTATGAATTGCAGGTAGAGCATCTTGCATACACGTTAATTAAAACCAGCTCCGCCTTTTTTGGAAGAGTAGGCCATTGTGTGCCAGTAGGAACGGAAAAAAAACCATGTTAAAGATAAATGCGTGCACGCTGGTGTCATGTTTAGACATCATCCCCGAAGATGAAATGTAGCTACCTGCAAAAACAGTGGCATAGCTAGGCAACAGTCTCGCAGTTTGGTGAACCTCAGAGCTCTAACCCAGGAAGGAAGAGAAAAAATAAGAGAGAGAGAGAGAGAGAGACAGAGAGAGATGACCGCAGCTACCTCCTCCCCCTCTCCCCTTCCATGAATGGGGGGGACGGGACAGCCTAGTGGTTAGAACATTGCGCTCGCAATCTGACGACCTGGGTTCGAATCTCGTTCAAGAGGATTTTTCCACTGGAGTTGATAACAGTGCAGACTCCACTCTCCAAAAAAAATCCTTCGGATGAGACTATAAACCGAGGTCCTGTGTGCGAACGCACGTAGAACATCTTGTGCACACGTTAAAACCAGCTCCGCCTTTCGGAAGTGTAGGCCATTGTGTACCGGTGGGAAGGGATGACAAAATTGACAAAACTGCGTACACACGGGGACTGGATGTAAAAAAAAGCACACGAGTGCTTATTCCTTTATTCTCGAAATAAAAGAATAAAACAAAAATAATAAATATCAGTATCAAAAACTGGCATGAACAGTCACGGATATCCAAACTGAAGGGATAGGGGTCGTGCATTTTCCTTCAATACCAAGCACTGTCAACCTGAAAACACACACACAGACACACAGACACACACAGACACACAGACACACACACACACACACACACACACACACACACACACACACACACACACACACACACACACACACACACACACTATATTCTTAGAAGTTCAACATCTGAAAACTTTGCTTCAGAAGAAATAAAAATGAGGTCTGAAACAGATTTTCCCAAAAGAGCCCGAAACATCAGCTCTTTGATGACTATAAGTACCTACACATCAGATCTCTATGAGCGTTCTAACATTTTAAAATATGATGTAGACCCACAAAGGGCAATTCCAGTTTGTCCTGTTTGGGAAATGAAGCAAGCTCACTTTGATGTTGACTATATCAACATGAAAAAGAATGAAAATCCAAATATAATGGCAGTTAATGTTCATGCACATTTACAACAAAATTACTGTCATTGTCTTAAAATTTATACAGATGGCTCACTTTTAGATAACCATCACGCAGGTTCAGCATTCGTCATACCGGCACTAAAAATAGAACAGTCATATCATGTTGGTAAAAATCGATCTGTTTTTACAGCTGAACTGATCGCTATTCTCATGGCTTTGAATTTCATTTTAGATCATCCATACTCTTTCTTTCATATATTACTTTGTGTGGATTCAAAATCAGTATTATATGCCTTAAAGTCTATAACTTATAAGCAATCAGCTAAACTTATACTTGACGTCAAATACTTCATAAATCTTCTGCGTTTAAGAGGAATTCATGTTTCCTTTTGCTGGATTCCTTCACATATAGGATTGTTTTCTAATGAGTGGGCTGATAGGGCTGCAAAGAAAGGTGCACGTAATGAAAAGGGGTCTATAGTACTGCATGTCCCTCTATCCATTGCAGAGGATTATCGGTTGTTAGAAGAAGCATCCTTTAAAAGAAATATAGAAAAGTATCAGCAAAACAATCGGCTTTCACATTCAACTCTGAGTGTGAATAGTGTAGTTGAATATATTGAAGACTTAGAGATTCATACAAATGCTGTAAAAGAAAGACAACTCAAGGCATTATTTTTTAGGATAAGATTAAATGCATTTACAACAAAATTCAGCAAGGATGTTAAATGCTTATGTGGTGATTATATTTCAAATACTCATATCATACTTGAATGTGAGAAGCTAAAAGCTCATCTCCCTGCCTTTTCTGAGAATTCCATTGAAGAAATTTTGAACAATGTTAAGTTAACAATTGATATTGCTAAGGGTTTATTGTTAAGTCCTATAGGGCATTTATTGTAGTTATTGTAGTTATTTTTTAATTTCAATTTTTTAATTTTAATTTCTGTTCTTGATTTGTTCATGTTAAGAATACTATTTCCTTTGTTATTACTATTTATTACACACACGAGCGCGCATGCATGTAGGGACGCCCACGCACACTCACACACAAAGAGTAGATCTCTCTCTCTCTCTCTCTCTCTCTCTCTCTCTCTCTCTCTCTCTCTCTCTCTCTCTCTCTCTCTCTTTCTCTATTCTCACATATTCAGTCTCCTATTTAAGGATCGTCTGGTATCACTTTAAGTGGAAAGACGTTAAAATTGAAGACTTACTTACACACACACACACACACACACACACACACACGCACGCACGCACGCACGCACGCACGCACGCACGCACGCACGCACGCACGCACACACACAGGGGTGAGAGAGAGATGTCTTAGAGAAGGGTAGTACCTCTGTGATGTACTAGTAGAATATTTTACTCCTGGATGTGATTTTAAAAAACAACAACAAATAATCACTATTTTTATGCAGTTCTTTTACCACTGGAGTCCTTCATGTTTAAATTACAATACTATTTTATTCATAGGCTGTGAAACCTAGCTTTACTTCTTAGCAATTATAACAGGTGGTGGAGAGTTGGAGTGAGAGAGAGAGGGGTGGTGGTGGTAGGGTATTCTGAGGAGGGTGAAGGGGGGGGGGGGGGGGGGGGTTAGAGAGAGAGAGAGAGAGAGAGAGAGAGAGAGAGAGAGAGAGAGAGAGAGAGAATGACAATGACAAATTCTTTTATTTCGAGGATAATGAATAAGCACCCATGTGCTTTTTTTTTACATCTAGTCCCCGCCCTTAGGGATATATAAGAGAGAGACAGAGAGAGAGGAGTGTGTGTGTGTGTGTGTGTTGGGGTGGAATTGAACCTAAGACTGTTCGAGTTTTTTTGTCCACCTGAGAGAGAGAGAACATGACCAGATCTGAGTGGTGGCTTATTTTCTGTTTCGCATGTAGGGGAATGTGATTACTCTGAACAACAATCAGTAATCTACAAGTTTTCAAAAGTTGGTTTTACAATTGATGTTAAATCCTTCAGCCTGAGGGAGCTTCAGGAAAGAAGCAAACATTTGCTGGAATGATTTAAAAAAAAGGAAATGAAGCTGAGCATTTTTGTTGTTATTATTAGTAATTTTACTGTTTTACCTCATCTGTGTGCCTGGGGGGAGTGGTGTGCTGCCCAGCAGAAGTGTGGGTTTTGATCAAGACAACGATAGGTAAAGGTAAAGGTAAAGTTAAAGGATCCATAACCTATGAAGGTGTAGGAGGAGCGAGGGTCGGACCTATTTCTCTAGGGCAGCAATTATTGATGGAGCGACACCATCTCCTTCTCAAGTGCTTTTACCTATCTAACCTTAGAGTGGCAGGTACCCATTTCAGTGGGTGAACTGGGGAATGATTAAAACCAAGGCATGAACGGCATTTTCCTTAATTGGTATCACGCTCGGCGTTGCTTACTTGGTGCGGGGAAGCGAGGTGTGCGCAGCACTTGGAGGCTTATCACGTCTATCTTATAAGACAACTTTCAGTGAAATATAGCACATGTTCACGGAAAAAGGGAGATGGTAGTTCAAGAAGTAACCCCCCCCAAAATTTTTGTTACCCCCCCCCAAAAAAAAACAACCAAAAAAAAAAAACCACACAAACAAACAAACGAACAAAATACAACACCCAGTAGACAGAAAGAAAAGGGGAAAACCAGAAAAACGAAGGAGAGAAAGGAAAAAAAGAGAGAAAGTTAAAGAGAAGGAAACGATTTGTAAATCATAAGCAGAAATGGTTATAAAGAAATTGCGAGGAAAAGGAATAAAAAAAATAAAAGAAGGGGAGTATAAGTTTATATCGGTGGCGAGAGAGAGAGAGAGAGGGGGGGGGAGGAGAGAGAGAGAGAGAGAGAGAGAGAGAGAGAGAGGAGAGGGAGAGGAGGGAGAAGAGAGGAGAGAGCGCGAGAGGAGGGAAGGAGGAAGTGGGGGGAGAAGGGGGGGGGGGGGGGGGGGAGAGAGAAGAGAGAGAGAGGGGGGGGGAGGGGGAAAAAAAAAACAAGATGGAAAAAGTTACTGTCATTTCTAAAAAAGATTTGCCATGCGCGTACTTTGATTGATTGATTGAGGACGGCCTTAAATCAGCAATCACTGCCACGTGAGTCGTCAGGTCTGAAGTATGGCTACCTGCCACCAGAACATGCTGAGGGGGGGGGGGGGGGGGGGGAGGAAGGAGAGGGGGAGAGGGGAGGGAGAGTAGAGATGCACCATAAAATCGATAGGCCTAAGCGTTTTATCTCTCTCCTTTGGAGAGCGAGGAGAGGGGGAGAGAGAGAGAGAGAGGTAAGGGGGGGGGGGGGGGGGGGGGGGGGGGGGGGGGGGGGGGGGGGGGGGGGGGGGGTAGGAGGATGGAAGGAGAGAAGCGGGAGGGAGGGAGGGTGGATCGTTAGACGGCTTAGCCGGTGAAAGGTTAATCTTGCCGAATGTTGGAAATTAATTCAGCTCTGCTGCAGAGTCTTGTGTTGTGGCCTCCTCTTGTGGGCATCGTGACGATGGCCTTGTTACGTTAGTTTGGTCCTGGCTGAGCTGATGGGGTTGAAGGGATGGATCATCACTGCACAGAGTCCTGACTGCCCTGTCCACCGCATACACACACAGTTTGGTTTCCCTTCTATGCTACTTTACTTTATTCTAGAGGAAAGGAATTCACAGCTAGTCGACACGTTACATAATCAGAGCAACAATAAGTCCATCGCTTATATTATCGCAACAAGGGTTGCATTGGCCTTCAACCAGCTCCACTCTCACCTGTGTGTGTGAGAGCAGCATATTTTATTTTGTTTTGTTTTATTTCAGTTTTTTTTGTTGTGTTTTGATTTATTGTACTTTATTCTAGAAGAAAGGACTTGCAGAACATATTGCGCACACGTTAAAACCTGTTCTCGCTTTTCGGAAGAGTAGGCCATTGTGTGCCGATGGGAACGGATGGCAGAAATTTACAAAACTGCATACACACAGGGACTGGATATTTTAAAAACAAAAAAAAAGCACATAAGCGCTTATTCCATTATCCACGAAATTACAGAATGAAAGAAAAAAAAATGAAGACTTTACAGCTGGTAGACAGAATACACAGAGCAACAATAAGGTTAGAGCTGATCAGTATTATCGTACTTGCTCAACAGAAGGAATCCGAGCATAACAAATAGTATGTCGGCTTAGAAACATCTATCTGCCTTTGGAAAACTGATGCAGCTGCAACTTGTAGGAACGTTTTTATAGTCTCGTTACAGCACTTTTCCCTTTGTTTCCGTTTTGTTGTTGTCGTTTGTGTGTTGTTGGCTTTGTTGCTGTAGTGGTGGTGTTTTTTTTGTTGTTGTTTTTTTTGGGGGGAAGGCAGGGTGGACTGAGATGTATGTGCATTACCTACAAGAGCTAACCGAGCAGGACGTGATGTACACAGAGGTTTTTTGTGTGTTTTTTTTTAAAAACCATTCTCCTGCTCTACGAGTCAGCCTACAACAGTCGTGCTCAAATCCACTAAGCTTCCAACTTCAGGTACCTGAAGACTCCGCTCGGTTTTTTGCATGCTGGGTATGTTCGTATTTTCGAACTCCCCAAACATTGATTTGAATGACGTGACCTTTCATTTGCATACTTGATCGTATGTGTGTGTGTGTGTGTGTGTGTGTGTGTGTGTGTGTGTGTGTGTTCAATTTTACGTGTGTGGTGTGTGTGTGTGTGTATGTGTGTGTGTGTAGGACAGGGTTGAGACACTGGCAGGTGTGTAATGCATTCATACTCAGTTGAATCAGGAGATCGTAAAAACCTTTATCTTTCAGTCAACAGGTATCATCAAGACTTCGAAGTGGCGGGTTGGCGATTTTAGGACGTTAGAGATTAAAGCCCCACGTGTTTGGTCATTCAGTTTACGGTCATTCTCCATGAAGTGTGTGTTCAATTGGAGCTGGTTTGTCACAGCAATAACACTACTAGTAGAAATGGTGATGTTCTAACAAATATTGGTTCCTTTCCTTTTTTTCTTTCCTTCTTCTTTTCTTTTTCTACCCCTTGTCTTTTTTTCAGCAAGTGCGTGGTGTTTTTTAAGTTCAGTGGCATGAAAGAAAAGAGATTGGCGTACGTAAGCTAAGCAAGATAGTAGAACTGAACAAAGAAATAGACAAAAGCTGTTGTCACACGAGACACTCTCAGGCTAAGTCACTTGATTGACACAGCAGTGTCAGGATGACTGTTGAAACCACTGGGCCAGCTGCCCTCACTAAACTAAGCAAAGTCCTATGGGAAGAACCACGGCCTGTTAAAGACGGGTAAAGGGGGTTGATAATGGACCACATGCAAGAAATGTGTACCACTGTAGGCATCTGCATTGTGCCTTTACCCTTCTTTCTCTTTTATGTATGTATTGTTATTGAAGCAACAATTGTCAATCGACTCTTTGCATTTTGATTTAAATTTCATTGCATTGTTTTAAGGTAATTCAGTGTTGCCCAGTCAGACTGGTCACATTTTGACGGAAGAGGCCCCCCCCCCCTTTTTTTTGTTGTTGTTGGAAACATGATTCAGTTGGAGGCAAGCAACGTACGTATTTTAGTTTATAAGTTATTATGCAATTGTGAATATTTTGCATACATCTCTTACAAAGGACAAGCAAAATGATTGTTCCATTAGCAGTTGTGTTTATCTGTCTTTGCGATTCCAAGACAGAACAGAGAGAGAGAGAGAGAGAGAGAGAGAGAGAGAGAGAGAGAGGAGAGAGAGAGAGAGAGAGGAGAGAGAGAGAGAGAGCTGACTTCATTCAGTCTTGGTTTTTTGTCAACAGAAAGGAGCTAGCTAGCCTAGCCTAGACGGAGGCCGAAGAAGAGGAACAGAAGAACACACACAAGACAGCCGAACAAGCGCAACAAGCCGGGCGCTGTCTGAGGCTAACAGCCAGTTTACAGGCAAGAGATGCCCACACTTTCTTTTTCTCCCGACATCACCACTGCTGGCTGCTGCTAGCTAGCTGCCCACGACGACGCCGACAAGGCAAGAAATCTCTCTCTCTCTTTCTCTCTCTCTGTGGACAGGAAAGCGAAAAAAGGAGGCGGGGTTTGGGTGGAGGAAGGGAGGCGGGGCTTAGAGCGTGCGGCGGTCGGGAGAGGCGCGAGGGGTTGTTTCCAGCACGAGACAGACAGCACCGTCTTGGTGAAGCTGGCATTGGGAGAAAAGACTTGACTGTCTGTTTGACTGAGTGCAATGAATGCGATTGGTGGGGGGCTGTGTGTGTATTGTTTTGGTAACACGCCAAGCCATCTCTTTCTCTTTCTCCCCCCCTCTCTCTCTCCACGCTGTGAATGCACGAGACATCTGCGATTCTGCGCACTGATAGTGCTGACTGACTGCTGCAGAGCTGGGAAACGCAGTCTCTCTCTCTCTCTCTCTCTCTCCCTCTGTCTGCTGGCTGAGGGAATAGAAGAAGAAAGGAATACACCCAGTTAGAACCCTCCTTACACTTCGCACCAAAACAAAAACTCAAGACGTGGAAGTTTTTGTGAGTGTGTGTGCGCGCGGTGGTGGTGTGACTCAACAATTGACGCTTGTTTGTAGTGGTGAAGTGATTCGCTTCTTCACGCCAGAGACTTACTTGACTTGCTCAAGTTTGAGTGTGTTGTGAATCTGGTTACAAATTTAACCAACTAAAAAAAAAAAAAAAAAGTGCACGGATTTGTGTTTGATTTTGGTGTCTTCTACTACAGCCTGCTAAACCAAAAGTGGGAAGTTTTATGGTCTGTTTGTGTTTGGGGTTGGTTGTTTTTTTGGATGTTGTCCAAGAGACCTGATCGGGTTGGAGTTAGTGCAAGAGCCGGACTATGAACAGAGTGCCGTGGAGTTTGATGCTGCGGGGTTGTCAGTGACTGCTGCCTCAGCTGCTTGTTGTCCGCGGATTCCTCCTCCCTGTTCCTCCTTTATCACCGCCTCAGTGGCTGGAGTGAGTGTCTGTCTGCCCCAAGACAGGCCGGGCTCGCCCCGTGTGGAGGTCGCCGTGGCTCTCCGCGTTGTTCACGCTTCCTTCAAGATGGACTCTCCCCCACCCACCCAGGTCCCCCTCTCCCGGGAGTCCTTCCCCATAGACTCCCGCCTGCACGCCGCCAGCCCCCCTCCTCCTCCTCTGCCCATGGTCAGCAGCAACAGCAACAACAACAACGGGCTGGTCAGCAGCCCTCCCCACAGCCTGGGCGGTCACCTGGATCGGGACGGCGACCTGCACCTGGTGGGCGGCATGAGCAACGGCCTGGCCATGGCCGCGGCGGCCGGCCACACGCCCCTCACCATCGCCGCTGCCCAGGCCCACGCGGCTGCCCTGGCGCAGTACCACAGCCACATGGTGGCCGCCCAGGCCCGACACCACTCCTCCGCCATGACCCCCATGAGCCCCCTCATCCGCAAGAACCTCATCGCCAAGCCCGGGGCCCCCTACCCCTCGCCGCCCCCCGTCAGCGGAGACCACGCCTGCAAGATGATCAAGTATCGCGAGCGGGAGGTGGCGGCCTTCATGGTGGACAGCCGGGAGCTCATCTGCCTGCCCCAGGCCTTCGAGCTCTTCCTCAAGGACCTGGTGGGGGGCCTGCACACGGTCTACACCAAGCTGAAGCGCCTGGACATCCAGCCCGTGGTCTGCAACGTGGAGCAGGTCCGCATCCTCCGGGGACTGGGCGCCATCGCTCCGGGCGTCAACCGCTGCAAGCTGATCTCCTGCTCCGAGTTCGACGTCCTCTATGAGGACTGCACCAATTCCAAGTGAGTCTGGTGCTCTCTCTCTCTCTGTGCCTGGTCTCTGTGTGTGTGTGTGTGTCTGTCTTGTCTGTTGACGTCCTTGTTAGTCTGGCGTGGTTTTGTTTGTTGTTGTTGTGTGTTGTATGTCCACGTCGATGCTCAAGATCTGCTGTTTAAATGGTGACGGAAGTGGTTCGTGTTGTTTTGGGTTCATCTGTCACTGGATGCTCATTTCAGCATCCTCGAGACCACAGGCTTGCTAAAGCATACCTCGTTTCTTTTGAGACTGGAGTAAGGCAGTGGCCTCCTGTCCCAGTGCAACAGGAATGTATTTTGGTCATTGTCAGTGCAGTTCCTTGAGCAGTCAGTCCAGAATGACGCTAGTACTTTACTCTTTGCTTGTTGTTAGGATCGTGAATCATTTAAGTCGGGGTTTTTATGTCTTGTTGCGCCCGGACATTCAGATTGATCAGGTTTTTCAGCTTTTGTTGTTGTTGTTTTTTTTGGGTTTTTTTCTCGTTTGGTTTGTTTGTTATCGAACTAGTACGCTGTTGCAGCGAGTGCAGTTCAATCAGAAACGTGGCCTGTGCTAAGGTGAAAAGTCTTACCCAGGAATAACCCCAACATACAGCATAAACCTCTCTCTCCCTCTCCCCCCCCCCCCCCCCCTTCCTCTCTCCCGCCCTCTCTCTCTCTCCCCCCGACGACCCATTGACTTCATGCCCCGTGAGTGCAGACAGTACAGTGAGGGAGGGAGTGAAGGAGGGAGGGAAGCGGTGAAGTTGAGCACAGGACGTGCCTTCTCATCCTGTTAATCTCCTTGCCTGTATTGTGCCCTCTGTCGCCTTGCTGCAGCCACAGCACAGTCATAATACAGCACAAAGCCAGTGTTGGGGTTACCAGTCAGTCTGTCTGTCTGTCAGTCTGTCAGTCCGTCTGTCTGTCTGTCTGTCAGTCTGTCTGTCTAACTTGTCTCTCTCTGTCTGGCTGGCCATTTATGAGGAATGCCCCTTGGCAGCCGTTCACTCCAGTGTTCATTAGCACACATTTTCATAAACAGTCTTGTCAGGAATTTTCTGTACGTTGTGTGTGTGTGTGTGTGTGTGTGTGTGCGTGCATTTTTCGTAGTGTGCCTATGATTTCTCAGCAGTTCTACTGTACCTTGCTTCTGTGGAGTTCTGTGTTTGAAAATTTTTTTTGTCATTTTTGTGCTGTGTCCACTTTTGAGATGACGTGCTAAGGGGACAGAATTCTTGGAGAAGAAAGAGCATTGTCAAGTCAACACTGGTAATGCTGACCTTTATCTCAGTCTGTGTCTGCTCCTCCACTCTCCAAAGTCAGATGGCGCTGGGCCTGACTTGTCAGGTGCTTAACGGCAGCGTGACGAATTTTCGTTCATTACAACAGACAACGACAGTTGCTGTCTGAGTCTTCCATGAAGAAGAGTCAGTTTAGGTGTCAAAAGGGACTGAACCCGTAACCTTAAAGTGACGAGGTGTGAATAAAGCAGAATGCTTTTCATTCGTGTTTTTTTCCCCTTTCTCCCTCTTCTTCGCCTTATTGTTTTCCTAAATCTTTAAATCTTCAGTAGCTGTTTCCTCAAAGTTTTTGTTTTCCCCTTCCATCACAGATTTTCCCCCACTTGGTATTTGTTGTACGTCATTATCTCTTGGATATATAATCTGTCTCTGTTCATTTTGCTCACTGTTATTTTCCGGTAATTTTGTTGAATGAGAGAAAAAAACAAAATTGTCCTTTTTGAGTGGCAGCCCGGAGTTCTAAAGCATTAGACAAGACAGGCGTTGCACTGTTCAGTATTCTCTCTCTTTCCTGGGGTTTGGGGCCTCTGTTATCTGGTGGTCCTTTATCTGGCCTGGTGGCCCCTTATCGCTGGCTGATCACACGAGGTGTCTGTCACCTTCAGATTGGCAACTGGTTTGTGGAGATCAGGCCGACAGACAGGCAGGCAGGTCCTCGTCTTCATTATCAGTGGTAGTATGTCTGGTGATCAGAGGGAAGTGAAGTCTTCATCATGGTCATAAGGCTGTGATGTTTCTTTCCCCGCATGCGGGATATTATCTATCTATCTATCTATCTATCTATCTATCTATCTATCTATCTATCTATCTATCTATCTATCTATCTATCTATCTATCCATCTATCTATATCTATCTGTACGTGTGTACATATGTATATATGTATACTGAATCTATTTGGAAATTTCTGCCCTTGTTCAGGTTATCTTTCCAAATACTTTTTGGGGGGGAGAGAGAGAGAGAGAATGACTTTTGTCCATTGCATGTCTGGTAAATTTAGATGTGTTTGATTTTTCTTCTCTTCATTTAAAAAAAAAAAAGAATACTCACGGCAAGAGAAAAAAAAAAAGAAAACAGATTGTTAAGTAGAGAAGGTGTGAGTAAAGGAAGTTCCAATAGGGTCATCTCTATGTTTGTTTAATTAAAAAAGGGAAAGAAAATGATGATGATGATGGAGGATCATGGTTATGTTATTGTTATATCATATTATACTTTGTTATATCATTATTACATCATTTTATTTTGTATTGTTATGTTATAGATCATATTATATTAAGTTATATTGCACTATTTTAATAAATTATATCACATTATATTTTATATCCAAATATAATATATATAGTTATATTATATCATGTTATATTATATTATATCATATTATATATATATATTACATTAGTATTATTCTTTTCTATTCTATTAAAATTATAGTCTAGTCTAGTCTAGTCTATAGGTATTATATTCTATTACATCATATATTATATTGCGTGATATTAAATTAACAGTGTGCAAAGTAGACACTATAACATATTATATCATAGTATATCGCATTATATTATGTCATATTACATCATATACAGTTACATATATCACACATTCAGCAATTCCTTGCCACTTTTGAAGGAACTCAAGCAGTAACCATACCTAGGGAGGAGGCTTGTGTTTTGATAATGTAAAAAAGAAAATGGAAGACAAAGACCAAAAAATCTACTGCTGAACCTGTTGCATATTCATCACCCAACAACAGTTATAAATGCTGGTTTAGGTAACCTTAATTCATGTTTCATAACTTCTACTAAAGATATACAGCATTAAAAGCACAACACCGAGCTGACAGAATACGGTATGCGCACAAGAAGCATGTTCTTGATAAAACAAAAAAAACACCCACCCCAAACCCGAAAACAAAACCCAACCCCAAACAAACAAGGAAACAAACAAAAACGGCCAGCTGACGAGAAAATACAGCAAGACAGAAAACGCATATTTCACAGAGAAAGCTGTCCTTGAGACATGGAAGTCATTATCTTTTATACATCTCAATGATAACTGGTGTAATGGAACTGCTCTTCTAAAGTATTATTGGAAGATAGACGTAGCCGTAAACTCGAGAAGACTAATCTGCCAGAAACAAAAAAATATATATTTATGGCTAGGTGGCTGGGATAACTAGCTGAAAGAGAGAAGAAAACAGAAGAGAAAAGGAGAGCTAGAGTGTCAGACTTCATAAATAGATTGCATACATTTCACTCCTTAGTGTTATTCGGCCACATTCGAGGCAAAGTGTTGAAAGATTTGACTTGAAGAAACGATTTCATTCCTTACCAGCAAGGGTTTTTCTAAATGATTTAAAAAAAACAAAAAATGTTGGTGTCCTTTCTAAAACCTTTTTTTTCATACCTCGGCTACAGCTCTGAGCTGCACCGATTTTGCGTATGCGACCGATTTTTACCCACCATGAAGGCAGCTGCCTGCATTCCGTCTTCGGGGTTAAACCATGTTAACTAATCGAGAATGTTCAAGTTAAGCAACAGACCAACTATTTGC
>CM054141.1:8527441-8532441 GCA_028751875.1 Rapana venosa
ACAATCTTTAAACACGTTACTGAGTAAAACGTGAACATCAAAATGTAGTTTTTTACCATAGGGGCCGATAGTGAAAAGGCTGGTTATACAGTTAAAGGTTGATCATACTTGATAGGAACTATGTGGCTAAAGAGCTAAAGACGATTAGTTTCGGAGCTAATGACTGTCATGTACAGGTTCTCCCAAAATCAGGCGGCAACAGCTGAATTTGAACGTGCTGCTTTATTTAAAAACTAGTTTTAGCTGTTTGAAAACATTTTTATTATCATACGTTATTTTTTTTAAATGTTTCATTTTGGCCATATCTGTGATAGTCACATGTACAAAATCGCACAGTGGTTGAGTTACCTTGTCAGTAATGCTACAAGCCAAGAAACAAGATGTCGACAGGTATCTCGTTTGGAAGCGTCTTTCTCTCTTTCTTTCTTTCTTTCTTTCTTCCTTCCTTCCTTCCCTCCTTCCTTGCCTCCTTCCTTCCTTCCTTTTGTTCGTTCATTCATTCTTTCTTTCTTTCTTTCATTTTTCCTTTCTTTCTTTCATTTTTCCTTTCTTTGTTATTTCGTTAGACCTACAGTGGTGGTCTGGATGCTTGTACTTCTGATGAGTGGATAAAGAATGGCTCTGTTGCCAGCACGCATGCAGTACTTATAATAATGATAGTAGGCACTGACAGCAATGTAGAAAGAAGGGTTGTTTACTGACAAAAAGTCTGTAGATAAACCCACCCTTTAAATCAAGGACACGTGATGTCAGAGGGAATGGGCAGGCTGCCCCGGGGAGAACAAAGACAGAATGATACTGCGCTGATGTGATGTTAACAGGTTTTTCCTATGGAGAGCAGGGTCTGTGTTTAAACAGAAAAATCTGTTACTTTTGTGACACTACAAGCACTACATTCGTCTAATATCACTAAGAGTGAAAAGACGTTAAATCAAAAGAACAACAACAAGCACTACATGTAATACAACAATGATAGTGTGGCCAGAAGAGCAGCATCTGTGTTGAACAACAAAAAAAAAGTTACTTTTGTGACAACACAAGCAATAATTATATACATGTAATACAATAATAATAGTATGAACAGAAGAACACTGTATACAACATACCATGCACCAAAACACACACAAGCACACACACACACACACACACACACACACACACACACACACACACACACACACACACACACACACACACACACACACACACACACACACAAGAAAGCTTCATTATGACTGTTTACTTGTTTACTCTCGTCGTGGACAGAAAAGTGTTGTAAATAATCCTAATTTTCAAAACTTCCCGGATACTTTTCAGTCCAGGGAAAATTATTTTAACTAGTCGCACTTTCATTCTCCCGGATCTGTCAGTAAGTGTATCTCTGCAATGAATGCGTAAAACTAAATACAACGTGTGCGTTTTTAATTATGAGAATGGCCTTACAACGATTATAGGTATCAACAAAAAATAAACGTTAAACCATGAAGATAGTGAAATACAGACTAAAAGCAAGCTTAGGTTTGGCAACAATAATATCTTTGGTAAAACATCAAATTTTCTGTTGTAGAAATTTTCTTGTAGTGTTTGTTTTTCTCCTGTCAGTATCCGTGTGCGTAATCTTTGCTTTTGTTGTGATTTTTATTTTTGCATTGTGGAAAATTTTCAGATTTCTTTGAGACTACTATAATTATCCGCCATGCTTTAAAAATAGCTTAGCAGTTTCATCAAATTGCTTGCTTGTTTTGCTTTTAAAGAACACAAAACAAATCAAACGATTTAGTACTTTACTTAAGAAGATATGAATATTTTCCCACCCACGTATGAATTCTTCAAGTGACTTATATCCCCCTTTTTGGGAAAGAGGGAGGGGGGGATGGGGAGGCAAGAAGCAAAAATAGGAGGGGAGAACTACTGTGTTCGACATTTGTATCAGGTTTTCTTCTCTCTTGTTCTCGACCATCTCATACAATACAATATTTAGTCTGTTGGTCTCCCCACAGCTTCTCTCTCTGCAAGGCTGTCTCTACATGCATTCACAGTGAGTCATTCTGACCGTCTGGCCAGCAAGGCATCAGGATGAAAGATGCTGTGTTCTGCAGTGGGAGAGTCAGCGCAGCGCCACGTGTATTTTGAGTGCTAGAGTTGTTGTTGGTGTGTATCACAGGCATGGTGGACAAAAGGCTATGGTGATGGCCAATCTATTGAAAACACTCTCTTTCTGTTAACTAGTGAAATCGTTCTGTTTCTGATTGGACTTCAGGAGGCTTTTTGTAAATTATTGTAGCTTGAAGAACCTGAAGTCGGGTACAGTTTGCATCTCACTGTGGCACCTGCGAACTAAGCGGTACGGCCCACGAGAGGAGCTGGAAAGGTCTTGCCACTATTTTCCTCAAACACATCTGACTGTGTAAAAAGCCAGCGAGAGAAGAAGACTGTGGCACCGTGGCTGGTCTGGTTGCTTCAGATATTTTTTTCTCTCGCCGAAATTCTGCTGGTTTATTCTCACCAAGGCTACGCTATGTAGCCCCTGAGATTTTGGGAGGGAACATAGGCTGTGGGCAGTAACAGTTGAACTTTGATCCATCTGCCTCAGGTCCCAAAGAGTTGTCCTCTTTAAGCACTCTTATTAATCCTTGAGGCTCTGCCGGTTAGAATGTTGTGGCCCTTAGGGATAACTTCACAAAACTTGGAAGACTGTTGTGTAGGTGGGTGCCAGACCAAAGATGCCCCATGATCATCGAGGCTGCATTGATGACTGGGGTTTTTCGTTTTAAGGACTTAACGATAGACTAACAACTATTGCATGTGAAAACCGTACTTTTTTCTGTATGCGTAACTGTTGCAGAAACAGTGTCATGATCATGGCCGATGAAAAGTAAGGATGAGTGAAGTATTGGCATATTGTCATCATAATTATGCAGTGTGAAGTTTTAATTCTATGATCTCCCTGTAATTGTTTCTGTACGTTTGTCTTTTAAGCTGGTTGGTTAGTTAGTTAGCTAGTTAGCTTGTCTGTCTGTTAGTTTGCTAGCTAGGTAGTTAGACATTTAGTTAATTTGTTCATTTGTAAGTTAGTTTACCGTGGAACGTCTATAAATTCGTTTGCTTGCTTGTAAACTTTTCTTTCGTCTAAAGATACCCGCTTCAATGAGAGATTTGATTTGCCTGAATAAATTATGTTTTGACCCATTCTCGTATGCTAATTTAACAAAGCCTCACACACACACACACACACACACGTGCGCGGGCGCGCGGGTGTGAATCTTTCATTGTTCATCTAGATTTATCCGAGGAACATGAATGAGTAATCGTGTGCCCTTTTCTTTTTTCCCCCTTTTTTTAAACATCAAGTCTGTGTGTGCACGCCGTTTCTGTTTTGTCATCCATTCCCGCCAGCACACGCTGGCTACTCTTCCGAAAGGCGGAGCAGGTTTTAAGTGCGTGCGTGCGTGCGTATAAGCTCTAGTGTCTTAACCGAATAAAAATATATACATAAAGGTTATGATTGATCTGAACTGTCCTCCTTTTCTTGTCTTTTCGTTTCTTGTTTTTCTGTCTTTTGATCGTTGGTTCTTTGCTTTAAGAAGTGAAGGTGAACAACAGTTTTGCTGTGTGTTTGGTGGCCCCTTGTTTTTGTCTTGTCTTTGTTCATAAGAAGAACCGGTCTATGCATTGTTTTTCTCCGGATCCTTTGTCGGTGTCTGCTTCATACTTGTATCGTAAATCAGTTTAATGAACAGTGAAGCTCACTGAGTTGAATCCACGTAAAATAGTAAGAAAAACATTATACGGTTTTCTGAATCTATCTACCTACCTACCTACCTACCTATCTATCTATCTATCTATCTATCTATCTATCTATCTATCTATCTATCTATCTATCTATCTATCTATCTATCTATCTATCTATCTATCTATCTATCTATGTGTGTGTGTGTGGTGAGAGAGAGAGAGAGAGAGAGAGAGAGAGAGAGAGAGAGAGAGAGAGAGAGAGAGTGTGTGTGTGTGTGTGTGTGTGTAAAGTTCTTTGGCTAGATTTTATTATGCTTTTTGTCTAATTGAAATGAACTGAAACAAGAAAGGCATATATGTAGTGTCTTAACCGAATATATATATATATATATATATATATATGCCTTTGTCTTGTTTCAATCCTTTCTTGTTCTTTTTCAATCTAAATTTGTTTTTGTTTTTTAAAGTTTGTTTCTCTTGTTTTTCCTAAAATTTGTCACGCTCTTTCTTTAATCTTTTTAGTCTTTGTTTTTCTTATGTTTTCCTTTAATATTCTATCTTTTCCTTACCTTTCCTCCTTTTATTTCTCCTTGAAGAGTTTTTTTCTCCCGTTAAAAACTCCATACATTTTTTTTTAGAAAGCAAGGCTTGTCACTTATTTGAAGAAGTTCATTGATTTTTTTGGGTCTTTTATTGATTGAGTAACATATCCAGTTACCTATTAGGTTGTTGCGCTTACTTATGGTAGGTAATACACAATCGGTTTCACAAAGAGATTGCCTGTTGTCCCGTTTGCATTAAGCGGCCGTGTGTTTCTACAGCTGTGACCCATTTGTTTGATTTATTGTGCCATAAATCGTTTAGTGACTTAGTTATCTATAAGCCCGTTTTTTTCCCCTCCCTACAATTTTGTTATATAGCCCTCCCTCGCTTTGTGGATTTATTCCTTATGTAAAATGTCACTAAAAGCCCCCCGTATCGATTTGTTTCCCTTTACAGCAAGATGCGACGGAAATTAATTTTCTGCGACTGTTTGTCGATAGTCTCGGAGGGAGGGAGTGTGCGGGGGAGGGGGGAGAGGGAGGGGGGGGGGGGAGACAGACAGACAACGAGAGAGAGATAGAAGAGCAGACGAGGCAGACACAGAACAGACAGAGATGGGTGCTGAACGAACGTTTCTTTGCCTCTTCATTTTGACCATACTTGAAATTTCTTGCTGTTTTCTCCTTTCTCTTTCTTCGTATGTCATTGTATGTGTGTGTGTGTGT
>CM054141.1:8537441-8542441 GCA_028751875.1 Rapana venosa
CGCGTTTGTTGCCGCTAGTTACAGCCCATCCACGGAACAGAACTCCTCAATTACTGACAAATCCATTTGCAGTCCCCCACCACCACCACCACCACCACCACGGCGTACGCGTACGCGCCGCGCGCGCGCGTGCGCGCAGGGGAGCTGGCAGCTTAGCTTAGCTTTGCCTTAGCTTGGCTTGTAGTAGCTAGCTAACTAGTTGTTTTTTTTTCAGTCTGTAGCAGTTTTGTGTTTGTGTGTTTGTGTGTGTGTGTGTTGTGTTTGTGTGTGTGTTTGTGTGTGTATGTGTGTGTGTTTGTGTATTGTGTGTGTGTGTTTGTATGTGTGTGTGTTGTGTATTGTGTGTATGTGTGTTTGTGGTGTTTGTGTGTTGTGTTGTGTAGTGTTGTGTATGTTGTGTGTGTTGTGTTGTGTGTGTGTGTGTGTTTTTGGGGTGGGTTGTTTGTTTGTTACCCAGGCGCGCCGCTGCCGTCAACATTTTTGGTGTGTCTTCAATTTTACGTCTGTTCACTTAAGTGATATTAGACGAAACATTTTTGGTGTGTGAGTGTTTGTGTGTGCGTGTGTATGAAGGGGAGGATTTGGGAGGGGGGCGGGCGGGGGGAGGTGGGGGGGGGGGGGGGGGAGGGGGGAGGATAGGGGTTGGGAGGGGTTGTGGTGGGGGTAGGGTGGGGTTGAAGAAGGGAGGAAGAGGTTGGGGGTTGAAGTGTGTGTGTGTGTGCGTGCGTGCGAGTGAGAGAGACAGATAGACAGACAGACACACAGTCAGTCAGACACACAGTCAGACAGACAGACAGACAGACAGACAGACAAGACAGGTGCTTAATATATTTTCTATGTTTTCTCGTGCTCGCATTCTTGCATATGTGCTCGCTTGAGCGCAGATATAATTAATTATATGTGCCAGTGTTGGTTTGGGTTTGGAATGTTTTGTTTTTATGAAGAAAATATTCATTCAATTTTATTTCCAAGATAATTGATAAGCACTCACATTATTATTTTTTTCTTTTCTTTTTTTTCCTTTCTTTCTTTTTTTGTTTTGTAATTTTTTTTTTGCTTGTTTTTACCTGCATGCATCCATGCGTGGTGGTGGCTTTTGTGAGCGCGCACGCGTATGCACGCGCCAATAACATTACGTCTTTGCGTGCATGTGTGCGACTTTGCGAGCACACTCGTGCGCGAACGAGCATGACTGTGTACGTGTACGTGTGCTTGTAGTGTGAATGTGATGAAAAGTCCACTGACAAGGGAGGGAGAGAGAGAGAGAGAGAGAGAGAGGGAGGAGAGAGACAGAGAGAGAGAGAGAGAGAGAGAGAGAGAGAGAGAGAGAGTTGTTGCTTGTTGCTTTTAGAAAATGTCCGTTCCAGATGGGTGGTTTGAAACAAGACATGGCCACCGCCGTTCACTCGACAGTTATTTTATTTGTCCCCCAGGAGAGAAAGATAATTAATTAATTTGATTGGGCGTGGAGAGAACCATTTGTTTGGGGCTGCCCCCCTACTTCTGTTTGTTTGCCTACCCTTCTTTTTCTCTGTGTGTGTGTTGGGGGGGGGGGGGGGGGGTGGTGTGTGTGGTGGGGGGGGGGGGGGGGGGGGCGGTTAGGTGTGTGTGGTGGGGAGGGGTGCGTGTGTGATTGAGTGTGTATGTTATGTTTCTATATTTTTAAAAATTCTTTTATTTTGAGGATATTGGAATAAAGCACGCGTGTGCTTTTTTTCCCATCCAGTCCCCGTGTGTTTGCAGTTTTGTCAATTTTGTCATCCGTTCCCAGCGGCACATGATGGTCTATTCTTCCGAAAAGCGGAACAGGGTTTTAACATGTGTGCAAGGTGTTCTGTGTGCGTTCGCACACGGGACCTCGGAGTGTGTGTGTATGTGTGTGTGTGTGTGTGATTGTGAGTGTGTGTCTGAGTGAGTGAGTGTGTGTTCTAGTGTAGGTGAGAGAGATGGGGGGGGGGGGGGGGGGGGGGGGGGGGCTGTGTGTCTCTGTGTGTGCACACACGCGCTCGTGCGTGGCCGTTTTGTGTGTGTGCGTGGCCGTTTTGTGTGTGTGTGTCTGTATGTCTGTAAAAACAGTAGTTAAAGACTTTACATTTTAAAAGGCTATAAAGGGCTGAAATGTAATATAATGGCTGTTTCAGTTCTCTATTCAACTTCGATTATAAGCCAGGAGACTCCTGCCTTCACTTCTCTTCTCTTCACTTCACTTCACACTTCAGTTACAGAGTGAAGAAGTGCAGCAGGTGAGGGAGGAGGAGTAGGAGAAAGAAGTTGGCACTTCGCAGTGCTAGGTGTGTAGGCTAGGCCTATTTCAGCCAGTCGGTGTGTCCACTCGGTCTTCATGAAAGCGTGCATCATTGTCAGGATTAGGAGTGGAGACGTTGATGAAGATGACGACTGTGATGTTAGTGGTGATGATAATAATAATAATAATAATAGTAGTAGTAGTAGTAGTAATTATAATCGTGATGATAATCATGATAAATAATGGTCGTCATCATCATCATCATTATTATCATCATCATCATCATCATCTTCTTCTTCTTCTTCTTCTTCTTTTCTTCTTCTTCTTCTTCTTCTTCTTCTTCTTCTTTTCTCATCAGAATTATCTAACGTGACACGGACTAAGTCTGTGGATTTTTAAGATCGCACAGTAAAGTAAGGCAATTTAAAGCAAAAAATGTGCCATAAAAAAGAACACTTCAGCAAATTTTCACATTTTGTACATCTTAGGAGACAAAAACCAAAACAAACAAACAAACACCCTAACCCACAATCAATTTTTTTTTAAAGCCAAATGAATAAGCAAACATATCCCTTACCCAAAACAAAACAAAAACAACCAAGAAAATAGGCACATAGAAATGTAAATTTTTCAGAAGCGAACTTAAACAGACAATTTTTAACTTGGAAAAAAGAATGTAGGACAGGAAAAAATCTGACATAGTCATGATGAGCTGAGGAGAGGGAGAGAGAGGAGAGAGAGAGAAGAGAAGAGAGAGAGCAGAGACAGACAGACAGACAGACAGACAGACCAGACAGACCATGTAACCATATACAAGTTTTGGTTGGGTGATTTAACACGTTCCCCCCCCCCCCCCCTCCTTCCATGAATGTTTCAGAAATGTTAATGTATTTATCTGCCAGCAAGATCACACCTTGCTCATTTCCATCACAAATGAAGAACTTCAGATCTTCGGTGAGTGCGTGTATGTGTGTGTGTTTGTGTTAAACTTAGAAAAAAATGTGAACGATTTCATTTTCTTGTTTAATAGTTGATTTTAAAAAAAAAACAATGTAAAAAAACTTTTTGGGGCTGTAAAACCTGAGAATTGTTCCGCTGCTGCAATATTTTCTTTGGTTATAAAGCAATGAAACTTGATTTTTGTGGTGAACACAGAGCATACCCTAGACTTTTTTCGGAAGAGTAGGCCATTGCGTGCAGCTGGGAACGGATGACAAAATTTACAAAACTGCATACACACGGGGTCTGGATGTAAAAAAAAGACACGCGTGCTTATTTCATTATCTTCGGAATAAAAGAATACAAAGAAAGATTTCTCAAAGTTAAAAAGTCCTGCTCTTTAACTCGTTCTGCATAGTGTTTGGTAATTTTATTGTTTACAAGTCTTAACACAATTTATTACTTTGGTATTTGACTATATGACGATATAGTTTTATTTTGATTTCTTCCTTTAGGGTTTCTTTTTTCCCCTTCTGATAAATACTTTAATGTGTACATGATAGTTCTGAATTCAGTCCTTTGTGAAAAATGTTGTCTTATTCATTAATTATATATATATATAATATATAATATATTATATATATATATATATAATATTATATATATATATATATAATATATATTAATATAACACACATATAATATATATATATATATAATATATATATATATATAATATAATTATTTTAATGCTATATATTATATATATTATATAAATATATTATCACATATACATATATATATATTAGAATTTTTAAATATACTTATAATATTGCTTATAACATTTTAGCATTTACTCAATATGATATATATATATATTTATATAATAATATTTATATACATACATCATATACTAATAATATATATATATAATAATAAATTATATATAATATATAAAATTTTTGTTTTCATCACAGGCCCACACACACAAAACACACACACAGCCGCACACACACACACACACACGCACCACCACCACCACACACCCACACACACACCACACACTCACTCCACTCACTCACTCACTCACTTCCACCACCACCAATCACCATCACCACCAACCTTCCCTCGCTTGCTCACCATACCTCCCTCCCCACCTTCTTCCTCTCCCTTAGGATCAATGTTGAAAAACTCTAAAATCTAAACTGTTCCGAGTGTTTGCACAGGTAAAGCCCTACACAAGACTCTCCCTTCCCTTATATCACTGCCGACTGTCAAGAACCTTAAGTCAGTGGAAAAAAGGGTCCCAGCAGTTACGGCCTTGGCGCTCCTGGGATACGGGATATAGTGTGACAGATAAAGAAACAGCGGAGAGGAGAGTCTTTAAAACCTGACAAAATACATAGTGTCGGAGAGAAGGCCTGCAAACGTCCAAACGTCTGTGCAAACAGACAGGGAGATCTATAGGTTGTGAGGGTGAAGGACTATTATATATAGACTAGGCTGCTGTGTTTCCATCCTTCAGTCTTGTCATGTGCCTGTCTCTCTTTGTCTCTCTGTCTGTCTGTCTCTCGTTGTCTTCTGTCTGTCTCTCTCTGTCTCTCTCTGTGTCTCTATCTCGTCTTCTATCTCTGTCTGTCTGTCTTCGTCTGCTCTCCCCCCCCCCCCCTCTCTCTCTCTCTCTCTCTCTCTCTCTCTCTGACACGGCCCTCATCGTTCGGGGAAACAGAATATGCATAGGAGTGGCCTTTTCACACACAAAATAACTGAAAAGTATCGGTGCATTTTCTTTGGTGTATTTGTTCTTCTTGTTGTT
>CM054141.1:8544941-8584941 GCA_028751875.1 Rapana venosa
AGAGAGAGAGAGAGAGAGAGCGAGGAAGAAAAAAAAGAAAGAAAAGGCGACGACTGTTAAATGACACAGATCAGCGTGGGGGTGTTTATTTTCAATATCTCCGTGATTATAAGAACACTGCGGGGACGGGGGAAGGAGGAGGAGGAAATGGAGGAAAAGATCTGAGGGCAGTGCAGAAGGGGGGGGGAGGGGGGGGGGTGGCAGGGAGGGGAGGGAGGGAGGGAAGAAGTACGGTCACACTTTAAGCACAGCAAATCTGACTGTCGAGCAAAAATCATATAGCCGTAATGGTGTGGTGGTATGCATGTCGTATGTTTTGTTTTAACCTGATTTTGTTTTTCCTTGACAGACATAACAAATGTATTTTGAACAACACTAAAAATAAGGGCATAGAGTAGTATCGACAAGTATTGGGGTTAATGATATTGATGTTTAGAGGGAAGGGGGTTGAGTGATTATACTTTTTGTGTGTGTGCTGATAAGACCTTAAGCCATTAAATAGTTGACTCTTTGTCTTTCTGCCTCTGTCTCTGTCTGTCTGTCTGTCTGTCTCTCTCTCTCTCTCTCTCTCTCTCTCTCTCTCTCTCTCTCGCTTCTCTCTCTCTCTCCCTCTCTCCCTCTGTATTTTTATTTTATTTTATTTATTCTTTTATATCGAGGATAATGGAATAAGCACTCATGGTTTTTTTTTTTTTACATCCTGTCCCCGTGGTGAGTGAGAGAGTCTCTCTCTCTCCCTCCTCTCCTCCCTCTCTTTCCCTCCCCCTCTCTCCCCCCCTCTCTCCCTCCCCCCTCCTCCTCCCCTCCCCCCCCCCCCCCCTCTCTCCCCCCCCTCTCCTCTCTCTCTCCCTCTTATCGATTAGCTGACAGGTTTGTTTCAGTGTCGAAGTAGTAGTAGTCTATCATAACTATGGAATTGTACGTGGAGTGGAATAAACTGAAATGGGCTGCACTATGGTGTTTTTAATTGCCCGCTTTTTGTCCTGCACATTAGTTCCTCCATTTGTCTTGATGTGGATCAGGGTTGTGAGGGCCCGCCTGCCTCCATTATTCCCATACATCCTTTGAAACGGTTGTCTCTTGGTCTTGGCGGAGTTTCCATTAATTTTGCACGATGTTGGTAGGTGGATAAGGGGGTTGGGTGGGTGGTGGGTGGGTGGCGGAGGAGGGAGAAAGAGAGAGAGAGAGAGAAGGAGAGGGAGGGAGAGGGAGGGGGGAAGAGAGAGAGAGAGGAAGGGGGAGGTGGTTTGAGGGATAACGAAGAGTCCGATAGAGGGAGATGGTTGTGTTTTTATTGAGTGAGTCGTGACGGTTGAGTCTTTGTGTGTGTGTGTGTGTGTGTGTGTGTGTGTGTGTGTGTGTGAGTGAGTGTGTGAGAGATGTTGGGAAAAGTTAAAAAAAAATTATATCGAGGATAATGGAATAAGCACTTATGTGGGTGTTTTTTTGTTGTTTTTTTTTTACTACCAGTCCCCCGTGTGTATGCGGTTTTGTAAATTTTGTCATCTGTTTCCACCGGCACACAATGGTCTACTATTACGAAAAGTGGAACAGGATGTAACGTGTACGCAAAATGTTCTGCCTGCGTTCGCACACGGGGCCTCGGTTTGTAGTCTCATCCAGAAGGACTTTTGGGGAGAGTGGAGTCGGCACTGACCAGGGGAAAATATCCCCTTGAACGGGAATCGAACCCGGGTCGTCAGATTGCGAGCGCAGTGTTCTAACCACTAGACTATCCGGCCCCACCCCCTACCCACCCCGTCCCCCAGTTGATGATGAGAGAGAGAGAGAGAGAATTTGATTTTAGGATAATGAATAAGCACTTGTGGGTTAGGGGGGGGGGGTTGCATTCATTTTTTGTAAAATTTTTCAGTTCATGTCGTTCTAACAGGGCACACAATGGCTGACTCTTCCGAAAGGCGGAACAGGTTTTCAACGAAGTCTTTAACTGTTTTGTTGTGCTTATTGACAGGAGAAAAGCATTGACTCTATTCAAACAGGAAAGTGGTTAGTCACGGGCTGAGTGTCTCTATCCCCAGGTTGGCAACTTGAATGTCTTCTTCTTCTTCGTGTGCACTGTTGCGTCTAGTGACTTTTATACACCCAGCCCCCCCCCCCCCCCCCCCCCCCCCCCCTTCCACCCCACCTCTCTCTCTCTCTCTCTCTCTCTCTCTCCATGTCTCTCTCTGCCTATGTCTTTGTGTGTACCTGTCTCTTTCTCTGTATCTCTCTGTCTCTGTCTCTCTGTTATCATTCTCTCTCAATCTTTCTGTAGAGCTCTCTCTGTGTTATCACTCTCTCTTTTAAACATGGGTCATCGTCCCCCCCCCCCCCCCTCCCTCTTTCTCCCCTCCCTTATCTCCCCCTCCCTTATCTCCCTCTCTATTATATATTCACATGACAACCTATATGTTTGTTGATTATCTAATTATTATTATTATTGTGTGCTGAAGTTCCATGTATATTCAATGATATAGTCAAACCTGCTCGAGCAGCTTAAATTTAAAAAAAACCCACCAAAACACCCCGATATTATGACCGTGTATGTATGGTTCAATCAGTCAACCGATCGATCTATCGATCATGGTGTATAGTTCAGTCAGTCAATCGATTTATCCATCCATCCACAATCCATCCACGAAACTAACTACTTCTCTCTTATCAGTAGTGGCAAAACTTTTCGCGACTAGTTTTGAACACCCTTGGCGCAGAGTATGTATGTATGTAGCAAGCGAAACAGCAGCAGCAGCAGCAGCAGCAGCAGCAGCAGCAGAAGTAGCAGCGTTCTATTCCTCGCCAGCCAAGCTTTGGGCGCAACAGACAAGAAAAGAGGAGTAGTAGTAGAAGGGGGAGAAAGAAAAGGGTGGAGAGGGAGCCGAGGTAATTATTATTCCATCTCCAGTTACGCAGCCAGCGAGGGCCAGCCCCGCCCACCTGTCAATCGCTCTGATTGACAGGCGGGTGAGCTTGAATGCTAATGAGCTGAAATGAAATCGCCTTTGCCGCTGTCTTGTTGCATTTGCGATCAAATTCCCGCGGACCTTTTGTGGAGTTGTTTTCTTGCTGTGTTTGGCTTTTTTTTTTGGGGGGGGGGGGGTGGGGGGGGTTACGTGTGTGTTTGGGGGGTGGGGCTGAGGGGAGTGAGGGGGAAGCGGTGTGTGTGTTTGGGGGGAGGGGGGTTCACTGTATTGACCACAGTTTGTCAGTGTCTGGTAAAAGTCATATGGGCACATGCATGCGCATACACAGGCGTACACGTATACAAGTGTCCCTGTAGCAAACACATACAGCCTGGCTCACAGGTCTGCCTACATAACTCTGTGTGTGTGTGTGTGTGTGTCTGTCTGTCTCTGTGTTTGAGTCTCTGTGTGTGTCTCTGTCTCTGTGTCTTTGAGTGTGTGTGTGTCTCTGTCTCTGTGTCTTTGAGTCTGTGTTTGTGTGTGTCTGTGTGTAGATCTCTGTCTCCCACTCTCACATTAAAATCATGTCTTTAGATCAATAATAAAACAAAAATTCCGATTCCGAATCTTTCTAACGGAAAAACTGTGATAGTCATCACCTGGTCTCACAGAAGAATGGTCAGAACAGAACCATCCTGAAATAATACCAGTGGCAACGACCCCCTCCACCACACACACACACACACACACACACACACACACACACACACACACACACACACACACACACACACACACACAGCTTGGATAGAATTTGCCGAAGTAGAGTAAAGGGGTAGGTAAGCTGGGATTTTGCTGTTGTTTGTTGAAGATGTTATGTTGGTTTAGTGTAGTTTAGTTGGTTTTGTATCTCTCCCGTTTGGGTAGGAAAAGGTCAGATCCTATCTGAGCATTTGTTTTTATCCATCTTAGCTACTGTATCAGATTTTTCTCCGCTAGGACGGTTTAGTGATGGTCTATTTCGTTCTTTACGGTTGTTAGTTCGGCAGATGGGAAAAGTAGCTGAAGTCAGCCCATCATTATTTTGAACTAGGTCTGTCCTTAACTCTTGGAAGCAGGCTTTCGTTGTCATCCGCCTGTGCCTATCAAACTTCGAGGGAGAAACATCAAATTCCCAGGTGTATTCCTTCAAGGCTTTGCTGGTGAGTTAGCGGTGTGTTTCGCTTGAGAATGACCCTCAGTGCGTTCCACTGGTCAGTTCAGTCCTGTGGGTTTAGCACTCCTGTTACCAGGTTCCACACTGGTGAATCTGAGGCGTGCCCCTGTGGCACTTCTCCCATGACAGTGGAACACTTCCTCCAGGCCTGTCCAACACACCACAACCTGAGGGCCGATAATTATGTCCTACTGACCTGCCGATGACCAAAACAGACCTGGCGCAGAAGTGTTGACGAAGAAACGAAGGCAGCCGGAATGACATGGGCCGAGCTGAAGAGGATCTCCCAAAACCGAGTTCGTTGGAGGGGTGTTGTTGCAGCCCTATGTTCCCCAAGGAACCAAGAGGCATAAGTCAATAAGTCAAGTCACCGACCTGCCGATGAAGGACAAACTATCATTTATGGACTATGTCAGGGCCTCAAGAGTTGCTCTCTGAGCGTTCGACGAAAAAGAAGTAGTAGGCCTATTCCTGCTGCCGTCTACCCATTCAGTCCATGATTCCTGGGTCAGACATGACTTTACAGAAAAACCCCACCCCAAAACAAAACCCCCATGACTTCCACCTCCGTGACTAGGGAATGAACGAAAAACTCCATAAGCAATGAACGGATTATAAAAGAGATAATAAGTATGTATTACAATCCTGAATCGTTCAGTTTTGCAGATTTAGTCAATGACAATTTCTGCGATCTTTCACCATTGCATGAACGAGTTTTGTGCATTATTTTGAACAAGCACGCTGCAGGCTCCAAGCCTCCTGTTGCTCTGTAGTGTGTTGTGCAACTGGGATGTTGTTCTCTTTTCCTCAAGAATGAATATTTTTAAACCAACAAAGAAGAGCTGAAGAGTTAAAAAATAAGTAGTAAAAACTAGCAGCAGAATGTGATAGGCTTATCAGAAAGTTCAACAGAAGTGCTGGTCTCTCTATTTTAGTGCTTTAATGGTCAAAATAAGTGATGGTCTCTCTATGGTAGTGCTTTAACGTTCCAAAGAAGTGCTGGTCTCTCTATGGTAGTGCTTTAACGTTCAAAAGAAGTGCTGGTCTCTCTCTATGGTAATACTTTAACGTTCAAAAGAAGTGCTGGTCTCTCTATGGTAGTGCTTTAACGTTCAAAAGAAGTGCTGGTCTCTCTATGGTAGTGGTTTAACGTTCAAAAGAAGTGATGGTCTCTCTATAGTAGTGTGCAAACGATCGGAAGAAGTGCTGGTCTGTGGTATGAAAAAGTGGTTAGGTAGGAAAAAAGTGGTAACTCTTGACCAAAGACAAACTGTATATCCCCCATTGTGAAGTTGAAGCAATTAGCAGATAACTTTCTGAATATACCTCTGTATTTGCTTGAATCCATTTTGTATACACGAATACTCTTGTCATCTGTGGAAAAGCAACATGTAATCTTAAACTGGATCGATTTGGGATTATTTCATCCCTTAAAAGGCTGTTACGTTAAGGGCAAGGTGACGTTGGCGGTGCGGGAGGGGTGGTGGTGGTGGTAGGATTCTCCAATGCTTTGTTAGCTTCAGTTCAAATCTCCCGCCAGTTTCACTGGGAAATGTCTGTCACTTCCTGACGGTCACTCTTTTCGCGGGGTCAGAACTCTTACAGAACCAAATTTAATTTAAAACAACAACAAAAAAGAAAAGAAAAAAGAATATCTGCCAAAAAAGAAAAGAAAAAAGAATATCTGCCATATTCCTGTTGATATTTTCTGTGTGTTTCAATGGGTAACTTTTGGCAAATTCATATTTATGTAATCAATAGATTCCAACAGAGTTTCTGTAATTTCTATTAGTTTTGATCATTTCTACAAACGGTATAGTAGAATGTGAGGAGGAAGTTCTATAAGTTTTACAAGAGAAGACTATTAATCTGTGTAAGAGAGTGCTATAGGTATATAGGTGATGACTGGGAACTTACAACGGGTCCATTTCATCTAATAGAAGGCTATTGAGTAATTGAAAGTACGCAGCATGAGTGGGACTGACACAATGAGAAAAAGTTGTTGACATGTAGGCCTAGTTGTTTATTGTTGTTTCAGTTTTAGATTTCTTAGAAACTTAATGAACATTCGACATTGTAAGAAAGTAGATAACATAATAATTATGTAAGGCAGATTCTCAGATAATAAAAATCCTGAAATGTGATGGTCTGGCTCAGTTTACCCAAGAGAGATAAGGAGTTGTGTGTGATACAAGGGCGTGCTGTGTTCTGTTCTGGCAAGTTGGCATAATACTTTTTTCCCCTATCTCTGTCTCTGTCTGTCTGTCTGTCTGCCTGCCTGCCTGCCTGCCTGCCTGCCTGCCTGTTCCCCCCCCCCCTCTCTCTCTCTCTCCTGTGAGTGTTCGTCTCTCTCTCTCTCCCCTCCCTCTCGCTCTCTCTCTCACCCCGCTCGCGTGTGTGTGTTGTACATCCTCTACCTCTGTAAGAGATATTCAGTGGGTAAAAAACTGCAATGAAATATTTGTGTTGATATCCTTACTTCATAATCTTAACTACATACAGCAGAGCCACAAAAGCTCTTCTACCAGTTTTCAGACCATCTTTCGGCCTACTGCAACTTTTGTGAGGCGGAGATAGCTGGGGTTTTAAAGTGTTGATCCTCCAATATAAAACATTTGGTTTTATACTCACTTATATATAAATTATAGCTGGTTGTGTAATCATCTTCTTCTTCGAACGCTCTGGCAGCAATTTATTTTTTATTATAGTTATTATTATTATTTATAAAAAAAAAATTTTTTAAGGAAATCCTGTTGCAAGTCTATGATAGTATGAAAAGATTTTAAACATTTAAAGTACCAGAAGTGTAATACTTTTTTCAGCGCTGCTACATAATTTAAAGTCGTTATATACACACATGAAAATGAGTTGACTGTTATGTTATAATCTTGTTTATGAAATTCTGCTCAACTTTAAACGATATACTCATCCTTACCCTGGCAAAAACAATCAACCCAAAATTTTGGAGTCCATCACAATAACAGTGAGAGAACAAAGATTCCCTATTCAGCACTCCCGAGGCTATCTATGTGTATGATTCTACCACATCGTAGTTGTTGACAGGAAAAAACTGAAAATCTGATCTAAAAACAAAAAGACAACAATTTTCGAATGAAGTACAAGGTGCAAGAAGTTTGCCCTTTTCCCCCTCCCCGTGGTGAAATACAAAGAAAAAGTTGGGACAGAAAATTTGTCAAGAAGTTGTACTGCAGAAAACATTGCGTCGTTTTTCATTGGGTGATCAAAGTCGTGTCAGAGTGTCTTGTCGTCTGATGTCCATGTTTGAACAAATGTTTTTAGAACCTGTCTCCCCCCACCCTGCTCTTTTCGTCCTTCTCTGTGTTTCTCTTTTCTTTCTTTCTTTCTTCAGGTCTTCCTTTCTTTTTTATATTTTGAGTTTATTTATGTTCTGAAAGAAATGTATTTGTCATCCTTAGTTTTATATCTACTCTCTGTTACTGTATTGCTAAAAGTAATGTTTGGGTTTTCCCCCACTTTTTGCTTTGTTTTTGTTGTTCTTGTTTGATGGGGGGGGGGGGGGGGGGGGGGGGGGGTTGTTGTTGTTGTTTTTTTTGGTGGGGTGGGGTGGTTTCGTTCCATGATTCGTTATCATTTATCAGATCATCCTTCTGTTTTTTGTCTTTGACTATCTGTTTTTCTCTCTTTATTATTATTTTTTTAAAGCTGAAAATCAGCAAAATTACATAATGCTATGTCTTGCTTCAAAGAAGAACTCAAAACGATTTCAATTAAATCATGCATATATATACTGATTTGTTTGTTAGGGGTTTGGGTTGTTTTTTTTTTATACGTAAGTATACAGTAAAGAAAAAAAAGGTGGCAGGAGGGAGAAGAAAGAAAGCGATGATAATCAGCAAGTATTACCCCCCAAAAAATCCCTAGAATACAAACAAAACATTAAAACAATTTTTTTTCTCCTTTTTCGATTTTTTAAGAAACCTATCCAAAAAAAATATCAACCAGCAGCATTGTCGGAAACAGAATACAAACAAAACAATACATTTCAAATTTTCGTCTCCCTTTTCTTGTAAAGAAACGCATCAGGTCATTTGAAAAATGTACGAACTCTGTAACATACAGATGGACCCTTCATTTCTGAGGCGGCTCCTCCGCCAAAATGAAATAGCGATATCTTGATGACCGTTTGACGATGCATATACTACCAGCCGGGTAGATCTACCCCTCACGTGACCTGTCAGGGAGAGATAATTTGGGAAGAATGCCCCAACTTTTTCCAAATCCTCTTCTCCCCCTCCTGCCTCCCTCCCTGACCCGCAAACTTCGTTGATGCCTGCCGATCTGAAGACCTGTTCCAGTGTGTTTCTGTCTGTCTGTACTCCGTGCATTTCGGGGGGGCGGCAAGTTGGAACTGAGGAAATGCACCGTACCTTAAAGATGATGATATCAGAGTGAAGTATGGGGGTGCACCCGTCGACTTTTCCCCTGCCCTTTTCCGCTAGGTCTGCCCACCCCCCTCCCGTGTCTTGGCCTAATTATCGAAAGTTCTCATCGTTTTACTCTCTGTCTCTCTCTCGCTCTCTCCTCTCTTCTCCTCCTCTCCTCTTCCTCTCCCCCCCCCCTCTCTCTCTCTCTCTCTCTCTCTTCTCTCTCTCTCTCTCTCTCTCTCTCTCTCTCTCTCTCTCTCTCTCTCCTCTGTCTCACTCTGTGTGTGTGTGTGTCTCTCTCTCTTTCTGTATGGTGTAAAAAAAAAAAAGCCCTGAGCTTATCCATTTACTCTTCAATAAACAGTTCCAGTTCCAGTTCTCACTCTCTCTCTCTCTCTTTCTTCATCCTGCGAGTAATTCAGCGTCTGTACTTTTTGAAATTGTTGTTGTGCATAGCACAACAGAAAAAATGTCCTCGTGGTTGCAGTCTTCATCAGTGTTAGGCTACTGAATCTCACCGTTGATGTGCATCGTTTGACAGACAAATTATTGTGATGTTGTCGTTATTCCCCGCCGTTGTGTCATCATCATTGTCGTCATTATTATAATCAACTGTGTTACTGCTGGTAGAAACGAGCGTAACCCCCCCCCCCCCCCCCCCCCCCCCCCCCACCTCCCTTCCTCACCACCACCACCACCACACACACACACTCCCCCCTAAGTATGCCCAGCTTGTCTGAGAAGTGAAAACAAGAAGCCACAGTTTGTTTTTTCAAACTTTTTTTATTCAGTTTTTAATTTTTTTTTTTTTTACATTGCACAGTTATAAAGATACAAAACATAGAACGAGGGAGGGAGGGTAACGCACAGTTTATTTCGTAGTTGAGTTCGTTCTGTGAGGTCGAGAGTTGAGTTCTATGTCGTTAGCCTAGCGAGGCTTGGTCCTATCTGTCGTGAACCTGTGTAGTTCTAGGCATTGATGTGTGTGTGTGTATATATATATATATATATATATATATATATATATATATATATATATATATATATATATATGATGTCTTGTTTTGTGTAGCGTGAATACAAACTCTATAACTAGCATCATCATGATTCTGCTGCTGTCTCGAGTCGACAGACACTCTGCAGTGTCAACGGTTCTGATTGGAGTACAGTGTTAGCAATGAGGTGTTTGTTGTGGCTATGGACGATTCTCCCCATGGGAATGCCAGGGTTTCTGTTAGCACACATGGTCGTTCACCCACGGGACAATCTGCGCCAGAAATTTCCCCTTTTCTGTCACTCCTTTTGTTTCTGTTTCTTTCCTTATCTTTCCTGTCTTCTCTGACTAGCTCGTTTTTTGGTTGTTTTTTGTGGTTTGTTTGTTCGGTTGGGTTTTTCCCCCCTTCCCAGTCCATTTACCAGCCTTTCTTCACGCAATTTCGATATGTTTGTTTGACACGTTAAAATATTATGTGACATTTTGCCTGTATAGTATTTTGTTCTGGCCACCAGGTAGTAGTGACATCATTATTTACACTGGGATAAGCACAGGATGTCCCTTCTGCAATGTTCTTTGCCCATGTGGAAGTTGATATGATTTTTTTTATATTAGTACTTTACTCTGTGTGTGTGTGTGTGAGTGATGAGATGAGAGAGTGAGAGAGGAGAGTGTGTGTGTGTGTTTTAGGCTTCTTTTTGTTGTCTGGGGGAATGCTCAATTAAGCTGAATGGCTGTCGTCTTCAGCACGACCTGGTTTTATCAATTTTTGTTGTTGAAAGGGATAGACAGTATCAAGGTCATGTGTCATGTTTTTCTTCCGACTGATAGTGTTTGATGATAATTGTTTGAGAAGCTAAGTATCAGTTGAGATTAGATTTAAAGTGAATTTATGCGACTTTGTGGAATTAATAAGATGACAACGATGATGTCACCTTCGTGGTCGTTGGGGTGTAAATGATATGAAATAAAATTATGTATAGGTGTATGCAAGTAGTTTTGCTATGCTTCGTGAATAAATACTGTTTAAACCTTGGGGGGGGTGGGGGGGGGGGGTGTTGACGGAAAAAAATGATTATCGATTTTCTTGAGAATTTTGACACTTTGTAAGAATTAGCCTCTTGGTCTGTTAAATAGACATGTAATTGATTAAATGTGCATGCAGTCCTACAATTACCCCCCTTCCCTATTTTTTTTTTTTAAATTGCTGCATTGGACTTTTGGGGGTTTGGTTTTGGCTTGGTTTCCATGTTTCTCAATTTCTTTGGTTTCTTTTTTTTTTTTTCTAGTAATGATGTATTCTTCTTCTCCTTGAATGCGTTCTTATCCTTATTTCCTTCCATTCATCTTATCGTTATTTTCTTCTTCTTTTCTTCTTCTTTTCAATCTTTGCATTCTTCTCCTCCTCCTCCTCCGTCTTCTTCTTTTTTTTAAAAATATACTTTTCAACTTTCCATTTTACCGCCGTGTTGATGGAGCTTGGTAAACACGATCTCGACTCCACCCTACACATTCAGTGTGGATGGAAAAGAAAACGACAGAAATGAGAGGAGAGCGCCCTAGGCGGCAGTAGGCTACTGGGACTGGGTGGGTCACTCACTGTCCATCCGAGTCGCTCAGCCAGCAGAGCGTCAGCCAGCCTGACCACACGGCACAGGCACCAGAGGCTGGAATCCTGGTCCTGGAAGGAAGGTGGCAGGATGGTTAAGACGTTCGCCTGCCAACAAGTAAACCGTGAGGTTCTGGGTTCCATTCCCAGCCTCACCCTTTCTTCCCAGTTTGAAAAAAAAAAAAATCGAACTGAATGTCAAAGTCCTTCGGATGAGACTATAAACCGAGGCCCCGTGTGCGAACGCATGCAGAACATCTTGTTGCACACGTTAAATCCTGTTCCGCTTTTCGAAAGAGTAGGCCATCGTGTGCCGGTGGGAACAGATGACAAAATTTTCAAAAACTGCATACACACGGGGTCTGGATGTAAGAAAAGCACATGAGTGCTTATTCCATTATCCTCGATGTTATCTGAGCGCTTTCATTTGTTGCTTTACAAGATTCAGCGCTATAAGTTCCATACATTATTATAATTATTGTTATTATTATTACCTGCAGGACTCTTCTATGACCCAGGATGTTTTGTTCTCAGTGAATAGTAAAAAGATGAGGAACACCACACAAATATATGTAATTTTTGACCTGGATTTCTCCAGAGATGTTTGTTCAAGGGAAAAGAAAAAGATGACGGAATACACACACACACACACACACACACACACACACAAAACGAGCAATGCTGATCTCCAGAGGTGTTTGTTCAAGGGGGGAAGAAAAAGATGACAAGGTAGGCACAAAATGAGTCATACTCCATGACCTGCATGCAGCAAAGACACAGATCGTGTAGTCAAGAAGACAGTCGGTTACTGCTAACGTTTTCTTTCAGTTTGTTCTTTAGCCAACTCGTCACAGGCAAACGGAAACCAGAGTTTTTGTTGCTTCTAGATCAGGGCAGAAAAGACCGAAGAAATTTCTCTCTGTCTCTGTTTTTGTCTCTGTCTGTTTGTCTGTCTGTCTCCTTAGGACTGTCTGTCTGTCTGTCTCCTTTTTTCTGTCTGTTCTTTCTTTGTGCTGTCTGTCCGTCTGTCGTCTGTTGTCTGTCTGTCTCTTATGATGTCTGTCTGTCTGTCCTTATGTTTCTGTCTGTATCTTTCTCTCTGTGTCTGTCTGTCTCTGTCTGTCCCGTCTGTCTGTCTGTCTGTCTGTCTGTCTGTCTGTCTGTCTCTCTCTCTCTCTCTCTCTCTATATATATATATATATTTATATATATATTATATGTGTGTGTGTGTGTGTGTGTGTGTGTCTGTTCTTACCCAACCCACCCCTCTTAAAACACTCCCACATCTGCAACAGCTTTGTTTCTTGTTCAAGGCAGGGTCCAAATGAGAGCTCAGGGGGAGAGCGGGTGATTTGAGAGATTTCCACTTAAATCTGTCAGGACCAGCACTTAAAACAATCTGAAGTAACCAGACTTTTAGAGAGGAAACTAAAAAAAAAAAACAAAAAAGGAAAAAAAAAACACCCACCACAAGCAATAAATCGTCCAATCAGCATCAAGCGTATTGCTGTTCCCGGCACAGGGATGGTTGCTAGGTTACCCTCTGCTGCCCGGATGTGACCAAATCAGCGCCATGCTGTTTGCAATCGGCAGGTTTCCGGCGTGAGATCTGAATCGGATATGGACTGTGATTCCCATCTTTGGGCATTTGTCACTGGATCTGTGTGGAGGGTAGTAAGGGGGGGGGGAGTCTTTGGGGACCGTGGTTTTTTACATTTTCCTGAATGTCCGTCCCCTTGGCTTTCATCCTGCCGATAGTTCTTAATCCGCCTGTCGCTAAATGCTGGTAATCATGTGGTTTTCCTTTTCTGCATGATTTGTCAGCCCGCCAAGCGCTGTTTATTGCCCGGGGCTAATTTTAGCCTGGGGCCCAGACTGCTGGGCTCTTTCCAACACCGCTTTATTATTATTATTATTATTATTATTATTATTATTATTATTATTATTATTATTATTATTATTATTATATAGTCTTTTTTGTGTATGTATGAGATTTTTTTGTTCTGTTTTTGCAGAATTATTTTTTTCACATAAGCAGTGCAAAATCGTTGATTTTTAGAAAGTAGTGGAGAGGATTGCGAAGCCAGGCGTGGAAGCTCTTGACTTGAGTTCTGTGCCTGTGTTCAGAGAGCTGGGAGTTCGATTCCCATATGTCTTTAATGAAACGTGTGTTTATTATTTTTTTTTATTCTGAAGATCATGACAGGACTAAGAGTAACGCTACTAAAGCCTTGTTTAGACATATACGTACTGTATTAAAACCCTGTTTAGGAATACACATACCGTATTAAAACGCTGTTGAGATATAAAGAGAGGGCGCCCCAAACTGACCTGGAGGAGAAGCCTGCATAGTGAGCTGAGAGACTCCAGCCTGACATGGGAAGAGGCCAAGACCCTTGCCAGAGACAGGAGAAGGTGGAGGGACGCTGTTGAGGCCCTATGCTCCGCTAGGAGCTATAAGGAATAAGAAGAAGAGATATACATATACTGTATTAAAACCCTCTTTAGATATACTGTATTAATGTGTACACATACTTTATTAAAGCCTTGATTGGATAATTAGACACATACCTTATTAAAGCCCAGTTTAGATATACACATGCTCTATTAAAGCGCTGTTTAGACACACACACACACACACACACACACACACACACACACACACACACACACACACACGTATGTGTTTTGTCCAATGTTGTTAAGTGATCATATGAGGTAATCATCTCTCTCTCTCTCTCTCTCTCTCTCTCTCTCTCTCTCTCTCTCTCTCTCTCTCTCTCTCTCTCTCTCTCTCTCTCTCTCCCTCTCTCCTCTCCCTCCCTCTCTCTCCCCTCCTCCTCCCTCTCTCTCATACCCCCAAAGGGATAAAACTTTGTAAATTCTTTGAATTCAATTTTTTATCTTCTCTGAACTTTTTAAAAAATTTTTATAGTAGCTCGTTCTGAATCTTTCTGTTTTACTTTAAAGAGAGAGCATTGTGCATCCTAGTCCCCTTTCCTTTACACCGTGTCATAAATGACAAGCCAAAGCGGAATAAACGACAAGTCTAACAGAATAAATGACGGGTGAAAGCGGAATAGGTGACAGGTAAAGTCTTTGCCAGCATTGTCACCCATTTCCTGTGATCTGTAACACCTTGCTTTTACGCCTATCCCTGTCTTAGATTCTTTCTCTGTCTGTCTGTCTGTCTGTCTGTGTCTCTGTCAGTCTGTCTGACTTGCCCTCCTCCTTCCCCCAACCCCCAACCACCAATCGCTCTTCTTCTATGTCACCTTCGTTTCCCTAGTTTTTCTTTCAACAATCTTTTTCGTTCTTGTCTTTCTATCTATCAAAGAACTTTGACATGGAATCACAACACAGGTTTCAAGTGCTGACAGGTTTACCCCCCCCCCCCCCTCTCCTCTCCCCTCCCTCTCCATTACCTACCTACCCCCAGCACATAATTTCTAAACAATTTGCCCTGTCTTCTGCCAAATGTCCCCCCACCCCCCAAATCCAAACATACATACATTCCTACCCCTCCTCCCTTCTCTGTCTATCTGTATGTACACGTCTTTGGTCTGATTACATAGTCACAATGCACAATAGGATAACCCTTCCCACCCTCCCCTATCTCCCTAACCCACCCCCCATCCTTCCAACTTATCCCCCCCCCCCTCCCCCTTACTCCCCCTCGCCCTATCCTGTCCCTAAAACAACAGATGAAAGCCAAGGGGCCAGCAACAAAGACAAAGGAGGCACGATATGTACAGACCCCTAACTTCAAAGGCCCAGACCGTAAAAGAAATTTCCAATGCATTATTCACTTTGGGCCTGCGAGAAGGGACAGACAGACAGACAAGGCTAAATGACGGGGCCAGCGTTTAGGGAGACTGTTTGAAGTAGAGGTGGAAGTGTGGGGGGGGGGGAAGGGGGGGGGGGGGGTGGAGAGAGCTGAGGACAGAGGTGACAGATGTATCTGCCTGGTCCTGCGCCCTCTACGTGCTTGACTGACGCTGTGTCGGTCCCAGTTTGACGTGTTACGAGAAGATGCCAAAGACGTGGGGGTGGTGACAAGCCAGGCAGCCTAGCCTAGCCTTGCCTTTGCCTTGCCTTACCTTGTCTTGTCTTGCCTAGCCTTGCCTTGCCTTGCCTTGCCTTGCCTTGCCTTGCCTTGCCTTGTCTTGTCTTGTCTTGTCTTGCCTAGCCTTGCCTTGCCTTGCCTTGCCTTGCCTTGCCTTGCCTTGCCTTGTCTTGCACAGTATGTAGTAGTCGTATAGCACGTGCGCGTGCTGACGTACACGCATACAGAGTGACACGGACGTACATAAACACATGGCGTGTGTGTGTGCGTTTACACGCACGTACGCACGCACGCATATATATATATATATATATATATATATATATATATATATATATATATATATATATATATATATATATAAATTATACAAACACACTGCGCGCAGACTGGGCAGAGAGAGAGAGGGAGAGAGAGAGAGAGAGAGAGAGAGAGAGAGAGAGAGAGAGACAGAGAGAGAGAGTATCTCCATTTTTCCTACATGTGAACATATCTTCTTATTCTTATAACTATTCCTCCTTTCCCTTCAAAAAAATATATAAAATCTCCTTCTAGCAGCTCCTCTTCCCTTCTTTCACGTTCTGCTATATCATCATCATCATTGTTATTATTGTTGTCATTAATATCATCATCATCATCATCATCATCGTCGTCATCATCATCATCATCATCACCATCATCATTATTATTATCATTATTATTATTGTTGTTATTATTATCATCACCATCATTATTGTTGTTGCTATTGTTATTATTACTATTATTGTTGTTTTTTTTAAATCATCAACATTGTCGTTATTATTGTTGTTGGCGTTATTGTTAGGCAGCATGTCCGGTAACTGCTCAGAGAGAGAGAGAGGGGGAGAGAGAGAGAGAGAGAGAGAGAGAGAGAGAGAGAGAGAGAGAGAGAGAGAGAGAGAGAGAGAGAGACAAGCACATACATACATTACTACCCAGATAACAGTTTTCCAACCACCTGTGCCATCTGAAGTGGTGAGGATACATATTAAACATGCACACAGATACCTGTGTGTGTGTGTGTGTGGCTGGCTAACTAACTAACCACAGTACAGGGACTCTTGTTTTCCAGACTGAGCAGAAGAAAGAGATGTGGGAGGCAGAGATCCAGCCTGCAACAGACTCTGGCTTTAGCACAGGGTATGGAGGCTCTCCCTATAGCAGGGGGCCCAGAGGTTGAAATGGTCAGTGACCACGAAATGATTTCTGAGGCTGAGGAGGAAGAAACGGCAGAGGCAGAAGCAGAAACAGATGCAGCAACACGAGTAGGAAATAGAAGCAATCCTGCCAGAGCTTTTTCTTCGGCTGGGTCGGAGGATGAAGAGCTCAGGAATAGTGATGAACAGGCAGGCATTTTCTTTCTCTTTCTTACTTTTTAGTTTAATTCTTCCTTTCTCCCTCTTCTTTCGGTTTTTTTTCTCTCTGTCTCTTTCCTATTTTGCGTGCATGTGTAGTTTTCTTGTCAGATTACGTCCCTTTGTATTACATTTTTGTGTTTTTTTTTGGGGGGATGCCTTAAATCCTCGTAGTCTGTTTGTTTTTAACTTTTTTTGTAAACTGTATGCACAGAAATGTATGGATTTTACTATTATTATTTAGTTTGTTCTTTGATTATCTTTATCAGGAAAAGATCTATGTTCAGTGTGTGTTTGTTTCTCTCTGTGTGAGTTTGGGTTGGTTGATGCTTTATTGCAAGTCATAGTCACACCATTTTAAACGTTTGTACGGAGGGGATGGGGGGGGGGGGGGGGGGGGGGATAGTCTAGTGGTTAGAGCGTTGTACGCTCGGGATTTGACAGCCCCAGGATCAAGCCATCAACACAGGCTCCCGTTTCAGGGAATTTTACCTTGGAGTTATCATTAGTACTGACTCCACTCCTCCACTCCGGGATAGCCTAGTGGTCAGAACATTGCGCTCGCAGTCTGACGACCCGGGTTCGATTCCCGTTCAAGGGGATATTTTCCCCTGGAGTTAACATCAGAGCAGACTCCACTCTCCCCCAAAGTCCTTCGGATGAGACTATAAACCGAGGCCCCGTGTGCGAACGCACGCAGAACATCTTTCGCATACTCTAAAACCCGTTCCGTCTTTCCAAAAGAGTATGGCGTTTTGTGCCAGTAGGAATGGGTGACGAATTTTTTTTTTTAAAACGCGTACACATTGGTGTCGTGTTACGTCATCTCCGAAGTCGGAATGCGGCTACCTTGTTAGTGGGTAAAAGTGATCGCATACGCAAAACCTCACCCTTGGTGAACCGAGGAGCTCTAGCTAGCCGAGGAGCAACAAAAAAAAACACAGCCCCAGAACCAAAACAAACAGAAAACCACCTTCGTACAATTGATGGCGTAATGCTGCATGATGACATAGTAAGTACAATTGTACCCTGCAGAACAGTTTTTGGTAGTTGCTTCCTTTATCTATTTAATCTATTTATTTATCTATTTATTTATTAGTCGAGCAGCACTGCAGGTGACGAAACTAGTCACACCTTGTGTTACTACTACGGGTCTCTTCAGGGGTTGGTGTGTAGTTATCTTTTGACGAAAATAACGCAAAACTGCTGCCAGTTTGGAAGTTCAGTCACATAGCTAGCAGCAACAAGTTGCAGCGACGACAGGACATGACAACAAGGTGTCTTATCAAAAGTCCTGTCACACGCGCTATTTGCGACTTCTTTTTCTTTTTCGTCGAACGCTCAGACAGCAACTATTGTTGTCTGTTATATGAGCGAAAAGTGCGTCACGCTGCCGTTAAGCGCCTGACAAGTCAGGCCCAGGGCATCCGACTTAGACGTAAGAGAGAACTGTTATCTTTTAAGTCTTTCTGGAAAAAAGGCAGGAGAATGGACCAAGAAGGCAGAAAATAGAGAAGGAGGAGGTGACAGGGAAGAAAAGGCAGAAACAGAGTGATAGAAGAGAGGAAATTTCCAGCACAGAATTTCCAGAATGTGGGGATGCTATTTATACTGACAGACTCCAGCATCCCCATGGGTGGAAATTTGTGACCGATTTCTCAACAACAGTATTTGACTACAGGGAATTAAGGGAATCATTATGATGTAATTGGAGACTTCTTTCCCAGTTGACCTCGCCGCTTCAGACATAAGGCCACTGCACGCGTTCTTTTTTTTTTTTTTTTTTTGATAGAGAAGGATTTTGTTGTTGCAGATTTTGACTTTAACCCCCCCCAAAAAGTCTTTGTCTCCTTACAAATTCTTTTCTTTATATTTGATTTCATGAAAAAAAGCCTTGGTTACGTCGTGGTCATATCCGGACTCTCTCTCTCTCTCTCTCTCTCTCTCTCTCTCTTCTCTCTCTCTCTCTCTCTCTCTCTCTCTCTCTCTCTCTCTCTCTCTCTCTCTCTCTCTCTCTCTCTCTCTCTCTCTCTCTCTCTCTATATATTATATATATATTGGACGGGATAGCTCAGTGGTCGGAGCACTCGCTTTCCCCCAGCCAAGTTAAGCAGCGTCGAGCGTGGTTACCAGTTGGATGGGTGACCCGTTTGTGCGCCTTGGCTTCAGTACAGTTCCCCCAGTTCACCCAGCTGTAAATGGGTACCTGCCCTCTTTAGGGTCAGGGAAGGTAAAGCAGCGAGGGAGAGGAGATGGGCGCCGCCCTCAATATGCTGGCCCTAGAGAAGTGAGGTCTCTGACGCCTCGCTCCCCTACGACCTTATAGGTTATGGGACTCCTTTACCTTAATATATATATATCGATCACACTCACTCATTCACTCACTCACATGTATTCTGAAGCACCCACGCACGCACTCAGAACGTACCCAACCCACGTATGTGTATGCTGCCCCAAATCATAAATTTGTGCAGAGGGAGAGGAGAAAGATGAATAGCTTTGTTTAAAATAAAGACAAGAAAAACAAACCAACAAAAAAACCCAAGGACTATAGATAGCTATTTGTCATGCCATACTTCCGCCGCTTTCACTGTTCTCTGTCCTTGTATGCCTGTTTCTGTCTGTCTGTCTGTCTCTGTCTGTCTCTCTCTCTCTCTCTCTCTCTCTCTCTCTCTCTCTCTCTCTCTCTCTCTCTCTCTCTCTCTCTCTCTCCTCTCCTCCCTCTCTCTGTCTCTCAAAACCATGATATGGATTCCATGGCATGAAGTTTATTTGGGCTGTCTGTAATTTATTGATTATGTTAGTGATCAATGTGTTTTTTCCCCAGTCCCTTTCCCGCTGTTCCCTTGTAAATATGCGTAACAGCTTATTACAGTATACTAGTCAACCTTTGTTATTCTCTCTGTCTGTCTGTCTCTGTCTGTCTCTCACTTTCTTTTTCTTTCTTTCTTTCTTTCTCACCCTCACACACAACTACCAACCCCCCCCCAAAAAAAACAACAACAACCCCGAACTAAAACTTCAAAACGTGCCCACAGGCACCCAACAAAGAGAAATAACCCACCAACTACCACAGGAGCGATTTGACCCTTTGACAGGCGCTTGCTTTGCATGTATAATGAGATGATGGTGGCCAATTGAAAGAAGAAGAAAAAAAGGTTATTGAATTCAGCATAACCCCCCCCCCCCCCCCCCCCCCCTCCCTTTCGTTTCGCACGTGCATGGAATGAAGTGGTGGTTGTGGAGGAGGTGGGAAGGGAGGGGGGGGGGGGGGGGGGGGGCTAATATTGCGGCGACTGTCGTTTTCTACTGACAGTGATGTAGTGGTTGCGGCGAAAAAGAATGACGTTGACACGGCGCGAGATGGGGCGCGCGCGGGCGGAGATGTCGTCATCGTCTTCTTGGTTACATGACATCATAACTGTAACGAGCTTTGGTGGGGCGCTTGAAGGTTTGGTGGTGGTGGTGGGGGGAGGGGGGGGGGGGGGTACTAGTAGAAATTGGTGTGGGTGGGGGGGGGGGGGGGGGGCGGTTGTTGCTGTGTGTGTATGTTGGGGGGGGGGGGGATGAGTGGATGGGGGTGTCCGTGTGTGTGTGTAACTATGTCAGTATGTGCGTGTCCCTGTATGTGTGTTTACTTGTTTTTAATATTTATCTATTGTTTATTCATTCTTTAATTTCCAGGATAATGGAATAAGCATTCATGTGCTTTTAAAAAAACACCCCTTCCAGTCCCTGTGTGTATACAGTTTTATCAATTTTGTCATCTGTTCCGTTGTATATGTGTGTGTACGTGTACGTGTGTGTGTGCATATGTGTGTGTGTGTGTGCGCGCGCCCGCCCGCGCATTTGTGATTGCACCCGAAGGGGTGTGGTTGGTTGGAGAAGCTGTTTTCTTATTTCTTATTCTTTCCTTTCTTTCTTCTTCTTTCTTTTATGGTAATGCTGAAGAAGGTGGGGGGCTAACAAGAGAAGTGTATGTAGGTCAGAATTTGAAAAGGTGTTTTTGTTAAGTCAGGAATATGACGTTACAGTCCTTTTAGGTGACCTTTCTGTTGCTTCTTTTCCTCCCTTCTCTTTCTATGTTCTTTTCTTCTGGGGCGTCTCTCTCTCGTCCTCTCTCTCCTCTCTCTCTCTCTCTCTTCTCTCTCTCTCCTCTCTCTCTCTCTCTTCTCTCTCTCTCTCTCTCTGTCTCTCTGCTCTCTGTCTCTCTTCTCTCCTCTCTCTCTCTCTCTCTCTCCTCTCTCTCTCTCTCTCTCTCTCTCTGAGATTTCAGTCCATCCTGCCTCCCTTTTCCCAGTGTTCAATTCTTGTTCAAGGTTGTTGATGTGCAGTGGATATTGCTAAAGCGTATGTTGAAAGCTAAAACATGCGGAGAAGGAGGGATGGGAGGGTAGGGGAGTGCTTGTTGATGGTAATAAACACACTCCACACCACGTTGCCAAAGGCTTTCATCTTCAAATGTCTTCTGAAAGAATGGGGCTTTTCCCGTCTGATAGGAGTGAAAGTGTTACAGTTGGCCACTAAGAACAAAGTTGTTTGTAAGGAATCTGGTTTTGGTTTTATCTCATTTTATCTGTGGTTGATGTGGTTTTCCCACAACGCAGTTCCCATTCTGGGTTGACCCTTATGGTTGGCCAGGGCGTTGCTACAAGGAACGACAGAAGAGATGGTTTTATACCCTGTTTTAATCTGTATATAAAGTTTCACTCTGAGATTTAAAATGTTATACGAGGTGACAGCCCTGATAATTATGGCCTCTTGTTGTCGGTGGGGCTATAAAGAACAGGATTGGATTGGATTGGGCCACCATTTGTGTTGTCTGTGGGTCACTATTTGTGTTGCCTGTGGGTCACCCTTTTTGTTGCCTGTGGGTCACCCTTTTTGTTGTCTGTGGGTTACCCTTTGTGTTGTCTGTGGGTCACTATTTGAGTTGTCTGTGGGTCACCCTTTGTGTTGTCTGTGGGTCACTATTTGAGTTGTCTGTGGGTCACCCTTTTTGCTGTCTGTGGGTCACCCTTTGTGTTGTCTGTGGGTCACCCTTTGTGTCGTCTGTGGGTCACTATTTGTGTTGCCTGTGGGTCACCCTTTGTGTTGTCTGTGGGTCACCCTTTGTGTCGTCTGTGGGTCACTATTTGTGTTGCCTGTGGGTCACCCTTTTTGTTGTCTGTTGGTCACTATTTGTGTTGTCTGTGGGTCACCCTTTGTGTTGTCTGTGGGTCACTATTTGTGTTGTCTGTGGGTCACCCTTTGTGTTGTCTGTGGGTCACCCTTTGTGCTGTCTGTGGGTCACCCTTTGTGTTGTCTGTGGGTCACCCTTTGTGTTGTCTGTGGGTCACTATTTGAGTTGTCTGTGGGTCACCCTTTGTGTTGTCTGGGGTCACCCTTTGTGTTGTCTGGGGGTCACCCTTTGTGTTGTCTGGGGGTCACTATTTGAGCCTTTTTTTCTGACCGCCAACATCCTGCAACATGTGACGACTGCTGACACACTGGCTGACCACCGAGTTCAGGTCAGGTCAGGTCAGGTTAGGGGGCTATATCCTTTGTGGTCACTTTACGACAGGTGTCTGGTATGCTGTGGTCCACCTGGCGTCGGAAAAGGCCAACACTTGTAACCATGCCTCGCTGGAAAGCTTGACATATTGTGTGTGTGTGTTTGTGTGTATGTGTGTGTGTGTGTGTGTGTGTGTGTGTGTGGTGAGTAGAGAGAGAGAGAGAGAGAGAGAGAGAGAGAGAGAGAGAGAACGAAATTTTATTTTCTGAGGGTAATAGAATAAGTACAAGACTTTTTTACATCCAGCCCTTGACAGACAGACAGACAGAGGTGGGCGAGGTTGTTTTTGTTTTTTTAAAGATGTTTTTATATTGTTGTCAGACAGGAAAAGAATTTTTTTCATAAAGAAGGGGAGGGAAGAAGAAAAACCTCGAAAAGAAAAGAAAGATGGCACAGAAAGGTAGCACAGAAGGTGTGAAAAGGAAAGGGAAAAAGAAAGAGTGATCACTGCTGATACCCTGACCTCTGAGGTCAAGTTTGGGGAGGGGAGGGGGGGGAGGTCATTCTGTGCGGTCACTTTATGACAGGTGTCTGGTATGGTGGACCTGGCGTCGGAAAAGGCGAGAATTGTGAATGCCATTCTGGACAGCTTGACACCATTGGGGTTTCATTACATGCAGTTTTTCTGCGCAGTTTTCATAAATAATGATTTCTTGTTAAAGAGGAGAAGGAAAGAGAGAGGCAGACAGACAGAGAAGAAGGAAAAGCTTGATAACAAGGAAAGAAACAAAAGAAAGGCGGGAAAAAAGTAGGATGGAAGGAAGAAAAGAAAGAAAGACAGAATAGACAAAAACGAACAAAAACAAAACAAAATAAAACCAACAAAAAGTACAGATTTGCGTTAATCGCAAAACAGTTAAAACCAATAACCATTAGAGTACTCTCTATAAGCTTACGCTTCCTGTACTTATTAACTGATGTGCTGCTGTTGTGTTTGCCTTAGAATTAGATGGAGAAAATGTCCTTAAACTATTCAGACGTTGTCCATGCTGTTCATAACTGAGGTGCTGCTCTCTCTCTCTCCTCTCTCTCTCTCTCTCTCCTCTCTCTCTCTCTCTCTCTCTCTCTCTCTCTCTCTCTCTCTCTCTCCTCTCCCTCTCTCTTCTCTCTCCTCCCTCCTCTTGAAAAATCGTGTATAACCCCCTTGTCATACCACTTTGGCAATGACAATAATGGTCAAGTGTCTCTCTCTCTCTCTCTCCTCCTCTCTCTTCTCTCTCTCTCTCTCTCTCCTCCTCTCCTTCTCTCCCTTCCTCCTTTCTCTCCCCCCCCCCTTCCTCCCACCAACCACATTCCATCCTTTCTCTCTCTTCCCCCCTTTCTCCCAACCCAGCAGTACAGCACCGATCTATGGCCACCAGCAGCAGAAGTTATAATAGCAAGCTGTCAAAAAAAAACAACCAACACACCAACCACCCAACTTTAAGGAGGCCACGAAACTGGTCAAGCGAGCGATCAAAGCTTTGAAGGCTTCAAGAAGAAGAAGAAGAAGAGAGGAGTCGCGTACAGGCAAGGAGAAGGAAAAAAGAGAGCAGTGATAGACAGGGACCCGGTATGTTTAGAAAGTTCTGTTCCCTCCTCCACCAAAAGAAGACAGACAACAGCGTGAGTAAGGGTCACGGGGCTGACGCAGGGGGGTGTTTGGCGGGCTTGTTGGCCTGTCGGCCCCAGTCAAAGACAGCGGCCTCTGGCCACAAGACAAGGGTTTTGGGTCATCAACATCATAGACAAACTGTAACGTCTGCCGCTTTCCTTTTCGCGGCAAGGACCCGGCCCGCTCCAGCCTCTTGCTGCTTGTCCCAACCGTCCCGTTTGAAATGACAGCCAATTATTGCTTCACTTTTCCACGGACAACGTCGCTGTTGCTATGTTGTTGTTGTTGTTGTTGTTGTTGTGTTGTCTCGCTTTTTTGTGTGTGTTCTGTTCTTTTCGTTTTGTTCGTGGTTTTTTGTTGTTTCTTTTCTCTCCTTGTCGTCTGTGCCAGTTGATTTGTTTCTGTTGTTGTTTTTTTTTTTGTTTTTGTTTTTTGTTGTTGGGGGAGGGGGGGGGGGGGGGGGGGTTGCGCGCGGCAGGTATGGATGCGTAGAATTGCTGATGATACGTGGATACATGTATATAAATTATATATTCATATGTACATAATATCTCTGTATATATATATATATATATATATATTATATATATATATATATTATACTAGATGAGATGAGAGTGAGATGAGATGGTGAGAGAGAGAGGAGAGAGGAGAGAGAGAGAGAGAGAGAGAGAGAGTGCGTGTGCACATATCATCGATAATTCTACGCATCCAGGTGCGATATAAAAGATGATTCAAAAAATGGATATAAAAAATCCAGAAGTAAGTTTATAAATTTTTGGAAACATACGTTGATTTTGGCCGAGTTGTGGGGGGGGGGGGGGGGGGGGGGGGGGTGTGTCAGAACATGTATAGCAAAAAGAAGGGGAATTACTTGAGGGGGAGGGGTGCAAGGTGCTTTTTTGTTCTTGTTTTGCTTTGGTTTTAGTTGGCTTTTGTTGTTGTTTGTCTGGCTTGTCTGTGGTCCTATTTCGTCGGCTTTTTGTTTTGCTTGTAGCTTCAGGGTTCAGCACACGAGCAGACGAGCCGGAATGATTTGAATAAGAGTGTTTAAAACGATGCTCCGCCTATGTGTATGTGTGTGTGCCTGCGCGCGCGTGTGTATGTGTGTGTGCAAAAAGTCCCCCCCCCCCCCCCCCACACACACACACACACTGCCTTACCGCGAAGATTGTCTGTTGACACAGTAGTCTTCCCCCCACCTTGTCAAAGGCTTAAGACAGCTCTGTGGCTCTGATTCTGCCAGTAATCCCAGGTGAAAGACAGGCTTAAGCAGTCCAGTCACCGGCACTGCTCGCGCCTGTTCCGCTGCCGTTCTTTCTTCTGCTCTGCCTGCCTGCCTGCTCTTTTTTTCAGCTTGCCGTTGACTTCCACACTAAGATACACCCCCCCCCTAACCTTCCCAGATCTGTTCAAGAAAGAAAGAAAGAAAGAAAAAAAGCAACCACCCAGATATTTAAAGCGTGTGTAATTTGATTTGATATTGCTTTATAATGGCCTGACTTGTCACAAAGCCCTGGTGCTATTTGATGTGCCAAGGCTTATGATTGGTTGTCCCGGGCAGATGTGATTTCGTGTGGTTAAACCCCTGGCTGGGTGATCGTTGTTTTCGGTTGGGGGGGGGGGGGGGGTATTCTGTTCCGCCATGACAGTTCTCATTTATCATCGCTGTGGCTTGTATTCGGTGGCGACATGCGTAACTGAACATGTAGGGTTTATATCCCTAGGGGAGAGGAGGGGAGGGGGGGGGGGGGGGGAGATGATAGGAGAGCAGGGGGGGGGGGGGGGGCGTCCATATATTTTAATGCGCCCGTTATTGTTTTCATCGTTGGGTGGAATGAGGAGTGATAAAAAAGACTTCATTCGATACAGTGATAGAACACCATCTGGGGAAAAGCGATATGCTGTAGGCAAAGTTGAACTGGATACCAAGTGGACATGATGACGCCTGTAACGTGTGTGTGTGTGTTGTGTGTGTGTTGTTATTGTTGGATGTGTATAGAAGTGTCGTATTCACTCTGGCTTTGTAGGTGTGCATGGTTCTTTAAACGGTAGTCGTCAGTACGTTGTCGTGTAACAGTCGTGTCATATATCGCTGATCTGTAAATGAAGAGCTTAGCATAATTATATCCAGTTCCTCGTGTACATGACCGTTCTGGTTCTGGGTTTTTTTTAGTTTTTTTTTTTTTAGAGATGTCTTGTTGCACTTGTGTCACACCTCGTTGATCTGTAAAACTGGGGAAGCTTAACTCCAACAATCATTACCCAGCTCCTCGACAGTCAGACAGATCCCCTGAACTGAAACCGTCAGGGGCAATCACTCTTCAGTGGCTTGGCAGTAATCAGCGGAAGTGACGCAGGCGTTGATGGTTCGTGGTTCTCGGTGCAGCGGAGCAGAGCGGAGCGGGCACACTTGATCTGTGTCATCAGTTGTGCAAGTCAGCCGATAATTCAGGGGGGCAGAGGCCAGGCTTGTGATGGCACCGTCACCCGATAGGCTTGAAGCCCCCCCTACCCTCAGAAGTTGGGAGCTGCGGCTAGCCAGGCTGATGGCGCAGTTCAGTTCTAGCCAGGCTGAGGGGTAGTAGGAGGAGGAGCAGGGCAGCAGAACACACCCGCCAGCCCGTCAGATGAAGAGGACCTAAAGGTCTGGTGGGCTGAAGCGTGCATGATCTAGAGACGGCTTGTAGGACAGTGCTCTGTCATTGTTGGCCCATCTCTCCCCACCACCTTTGACCCTGGCGGTGTTACGGAATCGCTTCATGATTTTTTGATAGGCTGCCCCGCTGAGGCAGGCTTCAAGTCTGACTGATGATGATGATGATGGTGGTGGTGGTGGTGGTGGTGGTGTCTGTCCGTCGCGTGTGTCTTCGGGTTGTTTAGGAATGGATGGGTTTCTGTTGTGACAATTATGGTGATCAGTCACAGTTGTTGTTGTAGTAGTAGTAATGATGGGCTTTGCTGTTGTCGTTTTATTACGTTTAGCGGAGATGCTAATGTGTGTTTGAGCAGTTTTGATAATATGTAAGTGTGATATACAATACAGACAGCCGCAAAGTGGTTATTAGTCTCCCTCCACCTCACCCCATCCCCCAATGTACATAGTCTCCTCTACCCCCGTTTTGTAGATTTTTTGGCTAGTTTATGGAAAACGTGAAATTTTACAAAGAACAAATCCAAAATGTATATCGAATTATCATCAGTTGTTGATACTATCGCAATCAGAATGGCGTATCCAAAAAGGAAGCAACAACACAGACATACAATCAAACAAATGAAATAACATTTGATACGACAGCAAAGGTATACACTGAAGTGATATAGCGATCAATAGTAGAGACTAGAGGAAAGGACGGAGCAAACCATGCAGACCTGTGCTGTATTCGACACCCCCACTCCCGGTTAGAACTGGCTGCAGAATAGTTTGCTTGTTTCAAATAATAATTGTTCAACGCTTGCCAAATTTGCAGATCTCTTTTCTTTTTGTTGACAAGGCCACATTGTCACGCACGCATGTGCATAATACTAGTGCGTGAGTACGAGCGCGCGCACGCATGCACGCACGCACGCGCGCACGCAACACACACACACCACACACACACACACACACGCACGCACGCACGCACGCACGCCACTGCGTCTCTTAACTTTTCCCCTGAGTGACTCTCAGTTAATTCAAACTGCACCAGACACAGACACAGTAACACTGCTCTGTTCACCTTTTGTCCTTCAGCAGACTGGCAAGAGAACAAAGCAGCAAGCAAACCAAACCAACTAGCTATGCTCATTATGTGCACATCACGTTATACTTGTCCCATGCTTAATAAATGAATAAAGTAAAAAGGTTTTTAAAAAAAGGTGTCCCGTAACCTATGTGGTCATAGGGGAGTGAGGCATCAGAGACCTCAACTTCTCTAGGGGCCAGCATATTGAGGGCGGCGCCCATCTCCTCTCTTCCTCGCTGCTTTACCTTCCTTGAACCTAAAGAGGCAGGTACCCATTTACAGCTGGGTGAACTGTACTGAAGCCAGGGCGCGCAAACGGTTACCCATCCAAGCGGTAACCACGCTCGCTCGATGCTGCTTAATCTTGGCTGGGGGAAAGCGGGTGCTCTGACCACTGAGCTATCCCAAACCAACCAGCCCTCCAGCAGCACAGAAAGAACCTACAGGGGGAAAGGTGACAGACCCTGATTGGGCACGTTTAGTTCGTTGTCAAGATAGCACCTCTACTCATCAGGGACAGACGGTTAAGTGTCCACGTTTCTTCACGCACAGCTGCACAGCCACACGCCCTCCCCCCTGCTGTGAAGCAGTTTCTGTGCAGCCTGCTCACAGCGGGATGGCCGCAGCTAGCGCCGACCAATGCACACACACGCCATCAGTGTTAGTAGGGACAGACAGACAGACGGGCATGCAGGTATGCCAAGCCATGCAGACACAGATCCCTGCACTGTGGTCTGCCTATACTGAGCAGGGCTGTACCTTAATGAAGTCCAGGTCACACACCCCCTGCATGCTCATCAACACCAGACGTGGCAGGACCTTGCAGGTGGGGGAGAAGTCTTGGGCAGTTGCTCAGCAGGAATCGGGTCCAGTTCGCTCTTTCATGCATGCTCAGTCACTCTGTCAGAGAGTTTCCCTGTCAGCAGTTTAGATCAGTGAATCAACTGATTGGATCTGTTTGTATGTGGCTTGAACAACGGCGTGAAATAAGTTATGTTGATTGTTTTGGGGGTGAGGGGTTCTGTGAGTGAATGTTTCTATATAAAATGACTTGGTTTAAGCAGAATTTATTCAAGAAGAGTGTGACAACAGTACAAGCATTCCTCGACAGGACAACAAGCGATAGTCCTGTCATAATTCGCATGCAAACATTGTGAGGGATCACATCACATTGCAAATGATTCATAGTTTTGCTAACATTGGTATATACTTAAATGAGTGAACACATGTAATTTTAACAATCGTTTCAATTGGACATGCAGCATACCAACAGGTCATCTGTTTGACTGCTGTTTAGTTTAAATGGTGTATACTGTTTAATGACTTCTGTAGTATTTTCCTTGAAACACACGAGGCAGTCAGAACAGTTTTCTTATTCTGGTGTTGATGAGGGCGAACACTCACTTCATTGACAGAGCACTACACTGGCTGGACTTGGCCAAGCTGTTTGTTTGTGGAGCGTCTTGGTTTTATTTGCCAGTGAATTGAACCAACTTAACAAAATTTCAATGAAGGCAACGAATGGCATGCTTGTCGATCAAACTACCCGTGTTTTCTTCACACACCAACGAAATGAACGACTGTGTGTGTGTGAAGTAACTGACAATAGCGCCACCATTGTGACAAACGAACAACGAGGACTAAAGGCCTACTACTACAGGCCACAAACAAGACCTAGCCTACTACCTACCAATACAGCAGACCCACACAAACCTAAACCTAACAGCATCCTGAGATTTGAAAGGTGTCGGGGCGTGCGCCGCCTACTTTTCCGCTCCATGCCTTGCGTGAAAAATGCGATGACACGCCTGACTAGAGCCGTGCCGAAGACGACTGGCAGCGGGTTTGGCGAAAAGAGACCGGGGCTTGTTCGGACACGGAACACGGGGCGCGGAGCCGCGGGATGCCAGGCTGGGGGGTCCAGGGGCCCAGTAATGTTGTGAAGATGGAAGTCCAGAAACTGTTGTGTCCTCTGTAGGGGAGGGAGGGAGGGAGGAGGGACTCAGCGGGCTGTCCTGTGGCGGTCACCTTCTTGCATTATAATATATTAACTAGACCGGCAAAGGGTCAGGAGACCAGACAGGGAAGGCTTTTGTTTTTGTTTGGTGGGGGCCGTGGACTTCAACAGAGAGAGGTCGGGTCTACTGTCTGTGTGTGTGTGTAGGCTGTGTTTGGTGGTCTCTTTGAATGAATTAATGCTAAATCGCGCGTGGAAGGTTATCTAACTCGAAGTTTTGAACTGAAATGTCTAAAGGCTTTACCGTGCTTGTTGCATGCTGATGCGTGTAAAATTTTGGAGATGGGCAGTTGGGGAAGGGGGGGGGGGGGGGGGGGGTGGGGTGGTAGAGGGGAGGGGTTGGGGGTCAGGGGGTGGGGGGCAATCTGTAGACTTCCTTATCTTACATGTCTGTCTGTCTGTCTGTCTGTTCTGTCTGTCTCTCTCTCTCTCTCTCTTGTTCTTTCTCTCTCTCTCTCTCTCTCTCTCTCTCTCTCTCTCTCTCTCTCTCTCTCTCTCTCTCTCTCTCTCCTCCCTCTCCCTCCCTCTCTCTCTCTCTTTTCCCTCTCTTCTCTTCTCTTCTTTTCTCTTCTCTCATATACTAATTTATCATGGACTGACCGCTGGCTACTAGGGGGTGTGACTAGGATGACTCACAGCTATAGTGTTTGTTGGCTGTCTTTGTCCTCTGGTCCTGGAGACTGACCCTTCTTTCAGTCAAAAAACCCCCAGTAGGGACCATTAGCCCAGTGTGAAGTATTATCCTCAGGTTTTTTTCAGTTCTGGAGAGGGCGGCAAGAAGCGGAGAGTAGTAAGTTCCAGCGAGAGTGTGATTGATTAATGAAGACACCAGGTGGTTTGAAAGTTTAGGGGGCTTTTTGTTGTTATTGTGGTGGTGGTGATAGGTGTGGTGTTGGTGGTGGTGGTGGTTGTTGTTATTGTATGTTTAAAGTGTGTTCACAGTTAGTGATATTAGACTATATGATAGTCAAGTCAAATTTTTATATCCAGATGGTACATTGAATCAGCAATGCATTTGCTTTTTTTCATCAAGCCATCTAAGAACAAATGTCTTAATGATTATACTGAAATGCTACATTATTGCAACCTTTACCAATAAATTGAACCGTAAAAAGAGGAAATTCGATAAAATGATACATATTTTGTGTGTGTGTTTGGCTTATTTTTATAATTTAATTTTTTGTTCTTGTGCATCACTTCAGTCCTGCACAGATTTTGTAGTCGATTGAGGTGGGGAGCAAAGATGTAAATAATACGACATTGAAAAGTAATGTTGCTGTGCAAGATTGCATAGATGGAGTATTTCATGTTTTGACATGAGTACGTCGATAACCATCCATGTTACCGACATGGCAATGATAATAATCAATCATCACAACGATGAAAGTCTGAAAACTGAAAGTGGAATTTATTGGAAAAGCAGAATGCCTCCAATGATTACACTGCTAACAACAGAATGAAATGTCTACCTTTGATACAGCTAGCTTCTTCTGTTTTTTGTTTAAATATATCACTCTCTCTTTCTGTCTGTCTGTTCCTCTCTCTCCCTCCCCCCACCCCTCCCTCTCCTTCCTTTCATCCCCTTCCCTCTCTCCCTCCTCCCCCCTCTCTACCATCCATATATCACACAAGCCCATCTGCCCCCTTTCCTATCCTCCCTCCTCCTGTGTGTTTTTTTGTTGTTTTTTGTTTTGGTCATACTCGGGGCTCCTAGCTTGTAACAAAAGTGTGAATTATCCTAAGGACAAAACGCTAATAAAGAGACAGAGGGAGGGCGGGGAGGAGTGGAGCAGGGGATGATCTTCAGTGTCGTCACTACTGGTCAGTCCCCTAGGGGCTAACAGTGACGTGAGGTGAGGGGGGTAGGAGGAGTAGTTAATGACCCTTGTCCCCCCCCCACCCCCTTCCCAACTCCCACGTGCTGTCCTCCCTCCCCTCTCTCTTTCTCTCTCACACACCAGGCTGCTTGACCAGCTGACCACTTTCTCAACTGGTGACCACTCAGAGGAGCATCTCCCCTTTCAGAGTTTGTGCCAAGGGTACTTTTTCACCTCAAGGGACCAAGAGTAGAGGGAGCAAATTTGGCTGGCACGTGTGTCGAATTTTTTTTTCAGGGGGGTAGGGTGGTAGTGGTGGTGGTGAGCCTGGCTCTGTGTGTGTGTGTCGCGCGCGTGTGTGCGTGTGTGTGCGCGCGCGCGTGTCCCACCCCCCTTCTCTCTCTCTTTGTGGGTATGATAAAATGGTCATTGTATGTGTGAACTAAGAGGTCAGTGATTTGTAGTGGACAGTTATGGAGGCGGGACATCCATCCCTTGTCAGCGGACTGTTGTGTCTGGTAATGAGGGGGGGAGATGACGTGGCGTTTGTAACCTGGCTGCAGGGGTCAGTGTGAGGGGAGTGAGGGGAGAGGAGGACTGGTCATCTGGGAGGGGAGGGGGGGGGGGAGTGTGATTTAGGTTTAATGGTCCCTTTGGGACTCCAGTCCCTATACATGGATTAGTTAGTGGCTGGAGGTGTGTGCCAGATTAATTTTTTATTATTATAGCTGTCTGTTGTTAATCTGAGAGAGAAAGAGGAGAGCGGCGCGCGCGCGTGTGTGTGTGTGTGTGTGTGTGTGTGTGTGTGGTGTGAGAAGAGAGAGAGAGAGAGAGAGAGAGAGAGAGTTTAGTCATAGCTATATTAAATGATAAATTTTCTTCCAAGGTCCAGGACAAAGCGAAAATACTGCTTGTTTTAGTCACCCCCCTCCAATCTAAATTTCTCAAGCTTTGAAACTGGCTGGAGGGGGCGGGGGAAGAGAACCACAACTTAAAAAAAAACAACCCATGCTATAAAAACATTTCAGCAGAGATAAGATATTGAGCTAAACGTGCTCAATATCTAAGATAAAAGTGAAGTCATTTCAATCGTTTCGTTTTGAATCGTTTCATTTAAATATATTTTATGCAGAAATAAAATAATACTAAAATACAAACTGACCCTAAAGAGCAAAAACAAGCGAACAAGCAACTTAAAAGAAGCTCCGAACAATAGAAACAATAGAACAATAATGAAGCAGTAATCTGGCAGCTAGTAGGCATGTGTTCATATGACAACATAATTATTATTTTCAATACAATTCTAATTGTTACAAACTAACATAATTTTTTCCGATTTTACTGCAACCACATTTTTTTGGAAGGGAGGCCATAACTGAAGTTGCCAAACAGATCTGGTTGAATCTAATCATTATGCCCTGATAGGTAAGCATGGGTATAAGCCAGACAAGTGAAGTCTCTGTCTCTCTACCTCTCTTTCTTTCTTTCTTTCTTTCTTCTGTAACTCCCTGTTTAGTGTTGACAAAGATCTTTTTCGTTTGAGTCCCTAAGGTAAAAGTAAAGGTAAAGGTGTCCCATAACCTATAAGGTCATAAGGGAGCGAGGCGTTAGAGACGTACTAGACCTCACTTCTCTAGGGGCCAGCATATTGAGGGCGGCGCCCATCTCCTCTCCCATGCTGCCTTTCCTTCCCTGACCCTAAAGAGGGCAGGTACCCATTTACATCTGGGTGAACTGGGGGACTATGCTGAAGCCAAGGCGCGCGCAAACGGTCACCTATCCAAGTGGTAACCACGCTCGATGCTGCTTAACCTTGGCTTGGGGAAAAGCGAGTGCTCTGACCACTGAGCTGTCCAGTCCACAAAGTTCTCCCCGAGGTACTGGTTTAAAAATTTAATGGACTTGTGAAATGGTCATTTTTGATGGTGACAGTCGTTAATTTCAGTGACATGGGGGGACATTGTCCACGGAGTGTTTTGTCTGCGTAATGAGGGGGAGGAGGGAGTGATGATGATGTGTCGTTTGTAGCCTGGCTGGAGGGGTGGGGAGGGGAGGGGTGGGATGGGGGGACGGACTGGTCATCCAGGAGATGTGATTCAGTTTTAACGGTCTCCCTGGGAGTCGGTATGGCTGGAGGGGTGGTAGGGTGGGTGTGCCAGATTTTATATTAAAAACGCTGTCGTTAATCTGAGCGGTAGGAAGAAAGGTTGAAGAGTTTAAAAGAGAGGGTGTGGTGGGGTGGTGGTGGGGGTGTATGTTTAATGTCAATATAGGAAGCAGGAAGGAAAGATGAAGGCGGAGGTGGGGGTGGGGGGTGGGGATGGGATACAGACGCAAACATTACCCCCCTTCCTCCCCCCCCCCTCCCCCAACACACATAGAGTCTGCAATCAGTCATGTTTTCTTAGTATCAAGGGGATTTGTTTGCTCAGTTGTCGTTGTTATTGTTGTTGTCGTCGTCGTCATCATTATCGTCGTCGTCGTCGTCATCATCATCATCATCATCATCATCATCATCATCATCATAATAAACAGAGAGTACTTTCCCTTCCATATTTTTGTTTTGTTTTTGGAGAGATGATAAAAGTTCCATCTGAAGTGTGTGTGTGTGTGTGTGTGTGTGTGTGTGTGTGTGTGTGTGTGTGTGTGTGTGTGTGTGTGTGTTTGCTTGCTTGCTTTCCGTCATTCAGTTTCTTTCTTTCATTTCTTTTCCCTTCTTTTATACTCTCATTACAGGACCTGTTTGGTGCGTTTGATTTCATGTTTTACACTTCCCCTCTCCCATTTATTTACTGAACGAAATTGAATATGTGTTCATTGATAATGCTGACACGCGCACACTATTATGACTTGATTTGAAATAAAAAGTAAATCACCAATTCGTCCTTACAAACCATTCTGTCTCACTTCTTATGTGCATTCATAATTACATTCTTTTTTTTAATTTTATCATAACGCCAGATTTCAAGGTTATGAAAAAAACTGTGCCAAAGGTTTTGTCAGAGAGAGATGATGAGGGGAGTAGGTGGGGGAGGAGGGGGATGGGTGAAGGACAGAGGGGTGAGGGGTGGGGGAGGGGTAAGACAACACAAGACTAGCAGGACACCCGAGCAGCCACCCGCCAGATGGAAGAGAGTGTGAACATTGACAACCAACGATATGACAATAGGAGGAGGGAAGAGATGGAGGAGGAGGCTACAGAGAAGAGAAGTGGGGAGGGGGTTGGGGATCAGGGAAGGGGGGGGGGTGGGGGTAAGTGTTGGTCAGTGGGCGAGGGCGTGTCGGGCAGTAAAGCCATCTTCCTCCACGCACGTGCACAAAGGAGGCTCCTCTTCAGGCCCCTGCACTTTTTCACACCCGCTGGACAATGGCGACGTTGTCTGTCTTTGTCTCCACACACACACACACACACACTTTTTTGGGGCACCCTGCGGAACAGATAGGCAGATGTGCGCAATGTGTCATCACTGGACAAAGGGTACTAAAGGAGGGATGGGGGGGGGGGGGGGGGGGGGGGGGGAGGGATTAGGAGTGAGGGGGGAGGGGAGGGGGGAGGAAAACTGACCAGGACCAAGGGGTGGAGATGGTGAGGTGGACCGAGGCTGGAAGCTGTGCAGATGTTTCTTTCTTTCTGACCAGTGTGGGCGGAATAAGTGATTCCAGTTCATGTTCTGTCAGTCATTGCTTACAGAGGGGAGGACGGGATAGCCTGGTGGTTAGAGGGATGCGCTCGTGATCTGCTGACCCGGGTTCCAATCTCGTTCATGGAGATTTTTCCTCTAGAGTTAGGCTAACGTCAGTGCCGACTCCACTCTCCCCTAAAGTTCTTCGGATGAGACTATAAACCGACGTCCTGTGTATGAACGCACGCAGAACATCTTGCGCACATGTTAAAACCCGTTCCGCTTTTTGGAAGAGGAGGCCATTGTGTGCCGTTGACAAGGGATGACAAAATGTTACAAAACTGCATACACACGTGGACTGGATGTAAAAGAAAAAGTACGATATGGGAGCTTATTCTATTATCCTTGGAAAAGTAAATAAATGAATAAATAAATAAATAAGTAAATAAGTAAAATAAAAAGTCTTGTTGTTTTAAGGTGATACGGATGGTCACTTTACATTGGAGTTTATTCAGATTGTGGAGGTTGGGGTTAGCTTGAGGATGGATGCTGTATATATCTGTGATGTATACAACACAGTGTAGAAATCTTATTTAAAGATTAGATAAGATTTAAAAAGAAAAAGGAGGCTGGGAGAGAGAGAGAGAGAGAGAGAGAGAGAGAGAGAGAAGAGAGAGAGAGAGATTCCTGATCCCCACACATTTCATTGCTTCCTTGTCTCCAAGCCAGATGTATGTATGTATGTATGTATGTATGTATGTATGTGTGTGTGTGTGTGTGTGTGTGTGTGTAAGTATGTATGTATGTATGTATGTGTGTGTGTGTGTGCAGAACCTGTATTGAGGAAACTGGATGTGATTTTTCTTGGATGAACAATGCAAAGCAAACCTTCAATAAATCCATCCTTCAGATGCGATCCAACAGACAAAAGTTGACAGGTCAGCAGCAGAAAGATAGGATAATTATAAGCAGAAGAACTAAAGTATTGCACTTTGGTACCACTCACACTCAGTCCTATTGTGTGTGTGTGTGTCTGTGTGTATACTCACACGCATACACATCATTCATTGAGAATAACAAAAATTAATACTCGGGACAAGGAAAGCGGAAGAGGAAGGAGGGAGGGATGGACTGTTTCCGGTGATTAGTAGGCTCAAGGACGACAACTGTCTTCCGCCAAGTACTTCCGGTCATTTGGCTGAATGACTGACCTGGGTTCAGAGTGTCGTCTTTCTCGTTTCTGATTTTTTATAGGTCTTTATTTCTTTTCTTTTTTTTCTACATCCCCGTCGATCTGTTTTGTTGATATCTCTTCTTTCTACATACACTAGTTGCACTGACACTATAGGTCCCATCCTGGCATTTGGAGAGAGGTAGAGTGTGAGTGTGTTTTTGTGTGTGTGTGTGTTTTAAGTAGCTTCCCCCTTCACACACAGACACACACAAGCACACACACACACACACACACACACACACGCACACGCGCGCGCGTAAATACACACGCACGCACAAACACACGCACACGCACATACCCACATATACACAGAGCCAAATTTTGCCTCTTATTTTAGGCTTTCCTTCATCTCCTCCTTTCACAATTTATGATCCCCTGCTAAAGTCCCCCCCCCCCCCCTCCCCCTCCCCTCCCCTCTCTCCTCTCACCACACACAGCATTTTGTGAAACACCTAAAGAAACATTTATAATTACGCTGTAGTCTCCAGCAAGAATAATTCTTGAAAATTTCACATACAATGTCAATGGATGGTCTAATATAGCATTCTAGAATGTTCTTTTCATTATTTTAGTTATTGCTTATTGGTTCCTATTGTTCATCCTTGTTATTACTTTGTGTTCATTTTGAAACTGAGTTTACGTCAGAGCTTAAAGTCGTATCCGTTCATAGAGAGCTCATTTTTGGTTTTTTGGTTTTCATTACGTTAAATGCATCATGTGATTTTTCTTGTATTTATTTGTATTTACAAAAGAAAGTCGTGTATGACCCCCCTTGTCAATAGGCCACTTTGGGCAATGACAATAAATTGGTCAAAGCGTCGCGTCTCTCTCCTCTCAATTTATGATGCGCGTGCTAAGATCCTCTCTCTCTCTCTCTTTCTCTCCCTCTCTCTCTGTAAGTCGGCCTGCGCATAACTACATGATTATGTGCGCACGAGCGCTTGGTCCCTGGTAAGCTCACGTGCCCTTACAGGCAAAAGAACTGACAAAGGCTATAAAAGCAACTTTCGGATTTTCTGTTAGCTTTGAAAAAGAAAAAAAAGTGATGTGATGGTGATGCTTGCCTTTAGAGAGGATCCATTATATCACGCTTTCTCTCTCTTTACTCTCAATAAACATTTCGAGTTTCTCTCTCTCTCTCTCTCTCTCCATCTTACTCCTCATAAACTCTCCTCTCTCTCTCTCTCTCTCTCTCTCCTCCTCTCTCTCTCTCTCCTCCCCCCCCTCCCTCCTCCCCCCCCCCCCCCCTCTCTCTCTCTCTCTCGATGAGACTAGGGAACGCACGCAGAACCCATCTTGCGCACACGTTAATCCTGTTCCGCTTTTCGAAAGAGTAGGCCATTGTCTGCCGGTGGGAACAGATGACAAAATTGACAGAACCGCATACACACGGGGATTGGATGTAAAAAAAAAGCACATGAGTGCTTAATCCATTATCCTCGTTATAAAAGAATAAATAAAATGTTAAAAATAATAAAATCTCTCTCTCTCTCTCTTCTCTCTCTCTTCTCTCTCTCTCTCTCTCTCTCTCTCTCTCTCTCTCTCTCCCTCTCTCTCTCTCTCCCCTCTCCCCCCACCTCTCTCTCTCTGACCACTGCCCACCATAAACAGAGGCATATACTGTGTCAGTTGGGCCGCAGCAGCACACCCCAGTGTTAGTTACCAGCCCCTCCTGCTTGCAACGTTCCTCCCCTCCACATCCCTGTTGTTACCAAAGCATCCAGTTACGGCTGGCCGTCTTGTTAGTCCATACGCAAACACGCGCACAAAAGCATACCCCGCTTCTCTTTCTCTCCCCACCCCTTCCTTTCCATCACTTTGAAAAAAAAGAATATCATCAGGGCCAGCAGGAGAGAGAGAGAGAGAGAGAGAGAGAGAGAGAGAGAGAGAAGATGGCTTGTCAGTGTGACTGGACTTGAAAAGAAAACCCTAAAAAGTGGAGGGATGGTGAGGAGGATGGGAGATAATTGGACAGAAGGGAGGGGGTGGGGGGGTGGGATGGGGTGGGGGAGGGTTTGGTGGTTTCGTTTCAAAAACTGCTGCAAAATGCACCTGGCGCCTTTGGTAGTAGTGGAGAGTGACCTTATACGTATGCACGCGCTGTGAGCGTTGGTTGTCTGTCTATTCTTTGTTCAGAGAGCTGGACCCTCTTTTTTAAAATTTATTGTTTACCTTTTTGTCAGGGTGGTGGTTGGTGGTGGTGGGGGGGGGGGGGGGTGTAGGTGGGGGGTGTGCGTGCATGAATCCGATGCCTCCCCTTTCTCCTTCTCTCTCTCTTCTTTCTTCACTAATGGTCGAATTTGTAGAGTGTTATTTTTGGTGGTGGTGTGGGGGTGGTTGGGTGGATAGGTGGTGGTGTGTGTGTGGAAGCGGTGGGGGGGGGGGGTGGAGGGGGGGGGCGGAGGGAGGGTGGTGTCTTCTCAATTGCAAATGAAGGAAGGTGCCAGTGAGGGCCTGTAGAAACTGATAGCCCAGTGAGGCATCATCATAATTCGCGGCTGTCCAAACTGCTGTCTGTTCTATCGTCTGTCTGTCTCTGTCTGTCTGTCTGTCCGTCTCTCTCTCTCGTCTCTCTCTCTCTCTCTCTCCTCTTTCTCTCTCTCTCTCTCTCTCTCTCTTCTCTCTCTCTCTCTCCTCTCTCTCTCTCCCTCCCTCCCTCCTCTCTCTCTCTCCCTTCCATCCTCTCCCCCTCCCCCCTCTCCTCTCTCTCTCTCTCCTCTCCCTCTCTCTCTCTCCCCTCTTCTCCTCTCTCTTCCCTCTCCTCCTGTCTGTCTTCTCTCTCCTTCCCCCATCTTCTCTCTCTCTCTCTCTTCTCTTCTTCTCTCTCCTCCCTTCCCCCTCCTTCCTCTCTCTCTCTATCCCTCTCTCTCTCTCTCTCTCTCTCTCTCTCTGTCTCTTGTCTGTCTGTCTGTCTGCCTGTCTGTCTCTGATAGAGGGCGTTTCATTCAGTTTAGTTTTTTGGGTAACGCGGAGTCCATGCAGAGGGTGGTGCCTATCCTATCTTGTCAAGAAGCATTTGCCGGCCTCGTGCACTGGGGCGACAGTTGCACGTGCTGACGCGCGCCGCACACGCGCTTTTCCGCAACCACAAAAGACTGCCAACTCCTTCCAGGTCAGTCTAATGAGGAGACGTCTTTGTTCTGCGTGCCCCTTTTAGCTGAGGGACAGTGTGTGTGTGTGTGTGTGTAAGTGTGTGTGTGTAAGTGTGTGTGTGTAAGTGTGTGTGTGTGTGTGTGTGCGTGTGTGTGTGTGTGTAAGTGTGTGTGTATGTGTGTGTGTGTGCATGTGTGTGTGTGTGTGTGTGTGTAGAGAGGAGGAAAGAGAGAGAGAAAGAGAGGATGCATTTTGTTTGCTGGGTTTTTTTTTTTTTCTCTCTCTCTCTCTCAAAACGTCAAATCAGTCCTTCCGATGAGACTATATAAACCGTGGCTCCGTGTGCGAACGCACGCAGAACGTCTTGCGCACACGTTAAATCCTGTTCCGCTTTTTGTAAGAGTAGGCCGTTGTGTGCCGGTGGGAACAGATGACAGAATTGACAAAACCGCGTACACACGGGGACTGGATTTTAAAAAGCACATAAGTACTTATTCCATTATCCTCGATATAAAAGAATAAAAATAAATAAACCACTTGACTTTCACACAAGAGAGACATATATATATATATATATATATATATATATATAATAGATAGATAGATAGATAGATAGATAGATAAATAGATATATCTTGAATCTTTGATAAATCATTTTCAAAATGATTGAGAATTTGTAAAAGTGGTTTTTTGCACTGGTTTTCCTCCACTACTGTTTCCTCAATGCAACTTCAGCAGGGTTTTTTTCTGGGTTTTTTTTCAAATTTCATCCCCTTAAC
>CM054141.1:8589941-8594941 GCA_028751875.1 Rapana venosa
ACCCACCAAAACAAAAAAACCCCCCAGAAAAATCCCCCACGCGCCTTGCCTGTGAGGAGTAGCAAGTCAGCAAAAGACCTTGGCAATTGTGACAGTATTCCTTCTTTCTCTTGTATAACTCTTTTTGCCCAAATCGTTCACGGTCGCCAACAGACGCCTGGCTAGAGTAGAGGCAGTCAAGGAGAAAAAGAAAAGAAAAGAAACAACAACACAAGCAGTAGTTCCTTCCTTCCCCAGTCTTGGATAGTAGTAGGAAGAAAGCTTTCCGAGAAAGAAGCAGACAGAAGCACACAAAAAGAAAAAAATCATTTTTTATTTCCACATCAGTGAAACAGGCAAGCAGACAGGCAGGCAGGCAGACAGGCAGGGAGGGAGGCAGGGTTGGCTTGCAAGGCATTGTCAACACACAAGACACTTGAACAGCTCGGGCGAGACTTTACCTTTTGAATTTTTTTTTAAAGAAAGAAAGTCTCCGCCTACTAACCCCCCCCCCCCCCCCTCACATTCACACACCACACACACACACACACACACCACACCACACACACACACACACCACACACTCTTTCTCCCTCCCTTCTCTTTCTCTCTTCCTACCCCCACCACCCAACCATCACGCCAAATCTTAATATTCCCAACTTAACTACTGTTCTCTACCCACCCGTTAGAGCAGCTGATTTGGGTTATGTGTTTTTATTATTCTCTCCCTCCACCCCCCCCCCCCCCAGTATCAACCCCCCCTCCCCCCTCCGTCTCCCACCCTACCCTCATCCACTCCCCAAGTTCTTTCAAAAACAGAACTATTGTAATGTAATCCCCCTCCATCTTCTATGAAAATCTCTCTCTCCCTCTCTCTCTCTCTCCCTCCCTCCTTCCTCCCTCTAATTTTGCATCATCCTTCGTTTTTTTCTTTCTTCCTGCATCAAGGAACACTCTCACTTCTTTTTTTTCTCTCTCTCTACCCCCCCCCCCCCCTCCCCCTCCCTCCTCTCTTTTTTGTTTGGTGTTTGTTTGTTGTATTGACTTTGAAGCCGTGTCAACAGTGGCAAGAATGGGCGGTGAACAGTTGTGCTGTTTTTCCTCTCTCAGTCGTTAAAGTTTGGTTTTTCTCTCTCTTTTTTAGAATCGGCCCTGTGTAGCGTTGTGTGTGTGTGTGTGTGTGTGTGTGCTTTCTGTTGTAAACTAGTGCAACCGGCAATTTTCGTATCGAATTCATTTCCCTCTTCATTTCATCCAACACCAAGTGTGCAAATTTGAATTGAGGGGCACAAAGAGAGAAGAAGGCAGGCGGTTGTGTGTGTGTGTGTGTGTGTGTGCGGCTGAAGAAGGAGGGGGCGAAGTGAAGGAGAAGTTAAAGGCGAGGGCAGAATGAATCGGATTAATCAGGCGAAAATGGGCGAGGCTTCTTGTAGCCTTGTTAGATATTATTAGTGTAAGGACACACAGTAGTACTACTACTACAGGGTCCCTTACCAGGCCTGCCAGCTTTGTTTGTTTGGTTTGTTGTGGGGTTTTGTGTGTGTGTGGTGTGGTGGGGGGGGGGGGGGGGGGGGGGGGAATTGTATTGTATTGCCGCACGCAGATTTTGAGGTTTTATTTGGCTGTGAAGGGATGGCTCGACACACAGCTCTCTCTCTCTCTTCCTCTCTCTCTCTCTCTCCCTCTCTCTCTCTCTCTCTCTCCCTCTCTCTCTCTCCCTCTCTCTCTCTCTCCCTCTTGATTAGGAAGTAAACAAGAGTTGGCAGGGTGGTAGACATTTGAGGCCTTGTATGGTTTGTTTCGTTAGTTTTATGAACAGGAAAGGGACAGGGAAATGGAGAAGGCTGGAGAAAGGAGAGGGGGGAGGGGAGCAGAAATAGGGGACAGGTTTCGGGCGACATTCTGGCCCCATATTATAGGGGAGAGAGCCCCGCAGAAAGCATATGGTGAATGCAGCCCTTTGCGTGCTTCAGCCTGATTCATCCCCGGCTTGTCTGTTTCTTTTATTTTATTTTATTCTTTCATATCGAGGAAAATGGAATTAGCATTATGTGCTTTTTTTTACATCCAGTCCCCGTGTGTATGTGGTTTTGTAAATGTTGTCATCTGTTCCCACCCGGCACACAATGGCCTACACTTACAAAAAGTGGAACAGGATTTAACGTGTGCGCAATGTGTTCTGCGTGGGTTCGCACACGGGGCCTCGGTTTATAGTCTCATCCGAAGGACTTTTGGGGAGAGTGGAGTCTGCATTGATGCTAACTCCAGGGGAAAATATCCCTTGAACGGGAATCGAAGCCGGACATCAGATTGCGAGCGCAATGTTCTAACCACTAGGCTATCCCGTCCCCGGAGTTTTGGTTAAGCAAGATTTTATTCAAAGCAAATCATTCATATACAGACTTATTATAGAGCAGCAACAATCTAAAAGCTTAGAATGTGCACAACGACAATGACGAGTTCAGTTTTACATTTGGCAGCTGGTAGGTTCAACAGGCTGATTTTTCTGACAGGTATGTGATTTCAAGAGTGCATGTTATTGTCCAAACACCCACCCCCACGTACAAGACCTTCAGAAAAACTTGGCCGAACACCAAGCAGAAATTGCCTTGTGCAGAATTTCAGTGCAGTTGTAGATCAAGGATAAAAAAAAAAAGCATTACTGATAAATGAAAAACAAATAATAAACCGAATGAATTAGACAATGCAGAGGGAGACAGTTATACGCCGTTTATTATGGACTGGTGAGGCCTGTGTGTAGGTGCCTAGCTAGTATTCTGTCCAGATCAGAAGCTGGACTTGTTTCATTTACAGTTATGATATCGTGACCCTTAACCAATTCAGACATTAAAGAAAAACCACCCACACACACACAGAGCAAGCAAACGAGCTAGCAAAGTTGAACAAAAACACCAACGCCAGCAGCGGCTCTACCCTTACACACACACACACACACAGAGGAATCAGACGCACACCCATTTCGAAGAGTGACCGTAGTGTATATATATACTTATTCAAATCTCTCCCCCCCCCCCCCCCCCACCCCCACCCCCCTAACCCCCACACCCCCAAGCACTGCTCTGGACTTAAAAAGAAAAGAGAGAGAGGGGGGTGGGGGAGCATTTGTAGGTCGTCCACTTGTGGGACAAAGGGCTCTACTAGGCTGGTCAAGCTAGTTAATGCCAATGGCCCTGACGGAAAGGTGACACTTTTCATTTGTCAGCCCCGCCCTGCCCTCTCCGCAAATGAACTGCACTGGGTACAGTCAGATTCAGTTGCAAGGGGCTGGGTTGAGGGAGTGGTGGTATGTGTGTGTGTGTGTGTGTGTGTGTGGGGAGGGGGGGGGGGGGTTAAGAATGAGTGAGAGATCAAATTTTTATATTCAAGGACTGTAGATAATGAGTGGGTGGTTTTGGGTTTGTTGTTTGTTGGGTTTTTTGTTGTTGTGGTTATTATGGTTGGGTTTTGAGAGAGACATGGAAAGGGAGAGACAGACAGAGAAAGAGAGACTTAGAGAGAACAGGGAAAGGCAGTAGGAAAGAAAGAAAGAAAGAGAGAAAGAGAGAGAATAATGTACTTTACAAAAACAACAACCTCTCAACGAGAACTTAAGTACAGACTGAAAGACAAACTGACAGACAGACTGACGGACAGATAGACAGACAGACGGACTGACAGACAGACAGCAGCAGACAGCCAGGCCAGGACAAGGACCTTTTTGGTTCAGTGGCTGTGTTGTCAGTGTGTCCCCTCAGCATTGGGAGTGAGTGTCTGGTGCATGATGAATGGCGGGTCACTTGATCAGCTATAGCCTAGCTTCCCTCTTTTGTCCCTAATGGCCGATTTGGTAGCTTATATATTTTATAGTGCTGCTTTGCTGTATGTTTTGTTCCATCCGTGCTGCTTTGCTGTTTTGATTTTTTTGTTTGTTTATGTGTATTGCTGGCTGGCTAGCTGATTAAGGGGTTGGCTAGGGTTGAGGTTGGCTAGGGGTTGGGGTTTTGTGTGTGTGTCTTTTGAGTTCATTTGAAGACTGCTTTTGCTGATAGCTATTGAAAAAGCGTATGCTGAGCAGCTATCTATCGAAATAACTCATTAGCAGACCGAATTTAGAGCACTCGCTTTCCCTCAGTCAAGGTTAAGCAGCATCCAGCGTGGTTACCGCTTGGCTTGGTGACCGTTCACGCGCCTTGGCTTCAGTACAGTCTCCCAGTTCACCCAGCTGTAAATGGGTACCCGCCTCTTTAGGGTCAGGGAAGGTAAAGCAGCGAGGGAGAGGAGATTGGCGCCGCCCTCAATATGCTGGCCCTAGAGAAGTGAGGTCTCTGATGGCTCACTCCCCTAGGACGACATAGGTTATGGACACCTTTTTTTTTTTTATAGAACCCAAAGTTAGTGGTGCTTGGTAGCTTAGTTTGCTCTACTTTGTTCTTTTTGGTATTATGACACCCGGAGAGGGATGTGCTGTGTGTCCTGTTTGCCTTTCTGACTCGTCTTTCTTTCTGTCATTCTCTGTCTCTCTGTTCTTCTGTCTCTGTTCTCTCTCTCTCTCTCTCTCTCTCTCTCTCTCGCTCTCTCTGCATATTAGGTTATTTGGTGTGTTTTTTTCTATTGGATTTTGTTTGTTTCTTGTTTTTGTTGGTGCATGTGTAGATGCATAATAGTAAACATCTTTGTGTGTGTGTGTGTGAGACATTGTAAACTTGTGTCCAGCTGTACGTGTAGCTTTGTAAAGGTTAACGAATTCATAAGTGTAATCACACACACTCACACATACGCACGCACGCACGCACGCGCACACACGCATATATCATTTTATGTGGAAAGCCTTTAAAGCGGAGAACAACACACCCACACACTCCCCCTCCCACCCCCCACACACGCACCCTCACTCCTCACACAACACACCATGCACAACACACACACACACACCAAAACACACACCACATACACACACACACACATTTTTAAAACGCGAAGGATTACGGAAGAAGTAAAAGTAAGAAAAGCGAAGGATTTTT
>CM054141.1:8599941-8602441 GCA_028751875.1 Rapana venosa
ATAGCTCAAACGCCATCGCACGCGCGAGAGGGTGAAGCAGCTCCAAAGTGGCCCCACATCAAGTTTGCCCCCCTCACAAACCCCACTCCACCTTCAAATGTTTTTGAAAAAAAAATTTTTTTTTGGACAAAGCGTATTTTGTATTGAGTGTCCTATAACTGTAGTGACTGATTTTTATACAGAAAGTGTGCAGAAAGTTTGCTGTCTGCTCTGTCTGAATATTTTTTTCTAGCTTCTTTACCCCTTATAAATATATATTATATTATATATATATATTATATAAAAATTTATAAAATATATATATATATATATATCACACAAAGTGAAAGCATAACAACCAGCATAATAAATGTTCCCCAATATTTCGGGGGGGGGGGGGGGGGGGGGGTTGGGTTATTATGACGTGATGGAAGACGTCAATCTCAATTTCATCATTGTGAAAGTTTAGGTATGACATTTTTTAAAATTTTAAAACCATATGAGACCATGTTAGAGAAAGAGAGAGAGAGAGATAAGGGGGGGGGGGGGGGGGGTGGGGGGGTTTTACCTGGGCAATTATGGTCATTATAATGTTCACACCACACACAACCCCCCACAATACCCACACAAAACCAACTTGCGCACGCACGCACGCATGCACCACGATATATATAATTTTTATAAAATTATATTATATAAGAAAAAGAGGGAGGAAAACAAGCTCATGGCCCCACATCATTTTGAAAAAGATGTACCCCAAAAATCGAGTTCAAAAAAAAAAAAATCCGAAAAAAAGAAAACCACACAAAGAAAATAATTTTCTTTAAGTAGCAAAAAATATGTTTTTATACAAAATTTTTTTCAGGCAATTAAAGGGGAAGAGAAAAGAAAAAAAAAAAAAAATATTGTTAAGACTCATTTTAGGCACCTCCAAAAAAAAGCTTTTGATGCAATTTTTTTAAGGTAAATTAGTTAAAGGAACGGAAAAAAATTAAAAAAAAATTTTCAAGGTCAGCATTTTAGGGCTCAAAACTGCTTTTGATACAATATTTTTGCAAGGCAAGTTACGTTAAAGGGGTGGGAAAAGAAAAAAATCGAAGTCTTTCAATGACAGCATTTTAGGCACACAAAAAAATGCTTTTGATACAGTATTTTTGCAAGGCAAGTTACGTTAAAGGGAGAGAAAAAAAAAACTAAAGTCTTTCAATGACAACATTTTAGGCACCAAAACTACTTTTGATACAGTATTTTTTCAAGGCAAGTTACGTTAAAAAAAAAAAAGGAGAGAAAAAAATCTTTCAATGACATTTTAATAATAATAATAATAATGTATGGAATTTATATAGCGCTGAATCTTGTAAAGCAACAAATCAAAGCGCTCAGATTTTATTTCATACCACTTTAAGTCATGGCAGATTTCTCTCCGTGAAATTCGGGCTGCTCTCCCCGGGGAGAGCGGGAGAACGCGTCGCCACTTAGCGCTGCGCCACCCTTTCACCCTTTTTTTTTTCTTTTTTTTTCTGCAGCTGTATTTGTTTCCCTATCAGAGTGGCTTTTTTCTAAGAATTTTGCCAGGGACAACTCTCTTGTTGCCGTGGGTTTTTTTACGTGCGCTAAATAATTACGTGTAACACACGGGACCTCGGTTTATCGTCTCATCCGAAAGACTAGCGCCCAGACCACCGCTCATGGTCTAATGGATGGGGGAAAAATTTCCGGTCCAAACGGGGTACGAACCGCCGCACACTTCAGACCCGGACTTTTCGCTTTCTAGACAGGCGCGTTACCTCTAGACCACCGATCCACCGGATCAGAAAAAAATAGGCACAGAAAAAAATCCATTTGGTACAACACTCTTATTATTGATTTTTGCAAGGCAAATTACGATAAAGGAGAGAGAAAAAGAAGAAAAATTTCAATGACAAAATTTTAGGCACCCCCCCCCCCCCCCCCCCCCACCCCCACACACACACACTCCCCCAAAAAAAAACAAAAAAAACAAAAAAAACAAAAAAAAAAACAACAACAAAAAACCAAAAAAACCCCAAACGCTTTTGATACAAAAGCAAGTTACGTTCAAGGGAAGAAAAAGATAGAAAAAACCCCTCCCAACTCTTACCTGCGATAAACCGTGCACCTGTGTCAGGGAGAGAGAGGGGAGGGGGCACTATTTTGCCCGCGCACCGGGAGGGATGAAAGGGGCCGAGGGGTGACTTCAAAGCCGTGTAACTGTCACAGTCACTGACGTTGTCATACAGCAGAGAGTGCATAATTAACCAGCCCCGCACCGTAATTAAAATGACAGCGACATCTCGGACTCGCCTTTTCGCCCTCTTCGTGATTTTCGCTTTCTTGGGGCGCGTGAGAAACAAATCCCCAGTGTCTGCCCCTCCCTGATCCCCCTTTCCCCTAAAAAAAAAAAAATCCCTGCCTGTTTTTTTTCCCTCTTGTGCTTGTCTGCCTGTCTGGTTTTGTCCTTTTTTTTTTGGGGGGGGGGGGGTCTTTTTTTTTGGGGGGGGGT
>CM054141.1:8607441-8612441 GCA_028751875.1 Rapana venosa
CCTCGAGCTAGCTCCCCCTCCCTTTTGTAGTTCCCAAGAGACTGGAATCAGAAGAAGAAAGAAACATGAGAGAGAGTTGGGGAGTGGGGGTGGAGAGAGAAGGGAGGGAGAGGAGAGAAGAGAGAGAGAGAGAGAGAGGAGAGGAGAGAGAGACACAAAAGAGACAGAAGAGAGATAGCAGATGAGTGAGAGAGAGGCGAGAGAGAAGAGAGAGAGAGAGAGAGCAGAGAGAGAGAGACCGACAGACAGAGAGAGACAGAGACAGAGAGAGATAGCAAGATGCAGACGGCGCAAGGGGGAAAAGGCAGAGGTTGAAATGGGGATGTAAAAAGGCATCGTCGTCATCAGTACAGGAGTGATTGAAGAAGAAGCAGGACTAAAAGCTAATGACGATTCCTTCCTTCCCAGGCCACATGGCACTGGGACTGTCAATGGGGGAGGACCTCTGTGACGGGAGCTGTGGGAGATTGGAGGAGACTGGAACCCCCAACCCCCCACCCTCCTTTCAACCATGCACAGCCCTCTGACTTCTGTTCTCTTTGTTTCCTCGGTTGTTTTCTTTTAAAGTTCGCTTTCTGTCACTTTCATTTTTCCTTTCTTTTCGCATGTTCTCAAGACACATTTATTTCAAAGCTCAGATTCTCCCCTCTCGTTCCATTTCATTTTTGTCCCTGCCCTCAACAGCTAAAACCCCATCACCCTGCCGGAGAGTAAACCTTTGTGTGTGGGGGTGTGTACGTGTGTGTGTGTGTGTGTGTGCGTGAGTGTGTGTGTGTATACATTTGAACTTTTTAAAAATCCTACTAATTGTAACTGGCTGCATGTGAATGACTAGGATCAGACAGACAGATGGTTGCAGATAAGCGCTATACAAAAAATGATCAAATAAAACGATTTTTTCCCTACTGGGGGACAGCAGCGAGCAGAACAGCTAGACTGACGCCGAGACGGTCAAATAAAGAAAAAGATCGGGATCGCTCTGGATCGAGGCAAAAATTATTATCCCATGAAAGAAGACCCCCACCCCCAGGGGAACAGGCACAGAAAAATGCTGCAAATTGCACAGTCAGGGAGCTTTTGTCTGGCGAAATATTCTCCCACTGCGTGAGAAGTGACCTAGGGAAAGATTGCATTGGGACACTGAATGAGAAAGGGAAGACGAATTTAATATTGCAAACCGCGGGATTGTAAACAACAGCATTGAATTGGACTGTAACGTTGCAAGCCTTTATGGAGAGGCATGGTGGTGTCACTGAATAAGAGAAAACAAGAAAAGTATTTAAACAATCCGAACGGGAAGCTTGGTATTAATGTTAATTCCATTTATTATGTATTATTAATGTTACCGCATCTCGCAGTTTTAGGTTAGAAAGGGGTGAGAGTAAGGGGGGGGGGGGGGGACTTCAGGCAAGGCTAATGTCAACAAAGGCAGAACAAATGGCAGAAACAACTGGCAGGGTCAGAGGTGAACCACGAAGAACTACAGGGAACGGGAGCAGAGAGCGAGAGGCCTCAAGGAACGACAATGGACAAGTTCATTAATATGCGACAGGCGCACCCGTCGTTTTCTTTGCATCTCTCCTTGCGCAGCCAATTACATTTGGGGCTGGTTGGAGGAGGAGGAGGGGGGAGAACTGTCTGCATGCCACAGACTTGGGGAAACGTCTCCGCCGCCGCTCCGCTTCCAGATGTTGTCTCCCCTGATTCTGGGAGCGTCCTAGAGGGCGCCGTTCTTTTCAAGGGGGGGTTAGCCTCGCCAACTGCTCGTCCATTTGTTTGGGAGGGCTGGCGTGTAATTTTTCTTTCATCTGGAGCAGAAAAACGTGATGGATTGTGCGAACAGTCCTGCCTTATTACGCACGGCTGATGTCCCCTTTTCTATCAGTACAGGGCTTCGTTCGTGCTTGGATCAGGGCTTTGGGTGGGGGATAGTGTTCACTTTTTTTTGCTGTTATAGCTTTGTTCTTTCCTTTTCTTCTTGATGTTTATTCCATTTTCTTTGATTGCTTTTCAAAAGCCCTGTGGGTTTCTAATTGTCGTCTGCGTGATGGCGCCAGCAGGGCCATGCTCAGTGACGCGTGTCCATGATGTCCCGTGGATGAACGTTTATTGTCTGTTACTGTGGGGTTTTTTTTGAAAACGCAAACCTCACGTCTTAAAAAGTTCGGATCTCATCTGTCATTTCTTGGTTTTCTTTTAGGATGAAGAAAAAATGTCGAAAGTGGCCAGTTAAGCATACCCCTCTTCTTTGTTTTATGTTACTTTCGGGGCATCAGCTGGTTCCAAGCTATTTGCTGATAAGCTGGGAGACAAATGGTCCCAGTTTTCAGTCATCATTATGACTTCTTTGGTCAGTGAAGTAAGGCAGAAGGAAGAGACTTGGAAAAGAGGCAAGGCAAACTTGTCTGTTTTGATAAAGGGAACGAGACATTAAAGCCTTTTGATGTTGATTCTGTCCTGCGTGTCTGCGCGCACACAAGTGGCGAGATGTATCATTATTTTCTTTTCTGATATCAAATAAATGATGTATTCATTGCTAAATGTTGAACTAAGCACAGTTTCCTTCACCAGATGCCAACTCTGAACTGAATGAAGAGATCGATGTGTGTGGATATTTGGGCCTGTGTTTGGAAGGATGGGAGGGAAGGAATATAAAATCAAAACAAAGAAATAATAATAATTTCAACCAATATTCGAGGCAGCGATGGCAGTGGGAAAGGGAGAGACGTGGGTTCTATAAAGATCCCGTTTTGATAATAGCGGGCCACAGTTAGACATCCTGATTGTACAGAGCCAGAGCAAAACTGAATTCTGTTTGCCAATGACTTAGCGCCATATGGCTGCCGTCATGTGTATGGCAGCGGAGATTTCCACGAGCACATTCACTGTTTAACTGGAATCGTTATAAACTTCAGAGATTCATACTATTTCATAGTAATTTTGATTCAGTAAAAACAACAGCAACAACCCCCCCCAAAAAAAAAACAAAAAAAACAACAACAAAAAAAACCCCAACAACACAAAAAACAACCAAAAACAACCAACAAACAAAAACAAGCCCAGATAGATGATTAGATAAACAAATGCATAAACAGCATCCACAGTTGTCCTGACAAGGTTGTATAATTTAACCAGCCACCGAGGTGTCAAAAGTATAGAACGCCATCAGACCAACGAGCTGCTTTTACTTGTCTTTTTCCTTTCTGTTTCTTTCTTTTCCCCTCCTTTCCCCTCCATGTCTCTCTTTTCCCCCCATCCATTCTTTCCTGACTACCTGTAGACTCGTCAACGGTCAAAAAAGAAGCCTCCCTCCCTCCCTTCCTCCCTCTCACCCCTCTTCCCGTTCCCACCAGGGTCATTGGCTCTTTGGGGTCACGACCTAACACGGGTCATGACCCCAGACCACAGAAATGGAGACGAGAGGGTGAGAGAGAGAGCGAGAGAGAGAGAGAGACTCGAAAGAAACTCGAAACTCGAAAACTCGAAACACGAATTTTAATTATCAAAGGCCAAAGAGAGAGAGAGAGAGAGAGAGAGAGAGAGAGAGAGAGAGAGAGGGAGAGAGGAGGAGAGAGAGAGAGAGAGAGAGAGAGAGTGTGTGTGTGAGTGAAAAAAAACCTCGAAAGAAACCCGAAAACTCGAAACACGAATTTTAATTGTCAAATGCCAACAGAGAGAGAAGAGAGAGAGAGAGATAAGTGTGTGTGTGTTGTGTGTGTGTGTGTTGTGTTGTGTCAAAAGAAACTCGAAAAGTTGAAACACGAATTTTAATTGTCAAAGGCCGAGAGAGAGAGAGAGAGAGAGGGAGAGAGAGAGAGGAGAGAGAGACGAGAGAAGAGAGAGAGAGAGAAACTCGAAAACTCAAACAACGAATTTCAATTGTCAAAGGCCAACCGAGAGAGAGAGAACTCAAACCCGAATGATTTATTCACAAAAAGTTAGTATTTTGGTAGGGAAAAAGCAATAAAACGACAAAATGTCACTGTATAACAAAAAGTCAGCTACAAAAATATGACTTAGGGTAACAATATGAGAGAGAGAGAGAGAGAGAGAGAGAGAGAGAGAGAGAGAGAGAGAGAGTTTGTTAGGAGATAAAGTTAGGAGAACAAGAACGGAAGGACAAGCCAACGAGAAAAACAAACCGAATAAAAAAAGCAAACTGTTATTAACCTTCAATCTGTCCATGGCATAATAGTTAGCCTTTCTTGCAAAATGTTTCTTTCGATGACAGAGACTGAGAGACAGGAACACACACACACCCACACACACACACACAACCGTGCGTTCCGCGTACGCACGTACGCACACACACACACACACACACACACACTCTTTTGTTGCTAGATAAATGCTTGATGAAAAAATGCAAATGCATTGCTTATTCAATGTACCAACTGGAATAAAAAATTTGACTGGACTTCAACTCTCTCTCTCTCCTCTCTTCTGTCTGTCTGTCTCTCTCACACAGATACACACACACACACACACACACACACACACAACGGAATGGTAAGGACACCTTGAACATGAAATGAAGAAGACAAAATTAATACTCCCCAAACAAACCAGAAAGGGTCACCTAAAAAAAAGGCATTTCAAGCCACTGCAGGCAGACAGGCAGCCCACTGCACTTTCATTCAATACAAGCCCTGAAACAATGTCCATGCTACAGCCATGATTGCTAACCATTTATTTTCAAACTGTCTCTCACGCAAGCCAATAAAAATGCTCCCTCTCTCCCCAAACTTGCTCTCTTATTCAGAGATTGTTCACAATTTCTAGAGATATTTTTTAAAACTTTTTTTTTTAATATTCAGCGTTGGATTGCTAATATGTGTGTAGTCAGTGATAAAAAGTGTTAATCTTTTTGTGTGTGTGTGTGTAGAAGATGCTGTGTTGATTTTAGGTGCGGAGAGTCCGGGAATGAAGAATTGGTTTAATATTGTGTGGTGTATTGTCTGTACGAGTGAGTGTTTCTACCTGCGTTTGTGTGTGTAGGG
>CM054141.1:8617441-8627875 GCA_028751875.1 Rapana venosa
CAAACGAAGGGTTCTGTAGATGATTTCAACGAATTTAGAAGGGTTGTGTGGATGATTTCAACGAATTTAGAGGGGTTCCGTAGATTATTTCAACGAATTTTGAAGGGTTCTGTGGATGAGTTCAAGGAATTTTGATGGGTACCGCAGATGATTTCAACGAATTTTGAAGGGTTCTTGAAGGAATCTGAAAATGATTTTAACGAATTTGGAAGGGTTCTTGAAGGATTCTGAAGAGATTTTCAACGAATTTGGAAGGGTTCTTGAAGGATTCTGAAGAGGATTTCAACGAGTTTGGAAGGGTTCTTGAAGGAATCTGAAAATGATTTCAACGAATTTTGAAAGGTTCTTGAGGGATTCTGAAGAGGATTTCAGCGAATTTGGAAGGGTTCTTGAGGGATTCTGAAGAGGATTTCAACGAATTTGGAAGGGTTCTTGAGGGATTCTGAAGAGGATTTCAACGAATTTGGAAGGGTTGTTGAAGGATTCTGAAGAGGATTTCAACTAATTTTGAAGGGTTCTGCAGATGATGTCAGCGAATTTGGAAGGGTTCCGTACCGCACGTGCTTGTGTACCATGATTACTATATCATCATCAGGTCCTACCCCTGCCGTGTCATTGCCATCGTTTCACACACAGTGCCCTCTTCCTCTCCTCCTCCTCTCCTGTGCCACTGGGTGCTTACACACACAGGAACACAGCGGGGAAATGTTGTAGTAGCATCTTGTCATAGTTATATCTGGAAAAAGCCCCCCCCCCCCCCCCCCCCCCCCCCCCACCTCTTCACCCCTTCCGTCCCTCTATGTTTCTGATGTTGAGGGAGACTCACACATTACTACTCTCTCGCGCGCGCGTACGCGGCGCGCGCACACGCGCACACACACACACAGAGTTTGTAAAAAGACGCTAAATGAAATTGTGAACATACACACACCACACACACACTCACACTCACACTCACACACACACACAGAGACGCAACACACACACATACAGATTATCAGACCATTATCATCATTTTGTACATGTTTGAAGCTGCAACTAGAGATAGAAGTTTGTAGGGGTACTCAAACCTGAATGGTAGTTATCTGAAAGCAAAGTGATTGAGTCAAAGTGGTTTGTTTCTGACTTTAAAAAAATAGTGTGTGTGTGCGTGGTTGTGGATATATATATAAAATAAATATATATATATTATATATATTCCACAACACCGCACCCCCAACTATATAAGTATATATTATGTTATATGTGGTGTGGTGTGTGTATGTCTGTGTGTGCGCGCGCGCGCGTGTATATATATATATTTATTAAATATATATATATATAATATTATATTTATATGTATATAATGCTGAGGGGGATAGGGATCAACGAAATTTGTTGGCAAAGGAGAAAAAAAAAAACCCGTATAAACATGAGACAAAACATGCATGCACGCGCACACACACACACACACACCACACCACACAAACAACACACACACACACACACACACACACACGTACACACGCACACGCACTTTGTGCGCAAAAGCGCACACGCACGCATGCAAAGCAAGAAAGCATATCCACGTACGGCTCCACCACCCAACCACCCAACCAACCAAGTTTCAGTCTCGTGAAGACAGAACCCAAACAAGAGCTGGGTATACATGTGTATGAAGCACAACAGAAAAGACCAGATGGGGGGGGGTGGGGGGGGGGGGTGGGGGGGGGGGGGGGGGGGGGGGGGTTAAGGTAGGAGGGCGGTGGGGGGTGGGAGTAGTTGCAGGTTTTGTCATTGCAGCGTTGATCTCACCATTCCTTGATGCAGTCCGCCCGCCTACACGAGCAATTATGTTATTATGACTAGGTAACATGATCCCTCTCTGTTTGTTGCCCACTCCTCTCCTCCTCTCTCTCTCTCCTCTCTCTCTCTCTCTCCTCTCTAACTCTCTCTCTCTCTCTCTTCTCTCTCTCTCTCTCCTCTCCCTCCTCTCTCTCCTCCCTCCCTCTCTCTCTTCTCTTCTCTCTCTCTCTCTCGCTCCCCCCCCCCTCCCTCCCCTCCCCCCCCCCCCCCTCCTCTCCCTCTCTCTCCCTCCCTCCCTCCCCATTCTTCAGACTTCTCTCTGCCTTTTTCTTTTTCCCTCCTTCTTGACTTAAACCCCCCCCCCCCCTCCCCCCCCCCCCCCCCCCCCCCCCCAACACACACACACACCCTCTCTCCCTCTTCTGCTTTTTTTTTTTTTTTATCTCGTTCTTAACACTTTTCTTGAATTTCATTTTCTTAGCTCGCTGTCTTTCTCACTCTGACTCAGTCTCTCTCTCTCTGTCTCTCTCTGTCTGTCTGTTCTTGTCGTCTGTCTGTCCTCTCTCTCTCCTCTCTCTCTCTCTCTCTCTCTCCTCTCTCTCTCTCTCTCTCATTGTGTGTTCCTGTTTCGTTCTTTCTCTATCTCGCTCCTCTGTCTGTCTGTCTGTCTGTCTGTCTGTCTCTCTCCCTTTGTTCTTGATAAATGGCGCAAAGAAACTCGACCACCCAGAGGGGTTTTCAGTTTGTAAATATATCTACGATCGCGTTTTATGTTTTATTTTGTGTGTAGTCCCTCCTTTTGTGTACACTTCTTCTTCTATCTGCTTTCTTTTATGCCGTGGATCAGTAGAGGATAATGTTACCAGAAAACAGTGTTGCAAAACTCCAACTTGACTCTGTGTGTGTGTGTGTGTGAGGAGAGAGACAGAGACAGACAGACAGACAGACAGAGAGAGAGAGAGAGGAGAGATGAGAGAGAGAGAGAGTGAATGAATGAATGATCTTTATTTTCCAAGGGTAACAGAGTAAGTAAGTATTCATATACTTTTATTTTTCATCCGTCCTTTGCCTTGATTAGGGACTATCAACAAAAGACATACTCAAAAAACCCAAACCAAAAACCCAACTACGAAAACAAAAGTTCAACCTGTGATTTAAAAGAAGAGATAATGTATATTAAACAAACACATCATCCTCAATTGACCTGAACATAAAATTAATGTCAAAGAGATACACCGATTATAATAACTTCGAGAAAGGAGATAAATATGTGTTCAATAAACACACACATCCCAACTGGCTTGAATACTTATATCAAAAGAGATACATTGATTACAATTTAAACAATATCTATTTTTATAATATATATATATATATAAGAAGAGAGAGAGAGAAGAGAGAGAGAGAGAGAGAGGAGAGAGAATTTCGTCAGGTTGCGTGATTATCAAGCAATCCAAACGAGAAAGAAAATGTTATATTCAAACACTTACAGAAGCCTTTTTTTATTTAAAAAAAAAAATCAATGCTATGATTCGAAAAACCCCCCAACCCAACACAATTAATAACAAACGTAAACCTTTACAAAAAATCAACAACACGAAGGTTAAGATGCATGTAACGCCCCATAAAACGTCCAAAGAACACTTTTTCAGGGTGTGTTAATAAAATTGAAATAATATGTCCGTAAAGGTCAAGTCAAGTCAAGTCAAATTTTTATTTCCAGATAGTACATTGAATAAGCAATGCATTTGCTTTTTTTTCATCAAGCCACTATCTAAGAACAAGTTTCTTAATGATAAAGGCGTTGCATATTATGTGGGGGAAGGGGAGGAGAGAGAGAGAGAGAGAGAGGGGAGAGAGAGGGGGAGAGAGAGAGAGGAGAGAGAGAGAGAGAGAGAGAGAGATCTATTAGGCCGTGTTGGAATTGGTACCGAAGCATCTGGTTAATAAATAATAAATGGGCCAGCGTCTTGCCTTCCCTCATAGCAAATTAAGCCCAGGTCTGGTTACGAGAGCAAGCAGCCGCAACATCAGCAGCTGTGGGTGACGGTCTCGTGCCTCTGTGATTTAGGGGGAAAAAACAAGCAGAGGAAGAAAGATTAATAGTATTGATGGTGTTAATTGGAAGCTGCAGAAATGATATGTATTGATGTTGTTCATAGATATGAAGCCACAGAAGTGAGATGTATTGATGTTGTTAATAGATACGAAGCCACAGAAGTGATATGTATTGATGTTGTTAATAGATATGAAGTGATATGTATTGATGCTAATAGATATGAAGCCACAGAAGTGATATGTATTGATGTTGTTCATAGATATGAAGCCACAGAAGTGATATGTATTGATGTTGTTAGTAGATATGAAGCCACAGAAGTGATATGTATTGATGTTGTTCATAGATATGAAGCCACAGAAGTGAGATGTATTGATTTTGTTAATAGATATGAAGCCACAGAAGTGATATGTATTGATGTTGTTAATAGATATGAAGCCACAGAAGTGACATGTATTGATGTTGTTCATAGATATGAAGCCACAGAAGTGACAATCATGTATTGATGTTGTTAAATTGAAGCTGCAGAAGTGATATGTACTGATCTATCTCTATCATCAGTTGAAGCTGCAGAAGTGATTATGTATTGATTTGTTTAAACAGAATTTATCCTAGAAAAGTGTCGCAGAAGTACAGTCATAGCCTTGATATTATTACAGCAAGTAAACTTAATAACTGTCCTGTCATAATTTACATACACACATTATGACTCGATGCATTGACAGTATTTGCAAAACAGATGACGGATTCGTACACTATCCTCAACAACTGCATATACTGAAGTAATTAAGCAAATGTACTGAAAACAATCGTTTCAATTGGACATGTAACACGCCAACAAGTTAACTGCTGTTCAAAAAGATGCATACACTATGCATTGATGTTAAATAAAGTACGAAGCCACATACAGAGAACAGTTTGACACACTTTGATGTGTACCATTTCACACTGTACATAAAAAAGATAAAGGTGTCCCATAACCTATAAGATCGTAAGGGAGCGAGGCGTCAGAGACCTCACTTCTCTAGGGGCCAGAATATTGAGGGCGGCGCCCATCTCCTCTCCCTCGCTGCTTTACCTTCCCTGACCCTAGAGAGGCAGGTAGGCCTACCCATTTACAGCTGGGTAAACTGGGGGACTGTACAGAAGCCCAAGGCGGGACGTATTACTTTTCTGCCAAACAGAACAGGACAGGACCTGTTCCGGCTTGCGCAAAACCCCGTGTTCACATCCACAGAATTGATCCATAACAACAACAACAAACAATCCCTCGCCCCGCACAACAAACAACCAACAAACAAACAACAAGAAGCAGAAACCGGTTACGCGTCACAAACACACACAGAAGCCAGTCATTGTCGAGTCGTGTTATTGCTGCTGTCATTGTGCGTTGAGTTGTGGAACGGTCACACCTCAATGAAATCGGATAAGATTAAACACGGCTTGATATTCTGTTTCTCTGTCTCTCTGTCTGTCTCTGTCTGTCTGTCTCTCTCTCCCCCTCCCCCTCTCTCCCCCCCCCCTCTCTCTCTCCGTCAGTCTGTCTTCTCTCCTCTCTCCTCCTCCCCCCCCCCCCCCCCCCCCCATCCCTTCTCTCTCTCCGTCTGTCTGTCTTCTGTCTCTGCTCCTCTTCCTCTCTGTGTGTCCTCTGTCTCTCTCTCCCCAGTCCCGTCTGTCTGGCTGTTCTCTCTCCTCCTCCTCCTCCTCTCTGTGTGTCTGCCTCTGTCTCACTCTCTGTCTCTGTGTGTCTGTCTGTCTCTCTGTCTGTCTCTCTCTCTGTCTCTCTCTCAGTGGAGGGATCCTATTTCTCGTTCTGTTGTGCCAAATCTTCAGTTCCACTGTTGTCCTTTCACCCCTCCTCGATTAAGAGCTATGTGACGACAGCACAGCACAGCTCTGCACTGCACTGCACAACACAACACAGCACAGCACAGTACAGTACAGTACAGCATAGCATAACATAACATAGCAAAGCACTGGACAACACAGCACAGTACTGCACAGCACTGCACAGCACAGCACTGCACAGCACAGCACAGCACAGCACAGCACAGGACAGCACAGCACTGCACAGCACAGCACAGCACTGCACTGCACAGAACAGCACTGCACAGAACAGCACTGCACAGCACAGCACAGGACAGCACAGCACTGCACAGCACAGCACTGCACTGCACAGAACAGCACTGCACAGCACAGCACAGGACAGCACTGCACAGCACAGCACAGCACAGCACAGCACTGCACAGCACAGCACTGCACAGTACAGCACAGTACAGGACAGGACAGCACAGCACAGTACAGGACAGGACAGGACAGGACAGCACTGCACAGCACTGCACAGCACAGCACAGCACTGCACTGCACTGCACTGCACAGCACAGCACAACACAACACAGCACAGCACAGGACACCACAGCACAGCATAACACAGCACAGCACAGCATAACACAGCACAGCACAGTACAGCACAGCACTACACAGCACAACACAGCACAGCACAGGACACCACAGCACAGCATAACACAGCACAGCACAGCATAACACAGCACAGCACAGCACAGCACAGCACAGCACAACACAGCACAGGACAGGACAGGGGAGCTGAGAGAACTGGAGAAATGGGACAGGGGACTGTACTGCAGTCAGGCAAAACAAAACAAAAAAGACTGGAAAATGCCTTTTCCTCTGTGTGTGTGTGTGTGTGTGTGAGAGGGGAGAGAGAGAGAGAGAGAGAGAAAAGAGAGAGAGAGAAGAGAAGAGAGAGAGAGAGAGTGAGTGTGTGTTTGTGTTGAGGAGAAAGAGAGAGTGTGTGTGTTTGTGTGTGAGAGAGTGAGTGAGTTGTGTGAGAGAGAGAGAGAGAGTGAGCGAGTGTGTGTGTGTGTGCGTGCGTTTTGTGTGTTGGGGTGGGTGGCAGGGTTGGTTGTTGGTGGTGGTGAAAGTGTTGCCTTAATTTTTGCAGATTGTTTGCTCGATAGATCACTTTTAAAAACAAGAAAGGAAGGAGGAGACCCCCCCAAAAAACAACAACAACAACCCAACAACAACAACACCAAAACAACAACAACAACAAACAACCCCGCCAGCAACAAAACAAACCCAGCTAACAAGCAAACAAGCAAGAAAGGTCAAGATTTGTGAAGAAAAAAAAACAAAAACCTGTTTACAGTATTTGGAATAACCACACACTGTTCAAAAACACACACACAAAATCAAAATAAACAGTGTATGGTTTGATTCTCTCCCCCCCCCCCCCCCCCAACCCGTTCCCCACTTCTCCTCCCTTCAGTCTCTCCCCTCTCCCCTCATCCTCCCCCCTCCCCACCCACCTCTTACTAGGTGGGATTATATTTCTTGTTCTCTTCTGCTAAGTCTCCTGTTCCCGATTTGCCTTTTTCAGTCAAGAATGCAAGCAGTAGTAATCAGATGAAACGTCAGCAAAGAGCGATAAAGTGTGCATGTGTGTTTGCGTGTGCGTGCGTGTATATTGAGTGAGGGGGGGATGTAGAGGGCGGGAGATTTGGAAAGGGGAGAGGTGAACGGTAAGAAAGAGGGTGGTGGTGGTGGTGGTTTATTTCGATGGATGTATAATTATTATACTATTTCGGCAGATGAGTGATTGTATTATTGATCCAGGTGAGGTGGAGGGAGACAGGTGACTATCAAGACAACTGTGATGGGATTGGACTTCTTGACAGTCGATGAAAGGATAGAGGCCCTGCAGGGGAAGAAAAATAAATGAAAAGGAATGACCTTTCCTGTTGTAACTCGTTTGTTTGTTTTACATTGAGAGGTATTGCCATTGAGTGCTCTCTCTCTCTCTCTCTCATCTCCCTCTCTCTCTCTTCTCTCTCTCTCTCTCTCCCTCCTCTCTCTCTTCTCTCTCTTTCTCTCTCTCTCACTCTCTCTCCTCCTCTCCTCTCTCTCTCTCTCTCTCTCCTGTCTGTCTGTCTGGCTGTATCTGTCTCTCTGCCTGTCTGTCTCTGTCCTCCCCCCTCTCTCTTTCTCTGTCAGCCTGTCTCTCTCTGTCTCTGTCTGATTCTCTCTATGTCTCTCTCTCTCTCTCTCTCTCTCCTCTCATCATCTCTCTCTCTCTCTCTCTCTCTCTCCTGTCTGTCTGTCTGTCCTGGCTGTATCTGTCTCTCTGCCTGTCTGTCTCTGTCTCTCCCCCTCTCTCTTTCTCTGTCAGCCTGTCTCTCTCTGTCCTCTGTCTGATTCTCTCTATGTCTCTCTCCTCTCTCTCTCTCTCCTCTCTCTCTCTCTCTCTCTCCTGTCTGTCTGTCTGTCTGGCTGTATCTGTCCTCTCTGCCTGTCTGTCTCTGTCTCTCCCCCCTCTTTTTCTCTGTCAGCCTGCTCTGTCTCTGTCTGATTCTCTCTATGTCTCTCTCTCTCCTCTCTCTCTCTCTCTCTCTCTCTCTCTCTCATCTCGTCTCTCCTCTCCCCTCTGCACCAAAAAAATATAAACATCTCTCTCATAATTATATTTCTCTTGGTTCGATCTTTGTTATCAAGTGATATATTATAGTTTGTGGTAGGTAGCCACCCACACGCAAAACAACCAAACAACTCCAAGCATTACCACCTTACGTTGCCTCTCCTTTCCCCTCTCCCCCTTAAAGAAATGTCAAAAATAACCGAACTGAAAGGAACAACTGGGCAGGTCAGGAGACCATGAACAACTTCATTGTTTTATACAAGTGAAAGGCGGAGGGGTATGGACGGACAATGAGACAGGGGAAAAAAGGAGTCCGTTTTTAAAAAAACAACAAACTCCCTGCCTTCTTGCATGTCAGAGAGTCACCGCTGTAGGTATTGCCAGTGTTCATGTCAATCTTTTCTGTCACGATCCGAGGTTTTATTTCAGTCTTTTGTGTTACGATCTGAAGTTTTGCTTTTCAATCTTTTGTGTCAGGATCTGAAGTTTTTTTTCTTTTCAGCGTTTTGTGTGCCATGATCTGATAAAGAAGTTGCCGCACATTGTGCCCATTGAAGTTGCTGTACACTCTTTCCTCAGTGCTGGTTTCAGGATCAGATCTTGTTGAGGTGAGGTCTGCTTCCTCCCTCCCTCCCTCCCTCACTACCTACCTACCTACCCCACAGGGCTGGGATAGGGGGGATTTCAGAGTAACATGTGGGATGTGCAAGATAAATCCCAATCCACGTCGGATCATCGCATCAGAATCTCCCTGGAGGTATTTATTTAATCCTACCCACCACCCCCACCCGATTATATAATCTGCAATCGGGGGCCGCGCGACCCTAATTTAAAACTGTTCGATTTGTCCCCATGATGAAAAAATATGCACAAAAGCGAGTCCACGAAGTGATGTTTGCAAACAGTAGGGGCAGCGGCGTTATTTGATAGCAGGATTTCGGGGTTAGGGGAGGGGAGCGGGAACGGCCTTGTGGGATAGAGGCGCCAAAGCTTACCAGAAACTCTTGCCGATGAATTCATAATATCCCTGGGTGGGAAAGGGAAAGGGAAAGGCTTGCCGTGTTATTCGAGTGATTCAGGTTTGACACAAGTCACCTGATAACGATGGGAAATTGTTTGGGAGCTTTGTTGTTTTGTTGTGTCATGCTTAGGGGAGTTTCAGGCAATCCGCCATGGGCCGAGGGGGGAGAATTATGTTGGAGTTTCTGAGAAAAAAAAAAAAAAAAAACTGGATAAAGGTGCGCATTTTGCGCACGCGTTTAAACCCGTTCCGCTTTTCGGAAGAGTAGTAGGCCATTGTGTGCCGGTGGGAAAGGAGGATAAAATTGACAAAACTGCATACACACAGGGACTGGATGTAAAAAAAACAACACAGCACACGAGTGCTTATTCCATTATCCTCGAAATGAAAAAAAAAAGAAAAGAATAAAGTAGGGAGTTATGTTGTTTTAGGGTGGTTTGTTTTTGTGTGTGTTTGTATTTTAAACTACAATGGTTTATTTTACCAGATTCGGAGCAGAGGATTATAGAATATTAGGTAGATATGGTCTCTGTTGCCTCCCTCCATCTTGTCTTCCCTCCCCATCTCTCTCTTTCTCTCTCTCTCTCTCTCTCGTTGCCTCTGACTGTCTCTCTCTGTATGTGTGTGTCTCTGTCTCTGCCTCTGTCTCTCTGTGTATGTATGTGTGTGTCTCAGTCTGTCTCTCTCTCTCCATCCCCCTCCCTCCCTCTCTTCTCCCATGTCACCCTCAAGGTAATATTGTACTTCTTGTGCTCCTCTTCCTGGTGTGCAAAGTTGTCCTGTCCTGACACTCCTGCTTCTGCACACAGAGACACTCAGGGCAGGGCAGGGCAGGGCAGGGCAGGGCAGGGCAGGGCAGGGCAGGGCAGGGCAGGGCAGGGCAGGAAGGCTGGAGCAGCGCCTGACAGCCCCGATATGGCCTCTGTGGTCGGCGGGGCTGTAAACAAGAAGAGTGGATCGGTGGTCTAGAGGTAACGCACCTGCCTAGAAAGCGAAAAGTCCGGGTCGGAAGTCTGCGGTGGTTTGATCCCCGTTTGGGGCCCCCAAACCCCCCCCCCCCCCCCCCCCCCCCCCCCCCCCCCCCCCCCCCCCATCCCAAACCTTAGACCATGAGGGCCGTGCCCCCAAAACCCCCCC
>CM054141.1:8628375-8650875 GCA_028751875.1 Rapana venosa
CACTCTCTCCTTAAAAAGCAGGTACGTGCTAGTTTGCTTGTGGAGAGAGAAAAAGTGTGTACTCAGTCTGGCGGATTTGTTCTTTCTTGTACAGTTTGTTGTGTTGGGCTGGGAAGTGGGGGATAGAGAGACAGACAGACAGACAGACAGACAAGTTTTAGCTCAGTACAGTCGGCATGCTCTGATTCGTGTTCTTTTTTCTGCTCTTGGGCCTGCTGTGCAAGATGAATGTGAATTTTGACAGATCTCTAAATGGGTAAAAGGGCCGAATATTGTGAAAAGGGAAGATCTGCTGAATAAGAATGTTTTTTCTGTCTGTCTGTCTCTATCTGTCTCTGTCTGTCTGCCTCTCTCACTCTTTCTCTCTCTCTCTCTTCATTCGTCTGTTTATATTTTTGGTTAGAGAATGTTCAGTCGTTGGGGAAAGTGTGTGTGTGTGTTTGTAGAGGTGGGTGTGTTAAGTGGGCCTGTCCTGTCCGTCTCCCCCGCCCTCATCCCCCCCCCCCCCCCCCCCCTTCCCCTCCCCCTTCCCCCCCCCCCCCCCCCCCCCCCCCCCCCCCTTTCCTCTTCTCCCTCCTCTCTTGACAGTTTCACACGGCGCAACAACACTAAATCACAGCCAGCTTCTTGATAACTTTTGTCCTTGTTCCTCTCTTTCTCTTCCCTCCTCCTACCTTCCTTTGGACTCCCCCCACCCCCACCCCACCACACCACCCACCCCTCACTCCCCTTCATTATCTTCATTAGTGCTGCCCATTGTCCATCCCCGCCCCTTGCAGCCATAAGGTGGTGATGACGCGCGGACAGGTGTGGCTATGAGCCGGCAGAGGAACGGCTTATCACACTGCTGTCTAGACACTACACATGTGAGGCAGATACCAGACATGGCTCAGACAACCCTTCTGGAAGTTGTGGGATACAGAAGAAGAAGAAGAGACCCACCCTACTCCCTACCACACGGCCACAGCCATAGATGGACAACTCAGAACTGACCCAGGCTGACAATTGAAACTGACCCCTACATCGTGGGCAGACAGCCAACCCACAGGACCTGGCTAACAGAGTAGGGCAAAGCAAAGCTGAAACTGTGAAAAGCTCGCTCCGAAATGGACCTCTACGTACAGAACAAGGAGTGGGGTACAGAAAAAGATAACAATCCCATTTCTGTTACCTGGCCACAGCCAGGGATGGACACCTTAAAACTGACCCAGGCTACATTGAAACTGACCCTTACATCGTGGGCAGATAGCCAGCCCACAGGACCTGGCTAACAAACAGAGTAGTCAAGGCCAAGCTGAAACTGCGACAAGCTCGCTCCAAAATGGACCTCTACGTACAGAACAGGGAGTGGGATACAGAAGAGCCCACCCTACTTCTGTTACAGGGCCACAGCCATAGAATGATGGACAACTTAAAACTGACCTCGGCTACAATTGAAACTGGCCCTTACTTACTGCGCAGACAACCAACCCACACAGAACCTGGCTAACAAACACACCAGGTCAAAAGCTTGAAACTGTCGCTCCGAAATCGACCTCTACATGCAGAACAGGTCAAAAGCTGAAACTGCGAGAAAGCTGGCTGGGAAATCGACCTTGCTACGTTTCTGGAAAGCAAGCAAGAGAGAGAGAGAGAGAGAGAGAGAGAGAGAGAGAGAGTGCTAAGGTCCCTTGATGTATGTAGTATGCCCAAACGAGTTTGATAAGACCGGCGCTTATCAGCAGTGGCCGGCCTTTGAAAAGAGGGCTTTACGAGGAAATCGCACGAGAGATGGCTAGGGCTAAAACGGCCATTAGAATAACCCGGGCGGGCTGTCTACACCCCCCATTAAGATATCAGGTGACAATTGTCATTTTCTGTGTGCACAAGACGCACCTCAGGGGCAGTTAACAAACCTTTCTGTCCACCCGCTGCCGTTTCTTCCCTCCCCTTTTCCCCCGCTGTCTGCAGAAGAAAGATAAGAAGAAAAGGAAAAAAGAATGTCTGCCGGAAATGAAGCATTCAAAGAATTTATGTGCGCTAGACAGGAAGTAATGATGGGATCTGGGAAACGTGTTACGGTCGTTGGTTTCGTTGTAATAATAATAGTAGTAATGATAATGATAACAATAACTGTTATAATAATAATGATAATGTCTCCTGAGTCCTTTATGCCTAAAAACTGAAACAACTTTTTGACGAAGTCTTGTTGATATATTCAAAAACGCGCGCGCGCACATACACACACAGCATTTTTTTTTAAAAAAAGATATGTTTCGTCTTGAAGAGAAACAGAACTCAACTGTAAAATTTGCAAATGCAATACAACCGCAATTTTGTTACACACACACACAGAACTCAACTGTAAAATTTGCAAATGTATACAGCCTCATTTCACACACACACCACACACACACACACACACACACACACACACACACACACACACACACACACACACACACACATTTTTCTGTTTTTTTGGTTTTGTTTTTAATTCCATATATGCATATGTTATTGTCTTTTCTTGTTTGATTTGTATAGTTTACTATAGATTAGGTTTTTTATTCTATGTCTGCATATACATTATCTTTTTTCTCGCTTTGTTTTTTCTTTAGATAGATGGCTTGATGAAAAAAAAGCAAATGCACTGCTTATTCAATGTACCATCTGAAAATAAAAGTTTGACTTTGACACACACACACACACACACACATAACTCAACTGTAAAATGTGCAAATGCAACACAACCGCTAAATCTGTCTCTGCCACACGGAGAGAGACAGACACACAGACAGCCAGCCAGCCAGACACACAGCCAGACTACAACAGACAGGTAACCCCTGCAAAGAAGAGAAGAGAGGACTGGAAGTATAAGGAGATGGGCAGGGCAGGGCACTGCGGGGGAGAGGGGAGGGGTGTACAGTGCCAACAGCAAAGTGTCTGTTCCTTCACCGTCATCATCATCATCATCATCATCATCGCCATCGTCATCATCATCATCATAGCACAAGCCGCGGTCACAGAAGGATGACTGGCTACCTTGCAGGGATCGATAGCATTCAACTCGGAACTAGCGCCCAGTACAGGCAAGACAAGACAAGACAAGAGCAGGCAAAGAAGCAAAGGCAGCCCCACAGACGGACCATTTTGACAAAAACACAGGGGGGCAATTTTCCACCCCGCCGAACCCCCAAGTCCAAACGGATTGGTTATCGGCGACGACGATGATGATGATGATGATGATTCTTCGGATTCCTCCGCATATCTTTCTATCACGATGATGATGACGACGATGATGATGATTCTAATTCTTCGGATTCCTCCGCTTGTCTTTCTATCCACTCCTCCCCCCAACCCACCACACACACACCCCTCTCTTTCCCTCTCCCTCCTCCCTCCTCCGTCTCGTTTCCTATCTTTGATTAGTCTCTCTCTTGCCAGGGCTATTATTATGTGATTCAGTTAACACATTTCGGCGATATGAGCCGGCCAGTGTTTGTTGGACTGGAATACAACGGGAGGTTGCTGCTGCAGGCAGGTCCAGGCTCAGGCTCTCAGGCTCTCAGGCTCAGACGCAGGCAGCAGGCAGGTTTCTAGAATGGGATCCTGTGTGAAGTGGCTCGCAAACGCAATTTTCCCTTGATTGATTGCAACAAAAATAATGCGATTGCTTGTGAATATTGCGCACTTCTCCTTTTTTTTGGTTTTTCGTCACTGAGGGTTTGGGTGAGTGAGACGGCCTGACTAACTGGCGCATGCATGTTGGAAAAGGGGGTTGGGGGGGGGGGGGGGATGTTGAATTGAGAAGAAGGGAAAAGTCATCATGCTTGTGATTGTCTTTTAATTTGGGTTGGTTTTTTAAGTTGTTTTTTTTTTTAAAAGAGATTAATGTCCATTTTGGTTCCCGTGTGTGTGATTGTGAGCGCGCACATGTACACACCCTCACCCACGCCCACACTCTCTCTCTGTCTCTGTATCTCTTTGTCTGTCTGTCTCTCTCTCTCTCTCTCTTCTCTCTCTCTCTCTCTCTCTCTCTCTCTCTCTCTCTCTCTCTCTCTCTCTCTTTCTCTCTCTTTCTCTCTCTCTCTCTGGCACCAGGGACAGAGGACAGACGGGGAGGCAGTTTGAGTGGGCATTGACTAACATGGCTGATCCACTATCATTTGTTCCGCACCTTTGTTTTCATGGTTCAAACAACAGATTATTAATTATCCAAAACCACAGATCATTCATTGTCCAAACCACAAATCATTCATTGTCCAAAACCACTATACTTCATTATCCAAACCACAAATCATTGTCCAAAACCACAAATTATTCATTGTCCAAACCACTGATCGTTCATTATCCAAACCACAGATCATTTATTGTCCAAAAACCGCATATCATTCATTGTCCAAAACCACAAATCGTTCATTGTCCAAAAACCACATATCATTCATTGTCCAAAGTCACATATCATTCATTGTCCCAAACCACAGATCATTCATTGTCCCAAACCACAAATCATTCATTATCCAAAACCACAGATTATTCATTGTCCAGAACTACAAATTATTCGTTGTCCAAACCAACAACCATTCATTGTCCAAAACCACAAATCATTCATTGTCCAAAACCACAGATCATTCATTGTCCAACTTGTTGCAGGCCTGTCATTCTGCAAGCTGAGTTATTTTGTCACACCGAAGCAATTCTCCACAACTCTACACTTACATGCACCGTCAGTTGAGCAACACTTTTGCAATCATGCTTTCTCCTCTTTGTTCGTTTCTTCTTCCTCCTTCTTTTCTTTATAAAATCTTCTTACTTACTTACTTTATCCGTCCTCTTTTACCGTCTAGGGCGTCGAAGGGAGACAGAGCTGACGGTCTCTGGAAGGCTGTCATTTTCTTGTTTCTTTCTCTTTATTTATTTTATTGTCTTCTTTCATTTTCCCAGCTCTGCTGTTTTATTTCCCCCCCTCTTTTCTTGTTACTAACCCCCCCTCCTTTCTTTTTCTTTGCTTTTCTGTATTTTTCACATGTCTGTCGCCCACTGTCTTTTCTTCTTACCTGTCTTTCTTTCATTCTTCGTTGCTTTCTTTCTTTCTTTCTTGCATTCTTTCTTTGTTGCTTTCTTTGTTGCTTTCTTTGTTGCTTTTTTCTTTCTTTGTTGCTTTCTTCTTTCTTTCTTTCTTTCTTTTCCCCTTCATTCAGTCCAGGCACGTTGTGTGAGTGATGACGTGTCCAGAGTCTTCTGTCGCTGTCTCTGGTTCCAGACTTCTTCCTCCCTCTGTTTCTACCCCCTCCCCTCCTCCACCCACCCCCTGTCCCCACCCCCACCCGCACCCCCACCTCAATCGCTTGATTAATGAAATCTACATTTTCCATTTCTTTTCTTCTCTGCCTCTTTTGTTTTTTCGTCTGTGTTCTGTTCTGTTTTTCCTTCTCTGTCTCTTATGTTCTTTTTCTGCTGTGTTCTTTTCTGTTTTTTCCTCTTCTTTTTTCTTTCTTCTCCTGCTTTTTGTTTTCCTTCTTCGGGTATCTTTCGCTCTTCATTTCTGTTCTTTTTTTGTTTTCCTTCTCTGTATCTTTCGTTCTTCTTCATGTCTGTTCTTTTCTGTTTTTCCTTCTCTCTTTTCTTCTTCTTGTCTGTTCTTTGCTGTTTTTCCTTCTCTTTCGATGTTCTTCTATTCTGTTCTTGTTCTATTTTTTCTTCTCTATTGTTCTTCTTCTCTGTTCTTTGTGTTTTTCTTCTCTCCCTCTGCTGTTCTATACACTGTTTTTCGCCCCTTTCTGTCTCTTTTGTCTCTTTTTCTGCTCAGTTCTTTTCTATTTTTTCTTCTCTGTCTCTTCTTCTTCTTCTTCTGCTCTGTTCTTTTCTGTTTGTCCTTCTCTGTCTCTTTTGCTCTTTTGAGAGGGGTGGACCACCAAAAGAGACAGAACATGGAAAAAACAGAAGAGAGCAGATTTTCATTTCGTTTCGTGACTCGACTGAAACTGGCATGAAATGAAATGAAGTTCTACTATGTTCTTTTTCTGTTTTTCCTTTCCTGTCTCTTTTGTTGTTCTTTTTCTCAGTTCTTTCTCTTTTTTTTTTGTATTTTTCCTTTCTCTGAGTCTTGGTCTCAGCTCTTCTCACATCGGTTTTTTTTCTCTTCTGATTTTAAGTTTGGACATGATAATACGTTTTTGTTTTTGTTGGGGGGTTTGTTTGTGGTGTGTGTGTGGTGTGTGTGTGTGTGTGTGTGTGTGTGTGTGATGTTGTGGTTATGTGTGTGTGTGTGTGTGTGTGTGGGGGTGTGTGTGTGTGTGTGTTTTTGTAATTTTTGAAATGTATGCTTCGGGTTTTTTTCAAATAGTTCTTTTTCATTCATTCATTTTTTTCTTCTTTCTTTCTTTTTTTCTTTTTCTTTCTGTCTCTTTCTTTTTCTTTTTTTCTTTCTTTCTTCTTTCTTTCTTCTTTCCTTTTCTTTCTTCCTTTCCTTTTCTTTTTTCTTTTTTTCTTCTTTCTTTCTTTTCCTTTCTTTTCTTTCTTTTTTGCTGTCTGGCTTTGGGGTATGGGTGGGTTGGGTTAAAAAAGAGACAGACAGCTGAAAGCATTAAGATTGCCTTTATTTTATCATGAAGTTTCTTACGATCTTCATTTTATATTTTTATATATTTTGTTTTACAAACCGGAAAGTAAGAAAATACACCATGTTACACTTCGTTGACTCTCACAAGTAGGAAAGTAAATGGAAAAAGCGTAATAGAAACCATGCTTCATTAAACGCCAAATCAATTAGAACATTATCGTATCAATATCAAAATGAAAGCAAAACCCCAAAGCACTCCAGAAGAACCAATTCCATTTCATCGTCGTTTGTGTAACCAGTAAAAGCCCCCCCCCCCCTCCCCTCCCCTCCCGCTAGAAAAAAATATTCGAAATATCTGTCTATCAGCCTGTCTGTCTGCCTCTGTTCTCTGTCTGTCTGTCTGCATGTTGTGTGTAGTTAAGTTTTGTATGTGGTAGTAACATCCCTCTCCCTCACTTGTTCCCCCCCCTTTAAAAAAAAGTTCTTTTATATCGAAGATAATGGAATATCCTTGTGCACGACTTTTCCGACTGGATATTAAGGTATCAATTTTTCAAACTGTACATCAATTTATTAATAAGTCCCCACGTGTGTAAATGGAGCAACACATTTATATCTTTTCAATCAGAAGTTGCCTTTAATTGGTTTAAACATGGGTTTTTATTCACTGTTCATACAACATAAGCTAACTTCAATACAGCACGGCAAAGGCATCGAATGATGATACCTTTAACTCAATCCCTTTATCTTTATTCTTTCACACTATTTCAAAACTGATCACCTCTCAACACTTCTGTATAACACGCTCTTAAAATAAAATTTAAAAAACCAAGTTGGAGAGAAAGGAAGAGGGAGGGGGAAGGGAAGGAAGTGTTGGGGGTTTCCATCATTTCTAAATGTAGAAGGAGATTTCCAAGCCTGTGCACCGGAAGTGACGCCATGTTTTCCTTCCCGTGTTGCAGCGCGCGACCCGGACGTCCGCCCAAGCGCAGCCCCTCCATCCACCACGCCAACCCCGAGACTCTGGACAAGCTGACCAAGAAACGGGAGGAGATGGGCTTCGGGTTCGATCCCCGCTACTACGGTGAGGAAGGAGGAAAGGAAGGAAGGAAGGCTGTTTGTTGTTGTTGTTGGTGGTGGTGGTGGTGGTGTTTTTTGTTGTTGTTGTTGTTGCTGTGTTAATGTTGTGTGTGTTGATATCACCCCCCCCCCCCCCCCCCCCCCTCCCCGCCCCCACCCGTACTACGCGAAGTAAGGAGGAAGGAAGGAAGGAAGGCTGGTTGGTGGTGGTGGTGTTTTTTGTTGTTGTGCTGTTTGTTGTTTTTTGTTGTTGTGTTAATGTTGGTTGTGGTGTTGACACCCCCCCCCCCCCCCCCCCCCCCGGCTACTATGGTAAGAAGGGAAGGAAGGAAGGAAGGCTGTGTGGTGGTGGTGGTGGTGGTGTTTTTTGTTTTTGTTGTTGTGTTGATGTTGGTGTTGACCTCCGAGACTATGGTACAGAGGGGAGGAAGGCTCTGTTTGCTATTGTTGTGGTGGTGGTGTTTTTGTTGTTATTTGTTTTTGGGTATGGTGATGGTGGTGGTGGTTTAAATAAGATTTATTCACAAAGAAAGAAACATACATTATGTATGAAGTTGGTGGTGGTGGTGTTGTTGTTGGTGGTGGTGTTGCTGTTGTTGTTGTGTTGTTGTTGACCAGTGGTGGTGGTTTAAATAATGTTCATACACCTTTAGTTCTATTCCTATCTAATATCACTACTAGTGAACAGACTAGAACGAATGTTCATTCAGAAAGAAAGAAATATTACATCGCATACAAAGTGATGTTGAGAGTAACAAACAAGCAGATAGCTGAGACATTAAAGGCGCAACTAACACAGAAAATATTATAAAGTAAGTAGTACTTTGGCATATATTAGCTGTGAGTGTTGATATGAAGCAAAATATGTTTGTAGATGTATTTCCAAGTATGACAAATCAATGTTTCACCGTTAACCGATTTTGCTGCAATCTCGTTTTGGTTGGAAAGCTTTAACTGAATTATTTAGCAGATAAATGCTGCAAAAACAAGCATGCAAAACACTGCACAGCAGCAAGAAAACTAGACCAAAATAAATACTTAAAAAGAAAGGAAGTGGAAAAAATAATTTTAAAATGACATCATAAATCGCTTGAGAAAAGCATCAGTGAAGCCTTTAAGCAAAATGTGAACTGTTCCTGTACTGGAGCAAGACTGGACAAATGTCCATAACGGCATCAACCCATCCATGCCCCAGCATACATTGCATTGAACCTGGAAACATGAGAGACACAATTTGTTGTTTGAACCAATCATTTCCATTTAAATACGACGTGGCTTAACAATAATAAATTGATGGACAGTTTGAAAAATTGATGCCTTAATATTCAGTGGAAAAGCCGACTGTCTTCCAAAAGAAAAAGGACGTGATTATAATTTGGAGGCAGTGGGAAGATGGTACTTTCGCCAGCTGTTTTAAAGTGTGGACATGACAAGGGTTGTTGTTGGTGGTGGTGGTTGTGGTGGTAATGGTGGTATTGGAGTTGGTGGTTGATGGTTTAAATAGATTTTTTTCAGAAAACATGAACATTATACATACATATATACAAGCAAATAGTTTATGGCATGCTCGAAACATTATATTGTACTCATTTAATTCGGCAGCTAATGAGTTGGTGGTTGGCTGGTTGGAACAAGTTTGGAGGATTTTGTGTGTGTTTGTGTGTGTGTGGTGTGTGTGTGTGTGTGTGTGTGGTGTGTGGTTTTTGTTGGGGTTTTTTGCCCCATTTTTTCTGTGTGTTCCAGGCTATGGAGGCTTCTGCTTTTTTATGTGTTTAGTTGTCATCTGTTTGATTGATCGGCCAATTTATTTTACTCTTTCATTCCATCATCCATCAATCATTCCTTCACTTGCTAGTTTATATTATATATATATATTTCTTCATCCACCCGTCTGCTTCATTGTCTTGCTTGCTTTTTCTTTTTTTTAACCTTTTTTTCGGGGGGAGGGTGGGGGGTATTTGCGTATTGTTGTGTTTTTTCTTGTCTTTTTCTCTTTTCTTTTCTTTTGAAAACAGAATTTCAGTTTTTCCGTTTTAGTATTGTTCTTCCTTAGTTAACTCTGTGTGTGTTCATTTTGTTCTTGAGTTACCTTTAAGATTAAAAAACCCAATTTAGATTGCTTTTCCCCAATTGAGTATAAGCACATGTACGTACTCGTTCATAACACACACACACACACACACACACACACACACACAACACACACACACACACACACCCACACACACACACACACACACACACACACACACACACACACACACACACACACACACACAAACTCAAGGAACGAGATAGCCTGGTGGATGATTATGGCATAAAAAAAAAGAAGTTTTTCTGCCAGTTTTCTCAGACGAAAGACGGTCGTTTATGATAGGAAGCGCAGAAAAGCATAAAACTGCCCTAATAAAGAAATTACCATAACAGCCAACGACAAAAAAACCCCCACAAAACCCATCATGAATCCAGAATATACTAAAGACACGGGAGCTGGCTCGGAAAGAATCGAACTCGTGACCAGGCATCACGTCTGCTCCAGTTGCTTCCTATAGACACGCGGCCGGTTTTTTCACCTCGGCGTAACGACAGGGGGGGGAGACTGGGTGACTGGCAGCCCGGAGCTTGCATTGTGTCACCCGCTTTCATGTCTTCTGCTGCTGCTGCTGCTGCTGCTACTGCTGCTACTGCTGCTGCTACTGCTGCCCCTGAACTGGAAGAAAGGCAGGTAGCAGTGGGAAGTGGCAATGCTTGGCCAAAAGCAAAAAAAGAAAAGAAAAAAGAGAAAAGCAGCTGTAAAGTAAAACCTGCACTGTTCTATGGCCGCCGCCCTGTTAATCAATGCACGGCCACGAGTGAAGGGGGAACCATTTCACCTCCGCCATTTGTCATGACATAGGGGCTCCCCCCCACCCCCCCTAATCTATAACCTCACTTCCGGAGCTGCGCCGCGCGGGCACGTGCCCCACTTCCGGTGGCAGTGTTTTCAGAAGTTTCTTCGTCTTTCAATCCGTGACGTCTGCAACTCCGAAATGAGCGGCCTTGTTATTTAGAGAGGGCGCTGGGGTGAAGCTTGATGATGACGATGATGAAGAAGGAGGAAGGGGGGGGAGAGAGAGAGAGAAGCAGTGGCGAGAAGTGCCCCTTATTCCATCAAAAAAACCCCCTTTTGGGCCACACTTCTACGGGCCCTCTGTTTGGGTTTTTTGCTTCGGCCCTCAGACGTAAAGGCCCCTGACAAGATGATCCAAGACGGGCATTGGGGCATTGGGGGAAAAAAGGCGCCTTTTGATGCTGGGGCCCGTTTTTATTGGAAAGGGGTTCTTTTCTTTTCCTTTTCCCTTTTTTCTTTTTTTTTTTCTTTTCTTTTTCTTCTTTCTTTTTTTCTTTCTGTCTGTCTTCTTTTTTTTTTTTTCTTTTTTTTTTCTTCTTCTTCTTCTTTTTCTTCTTTTTCTTCTTCCTTTTTTCTTTCTTTCTTTCTTTCTTCTTTTTTTTTTGTTCTTCTTTCTTTCCTTCTTTCTTTCTTCTTTCTTCTTTCTTTTTTTTTTTTTTTTTTTTTTTTTTTTTCTTTCTTTTCTTTCTTTTCTTTCTTCCTTCTTTTTTCCTCCTTTCTTCTTCTTTTCCTCCTTTTTTTTCTTTCCCTTTTTTCTTCTTTCCTTTCTTCTTCCTTTTTCCTTTTTTCTTTTTTCTTTTTTTCTTCCCTTTTCCTTCTTTTCTTTCTTTTCTTCTTTCTTCTTCCCTTCTTCTTCATTCTTCTTCTCTTCTTTTTTTTCTTTTTTCTTCTTTTCCCCTTTTCTTTCCCTTTTTTCCTTTTTTTCTTTCTTCTTTCTTTTTTTCTTTTCTTCCCCTTTTCTTCCTTTCTTTCTTTCTTTTTTTCTTTTTTCCTTTTTTTCTTTTTTCTTCCTCCTTCCCTTCCCTTCCTTCTTTTTTTTTTCCCCTTCCCTTCCCCTCCCCTTTTCCCTTCTTTTTCGGTTTCCCGTTTTTTTGCTTCCTTTAAACCCCAGGTTTTTTTAATTGCTCCCATAAAAAAAAAATGATTTTATAGGGCGCGGACCTGTACGTAAATCCCCCTCTTTAGTCATGCCCATGCAGTTTATCTCCTCGTCAACGCTTTTTATCTTTACCCCCCCCCCCCCCCTCTCCCCCCTCCCCCCTTTTTTCTTTCTCTCCCCCCCCCCCCCCCCTTTTCCCTCTCCCTCTCTTCCCCCTCTTTCTCTTCCCCCCCCCTCCCCCTCTCCTCCACTCCCCCCCTCCCCTCTCCCCCCCTCTCTCTACCCCTCTCTCCCTCCCCTCCCTTTTCGCTCTCCCGCCCCCCCCCCTTTTCTCCTCCCCCCCCTCTCCCCTCCTCCTCTCTCTCTCTTCCCCCTCCTCTCTGCCCCCCTCCTTGCCCCCTCTCTCACTCACTTTTCCCCCCCCTCCTCCCCCCCTTTCCCCCTCTATCCTTTTGCTTTAAAACCTCTTTTTCTTCTCTTTTCTTCTTTTCTTCGTGTCGTCGTCGATGACGTGTCTTGGATGCAAAGCTATCAAGTATTTGAAGACAGCATTTATCTTCAAACTCTTCTTTTGACTTTCGGGGGATTTTTTTCTTTTTAAAAAAAATATAAATTCACGGGGCTTTTCGTTGCTGCAAAAAAACACACACACAAACCCCCACGCACCCCACGCAGGCACACCACCACCACACACACATGACCTCGATGTAAAAGAATAAAGGATAAAAAAATAAAAAGAAAGTAAACACAGAGAGAGACAAGAGGGGAGATTCGTCCTTTAGTTATTTTTTGCAACAAAATAAAAAACTGGGGGAAAAAGAGAAACGAAACAGGGAAGACATACAAGGGAACGAGAGAGAAAAAGAGAGGGGAGAGAGAGAGAGAGAGAGAGGAGAAGAAGAGAGGAGAGAGAGAGAGGAGAGAGAAGGGGAAAAAAAAAAAGAAATGGGAAAAAATTAATGCCAATAAAACTTTCAACCGTCTTCACTCCCTCCCTCCTCTCTATTTCCTCCCCCCCTTGTCTCCCCCCCACCGTTTTGCCCCCCCAAACCCAAAGATGTCGCACGAACATTGGCTTCGAATGCGCGCCCGCCGAACAGTCCAAACCTTTTCCGCTGAGATTTCTCTCTTCTCCTGCCCCCTCCGCGCTCAAAATCGTCAGTGAGAGGCTCTGAATTGGACATTGCATCGCTAGGGGCGACTTCATTTGTCAGGGAGAAATTCGAATTACATTTCTCTGTCGAGCAGTTACACTCGAAAACAAGCCAGAAGAGGCTATGACAAACTTGCGCGAGGCTCCGGGGCGTGTGGGTCTGGTGGAAGGGGGAAGACTGGGGGTAGGGAAGGGTGTTTTATTGAATCATCAAGGGGAGGACAGAGCACAGAGAGAGAGAGAGAGAGAGAGAGAGAGGGGTGGCACTCCAGGACAAATGGAACCACCATCCTGACAAGACAGCAGCAGGCTTCTGGGAGGGAGGGGTGGGGGGGGTAAGGGGGAGGCTGAAAGAGATGCCTGAGTGGTTGTCTTGGCAGGAATTGGGTGTTGTTGGGTTGTTTTTGTTTTTTCTTTCTTCTTGTCTTAATTTTGTGTGCTGTTTGTTCTTTGTGGTGTTTTATTTGTTTGGTTTTTGGGGGGCGTGGTTTTTGCTATTTTTTATTGTTTGGGGTGGGGTGTAGAAATTAATTTTTCCCGTTGATTTGTCCCCTTTTTTGAAATATTAGTTTCTATATTTTATTTATTTAATTTTTTGGAAGGGGAGGGGGGGGGGGGGATCCGCCATTTAGTTCCGTTGTCCCTTTCCACACCAGCAAATATTAGTTTCTATATATTAATTTCTTTTTTATTTGGGGGGGTGGGGGTGGTAACCACCATTTTGTCCCTTTTATTTTTTGTTATTTCGATTAGTTTGTTTTATTCTTATTTCATGATAATGCATAAGCGGTAGGGCTAGTTATTAACTTTTATACGGGCCTAATCTCTTGTCTTGAATAGAATTTGACAGGTAAGATAATAACAAAGATGTCAACGAACTTTTCGTTGATTTTAATGACAATTTATTCCTGACAGGGGTTGATCAGTTTATAATTCAATATTACGAACTGTATGTGATGTTAGCCCTTGTATGGTCATAGTTTCATGTGATACATAATTATAGGGAATTCAGTTCAGCTTCGTCCCCCCCCCCCCCCCACCCCCCCCCCCCCCCCAGCTGTTTTACCTCACGCCGTATAGAGAGAGAGAGAGAGAGAGAGGAGAGAGAGAGAGAAGAGAGAGAACAGAGAGACAGAGAGAAGAAGAAGAAGAAGAAGAAGAAGAAAAGAAAAACGAGCAGTATAAAACACTCCCTGCGATTGTGTTTTCACATTAAAAACAACAGGGACAAACAATACTCTTTGCTTTTTTTCTTCAGCTTCCGACACTCCTAAGGCTGCCTGCATCCTCCGTCCCTTTGATATAGGCGAAGAACACATCGGAATGGTTATGGTCTTTTAATCTTCCTCACTCCCTGGTGATGCGAGCTCTTTCGGCCATCAGAAAAAAACCCCAGTATGGAAGGAAAAGCTTTTTTCCTCCACGGGGCTCCATTTCAAACGGTGGCCCGTTTCCCATTCCATTTTCAGGTAGAGTTCTCTCCCTGGAGTAAGCTCGGTGTCGGAAGTCTGGAAAGTGAAGGTGTCCACTGGCTGGAAGAGCACTGAACAACACTTTTTCTCTCTTTGTTCACAGAGAGGGAGAGAGAAGAAGAAGAAGGAGGAGGAGGAAAGGGAGAAAGAGACAGACAGCAGACAGAGGAGAGAGAGAGAGAGGAGGAGGAAGAAAGAAGGAGAAGAGGAGGAGAAAGAGAGAGACCAGGCAGACAGAGAGAGAGGGAGGGAGAGAGAAGAGAAAGAAAGTGAGAGAGAAGAGAAGAGAAAAGACAGACAAAGACGGAGAGAAGGAGGGGTGAGAGGGGAAATACAGAGAAGAGAGAGAGAGGGAGGGAGGGAGAAAGAGAGAGAGAGAGAGACAGAGACAGAGAGGGGGGGGAAGAGAGAGAGAGAGCGCACGGTAGAGAAACGAAGGAGGAAGAAAGACAGACAGACAGAGAGAGAGAGAGGGAGGGGGGAGAAGAAGAAGGGAGAAAGAGACGGAGGGGGGAGGGGGGAAAGAGAGAGCGGGGCGTGGTAGAGAAAACGAAGGAAGAAGAAAGAGACAGACAGAGACAGAGAGAGAGAGAGAGGGGGGGGGGGTAGGAGAAGAAGAAGGGAGAAACAGACAGACAGAGAGAGGGGGGGGGGGGAGAGAAGAAGAAAGAGGAGAAAAGAGAGGGGGAGAGAAGAAGAAGGGAGAAAGAGACAGAGAGAGGGGGGTGGGAGAGAGAGAGCGAGAGAAAAGGAGGGAGAAAGAGAGAAAACAGACAGAGAAGAGAGAGAGAGAGGGGGGGGGGGAAGAGAGAGAAGAAAAAGGGAGAAAGAGACAGGGCAGACAGACAGAGGGGAGGAGAGAGAGAGAGAGAAGAAGGAGAAGGGAGAAGAAAAGAGAGACAGACAGAGAGAGAACCCTGAGAGCAAGAGAGAGAGAGAGAGCGCCAAACATTCAGCTTTAGAAAACATGATCACCACGATTTCTTTTTTAACCCACCTCCACCCCCACACAGCAACCTCTTTTCGTAAAGTTCCTCGCACAGAGAGAGAGAGAGAAAGAGAAAGAAAGAAATATGACAGCCACGGCGCAAAGAAAGGCTAATCACGACCTGGGTGATGGCTTTCCAATGGACCTTATCCTTCTCCTCAGCCGGACCTTGCAGGCATCACTTGAATGTCAAAGCCAAAAAATCAAAGACTGCGGGCTCGGCAGCTTTCCGGTTGTCCAGCCCAGAAACAGAACCGGGCGGAAAGGCCTTACCTTCCACAACACGTTTTAACTTCTCCTGAACCAGTTAATTGCCAGCAGTGAGCGATGATTCGCTCTCCTCCATTTCACAGGATATTTGTGATATCTGAGAAAATAGACAGAAAGAGAGCGTGGCCCCTCCCAGCCCCAGTCAGAGCCAGCGTTGAAATAGTAGTTTGCAGTGGAGGTTCATCGGGGATAATTGCTATCTTGCCGTAGACCTGGAGTGAACTCTGTGAGGGCGCCCATCCCCTGGGTCGGTATGTAGGGAGGGAAGGGCGGCTTGGTTGTGGCCGGAAGTTTCGGGGAACGAAACATGCATCGTGTTAGGCTATGGCCTGATAAGAGGTGCCTGAGCAGAGAGTTGCCTAGGGAAAGAAAGATCGGTGTTGGGATTTAGGCAACGTTTTATTTGTCGGTCTTTATTGTTGTTTCATCACCGTCGTCGTCGTCTTCTTCTTCTTCGTCTTTGTCTCCTCCTCCTCCTCCTCCTGCTTCTCCTGCTTCTCCTGCTTCTCCTTTTGTCTTCTTCTTCTTCTTCTTCTTCTTCTTCTTCTTCTTCTTCTCCTCCTCCTCTCATCCTTCTTCTTCTCCTCCTTCTCCTTCATCTTCTTCTTCCTTCATCTTCTTCTTCTCTTTCTATGTCTCGTCGTCGTTGCATCCCCTCCTCTTTTCTAATTTTCAACGTATCCTCCTTGTTCTTCTTTACGTCTTTTCCTAGTAATCACGAGAAAATTACTGAAGCTCTTATGTGTTTGATATTTTTTTCTTTTAATCTTCTTGGGGAAATGGCTTGGGGGTCATCGATTTCAAGTTAGCGTTTGTGTTTTATTTTGAATTCTGCGAACATATTTACCAGAACGACTTCAGTGACAAAAATACTTAATCAATCATAACTGATGCTATTCTGCTAATGAATGAACGAACCACTCTTTCATTCTCCAATCTATTTGTTTTCTGTGTGTATTGTTTTCTTCTCTTCCTTCCCATGGTCTAAACATGGTTCAATCATAACTGATGCTATTCTGCTAATGAATGATTGAGCCAGTCTTTCGTTAGCCAATCTGTTTGTATTTTGCGTGTATTGTTTTCTCCTCCTCCTCCTCCTTGTCACGGTCTAAAACATGGGCAGTAAACGAATCATGGAATGTATCACTTGCAACACAGTGTGGATTCAGTTGCCTGCAGGAAACGAAGCAGGAACTATCGATTCAAGTACAGAAAAACTACAACACCCACCCCCCCCTTTCCCCCTGTCCAGAAAAGCAGAAACTTTGGAAATTCGAAAGAAACATCAGAATCCATCAGCTGATGAAAGAGTAAGATAACGGTAGTTTTGATATTAAAAAGATGGCGGCCCGGGTATTGTCCTAACCCCCCCTCCTGTATCTTGCAATCTGGGCAGTGAGGGAAGTAGGGGGGGGGGGGGGGGGGGGGGGGAGAGAAACCTGCCAAGCATGCGCAACTGCATCTTGTCATTGCCGACGCCGAAATGGCTTTTTTTGCCTTTGTCCGCGGCTATTTTGTATAATTAACTGCGGATGGCTGTTTCCAGACGTTGGCTGGCTGGCTTTGGCGATGTTATCGGCTCGAGCTTCTCTGGTCTGCACAATACCTTTCTTTGGTTTTCCCCAGTCCTTGTGATCTTCCTCTCTTCGCAGACGGGCCTAATCATCTTTGTGGCCCGGGGATTATTTCGCTCTGCAAACAAGCTATTCTGTATCTGAGGCGTACGTAGGAGATTGCCTAGCAGTACACCATTAACTTCCCATCACGCGGCGATGGCCTACCATTTTGCCTGGACAGAAGCTACAGCAACAACAACAGCGGGCCGAGACTGATTTCCCCAGAGGTGTCTCGTCTCCTCTGCCCGTGCCCACCAGTGGACTGACTGAGGTGGAGAAATTGTTTTTTGGTTTTTTTTGGTCTGGGTTCTCTCTCTCTCTCCCTCTCCCTCTCCCTTCCTCCCTCTCTCTCTCTCTCTCTCTCTCTCTCTCTCTCTTTCTTTCTTTCTTCTCTCTCTCTCTCTCCCTCTCTCTCTCTTCTCTTTCTCTCTTCTCTCTCTCTCTCTCTCTCTCTCTTCTTCTCTTTCTTTCTTTCTTCTTCTCTCTCTCTCCTCTCCTCCTCTCTCTCTCTCTCTCTCTCTCTTTCTTTCTCCCCTCCCCCTCTGTCTTTCTCTTCCTCCTCCCTCTCTCTTCTCTTCTTCTTCCCCCCCCTCTTCTTCTCTCCCCCCCCTCCTCTCCTCTCTCTCTCTTTTCTCTTTCTCCCCCCCCCTCCTCTCTCTCTCTTTTGCTCATCCCCTCTTCTCCTTCTTTCTTTTCTTTTCTCTCTCTCTCCGCCTTGTTCAGAACACAAAACTTGGGGAGCTGTGCCGGCTCATTTAACCAGCCGAGAGAAAGGGTCGTATTTCCATATTGCACAGAGAAAGACTCTTCGCCATTGTGGCCGGAGACTTGTGTGTGTGTGCTGGATGTGTGTGTGTGTGTGTGTGTGCTGGATGTGTGTGTGTGTGTGCTGGGTGTGTGTGTGCTGGATATGTGTGTGTGTGTGGTGTGTGTGTGTGTGTGTGTGTGTGCTGGATGGGCTATAGCCCCCGGGGACAGGGGGAGGGACATTGATGAAACAATGGGATGTCCATTTTCAATGACGCGGGGCGGCGTTTTCTTTCTTTGTTGTTGTTGCTGCGCTACGGGGGGGCCGCTTTTTCGTTCTGTTAATTAGGGTGGCATCTTTTTCTATGTGTGTTTTCTTTGACGTATGTACGGATATGATGATGAACGCACGCTCACCACACGCGCGCACGCATATATATATATATATATATATATATATATATTATATACATGTGTGTATATACATACATACATATATATATATGTATATATAATATATATATATTTATATATATATAATGATATATGTGTGTGTATGTACACACACAAACACACCACACACACACACACACACTCACGCCTGCTCTGTTTGGGATGGACAGAAGTTAAATTGAAAACTAACTGTTCATAGATACCAGCGTGCATACATGTGTACATGCATACGTATAAACACATACATACATACATGCATACAGACAGACAGGCGGACGTACATACATACATAACATAATACATACATACATGAATACATACATGCCCGCCACTTATCGACCTTCTACCTACAAATACACGATTATAATTAGGCATGTTTCAGACAGGCATACATCAAATACGTAGCATTAACTCATGTTTCTCCTTCTTGTCGTCAGATATGTAAGTTATCAGTGAAAATAGAACACACACACACACACAACGCACACACACACGCACACACACACATTCACACACACACTCACACGCACACACACACACACACACATACACACACACAGAGGGAGGGGGGGGAGAGAGAGAGAGAGAGAGAGAAGAGAGAGAGAGAGAGAGAGAGAGAGAGAGAGGAGAGAGAAATACTTTCGCACACATATTTTCTTAAATACAAGCTGATTGCCTGAAAGCGAGCGGGGATGTTCTGAAAGGAACTTGACACAGAAAACATTGACAGCAGTGTTATCTCCTGAAAAGTAGGCACATCCTCAGGGCCGCATTCAAAGCACACAACGCCAGGAATGTCATCCGCACAAAATATAATCAAGAGTGAAATCATGCAAGCCACAGAAATGTGTAAATGACAGTATTCTAGCTGAACAAATACTACGGCGGACCCAGATATGGGAAAACGTGATCTGCTCGAAAAGGAAGACGAAATTCCATCTACTGTGGAATGCACACCAGGAACAAGACAGTTCGCAGGCCGTATCGTTTGTTCCAGGAATGTGGTTGTTGTGTGTGTGTGTGTGTGTGTGTGTGTGTGTGTGTGTGTGTGGAGAGAGAGAGAGAGAGTGAGTGAGTGTGTGTGTCTGTGTGAGAGAGAGAGAGAGAAAGAGAGTGTGTGAGTGCGTGAGTGTGTATGTATGTGCGTGCGTGCGCGCGTGTGTGTGTGTGTGTGTGTGTGCGCGCGCGCGCGCGTGCGTGCGTGCGCGTGTGTGTGTAGGGATGAGGAAGGGGGAAGGGAGGGGATGCGTGCGTGCATGCATGCGCGTGTTTTTCTTACTTTCATTCCTTGTCCTTTCAGTCTCTCTTCTGTTTGCTCAGAGGGCAATATGACAATTGCTCTTGATCACTGCAAACGGAAAAAGAGCTAATGGGATTTCTCTGCCTCGGTGCAGCACAATTATTCCCCCAGACTTGAACACTGTCTCCCGGCCTTTGTGTCGCCACGGTGAGAGCCAAAAATCGAAAGAAACATACACAGGACAAATAGGAAGGAAGTATTCAGCTTACAAGGATTTTTTTTTTTTTTTATAAATTATTATTATTTAACAGGCTTGTTTGATCTGTGTGGAAAATTGAAATCATTGTCCAACCGGAATAGAAAGTGGGGGGAAAAGGGTTTTTTTGTGGGTTTGTTTTTTTAACAAGGTGAATATTTGCAGAGACCGCAAGAAGACGCTTCTTTTGAGAAAAGGAAACGGGTATGTTTGTCAAGGGATGAAGAGGGGGCGTGATGTTTGCGATTTGTTAGGTTAAAATGGATAGAGCCGCGGCTTTGGTAAAGATTGGGGATGATATCTGATTCTACCTTTTTTTGTTTGTTTTTTCTTTTTTGTGCTTTTGTTTTGAAACAGGTCTGGTGTGTGTGTGTGTGCGCGCGCGCGCGTATGTGTGTGTGAGAGAGAGAGAGATTTGATTGCTGAAACTTTTTTTCTTGCCATCCCCTGAAGGCTTATTCCATTTTTTCTGTATGGTTTTATGATTTTTTGTTCTGTATTTATGCGGGGTTTTTGTTGTTCTATGCATCTGCTCAGTTTTTGGTTGTTGTTTTTGGTTAGTTTTTCTTTTAGTTTTTCTTTCCTATATTTTTTGCATGTATGTCTCTGTATTTGTCTGTTTAATAATTTGTCTGCTGTCTCTCTTTTCTCTCCACTGCAGCTATGTGGTGTATGTACAAATTAGGTGGGCATGTATCATGTATACAAACCGCAACAAACAATATCAGTAATAACAGGGAAAAAACTATATATTAGCCAAACATTTAAAACCTGTGTGGCCGCCCATCATCTTCACAGCCAGGCTGAAGTTGGAAGAAATAACTGCAAACCCATCCCAATTTTTCTTTCCAGAAAACTAACACGATCGCTATAACCAGGGTCAGTTTCACATCCCAATTAACCTTTCCAGAAAACAAACACGATCGCTACAAACAGGGCGAGTTTCACATCCTAATTGTTCTTTCCTGAAAAGAAACATGATCGCTACAAACAGGGTCAGTTTCACATCATAATGGTTCTTCCAGAAAACATGATCGCCACAAAAAGGGCAAGTTTCACGTCCCAGTTAATCTTTCCAGAAAACAAACATGATCACTACAAACAGTCAAGTCAAAATCAAGTCAAAAACACTTGAATCATCCCATGGAAGGCCAATTACATTACTGACAGGCACATTGATAACATATAATTATCTCACAAGAAACCAAGAAAAATACATTTCAAATTGTCACGAACATGCCAAGATAGCTAGCTACAAAACAGGGCAAACTTTCACCTGGATCCTTCCTACCTGTCGTTTGCAGGCGAGCCCAAAACGACGATGCTGAACGGGTTCAGCCACAGCCCCTGGGCCAGCCACCTGCCTTACCTTCACATGGGCATGAACCCCGCCATGATGGGGCAGCCCAGCATGTCCGCCATGCTGGCGGCTTCCCAGTTTGCCATGCGCGCTGACGGAAACGCCGCTGCTGCCGCCGCAGCCGCCGGAACGGGAGGACTCGGCAAAGATCGGATGGAGTCGGAAGCCATGAGCAGGTTGGTCAAATCAAGCGTACAGCTCTCTGCTGTTTTGTTCTGTGCTGTTCTGGCTAGATGAGAGAGAGAGAGAGACAATGACAATGACAAATTCTTTTATTTCGAGGATAATGAATAAGCACTCATGTGCTTTTTTACATCCAGTCCCCGAGAGAGAGAGTGAGAGAAAGAGAGAGAGAGAGAGAATGGGTTTTGAAACAAAGTAGCACCCCAAAAAATGGTGTTTATGTTGTGTTGTGTTCGTGCCCAAGATGTTTTATCGTTTTGGAGTCTGTAGCTAAAAGTAACCAAATTCTTTTTCTTTCTTCTTTTTTTTCTTTTTCATTCTTTCTTTTCTTTTTCTTTTCCTTTTTTTTTTTTTTTTTTTTGGGGGGGGGGGGGGGGTGTCCTTTTTCTCTCTCATTGACCCTCATGCCCATCCCTTCCTTATCTCTCCCTCACCCCCTTTTCTTTCTGTATCCAGAACTGGGTGTGTGTGTGTGTGCGCGCGCGCGCGCGTGTGTGCGTGCGCGCGCGTGTGTGTGCGTGCGCGCGGGGAGGTGTGTGTGCGCGCACCCAGAACCCAGAATGTAATCATATGTATTTCTGCCAGTCCTAAAATCCTTTGCAAGTTTTGTTTCTTCTGTGTATTCAATGAATGTCCATCCCTTCTCTCCCTTTCCCTTATTTACCTCCCCCTTGCTCCCCCGACCCTCACCGTTTGTTTACCTCCCTTGTGTTGTCAAAAGGCTGACCAGGACAAAGCCTCCTATCATATTATGGGAATGCTTTCCTCTGAAACGAGTTCCACACTATCAAGTTTTCCTTCAGTGAAACTTTCTTGGCTTTTCTCCAAACTGCAAGCCACGCTTTATGGTTTGTTTTCCAGAAACCGCTAAAAACAAAGATTAGTTAAGTGAAGAAACAAAGCTTTGAAAACGCATGTGCACGCACGCACGAACTTACGCACGCACGCGCGCACACATGCACACACGCACACATGCACTCACACACATGCACACTCTCTCTCTCACTCTGTCTCACACAACACACACACGGATGACAAAATTTGCAAAACTGCATATACACAGATTGAATGTTAAAAAAAGCACGAGTGCTTATTCCATTATCCTCCAAATGAAAGAATAAAATAAAAGGAATATAAATAAAATCAATAAAC
>CM054141.1:8655875-8665875 GCA_028751875.1 Rapana venosa
CTCCGTCTGTTTCTATCTTCTGTCTGTCTCCCTCTGTCTCTGTCTCAGTCTGTTTCTATCTCTGTCTGTCTTGTCTGTCTCTCTCACTCTCTCTCTGTGATATATCTATTTCATTCTGTCTTCCCTACACCAAACCTCTTGTCTTTTCCATTATCGGTCTGTCTTTCCGTCTGTCTGTCTTTCTGCCACTCTCCCTCTCCCCCTCTCTCTCTCTCCTTCCCCCATCTCTCTCTCTTCCTCTCCCCCCCCCCCCTCCTCTTCCTCCCCCCCCCCCCCCCTCTCTCTCAGAGATGAACCGCTGCATGCAAGTTAGTTCCTTGTGTGGGAATTCTTGCGCAAAGACAGACAGACAGAAAGAAAGAAAGGGAGTCATCAGGTGATCTTGTACTTAAAGCCAGCCAGCCGAGCCAAAAAATATATAAGAAAGAAAGAAAGAAGGCAGAAAAGAAGCCAGAGCAAAGGAAAAGCTAGCAGAACGGCTCTCCCCCCTCCCCTCCTCCCCCCCCCCACACCCCCACCCCCCTCTCCCCCCAACCTTACACTAGTTTTCTTTTCCTGCTGTCTCTGACCTTAAACCGTCGTTTTATCTGAAGAGCGGGGGCTCGCGCATATGTTTGCAATATTGCCATTAAAACAAGAAATTGTCGGAAAAGTGGAAAAGTAATTTGCCTCACACCCCTGGCGAGAGGGGGTGGGGGTAGGGGGTGGAGGGTGGCGGTTGGGGTGGTGGTGAAGGGAGGTGGGTGGGTGTAGGGGGGTGGAGGGGTGGGGTGGGTGGGGGGGGGGGGGGGGGGGAGATGTGATCTTTTTCGCGGAGTTTGTGCTTATGCCAGAGCGCCGTACTGAATGACCTCGAGTGCGTTCCGGTGCACATCTTCAAGATTTTTTTTTTCTTATTTTTTCTTGTTTTTTTCTTTCTTTCTTTTTTTCGCTAGGCTTCCTTACTCTGGTGCAAGTAAGCAAGACCTAGATCTCGGAGAGTTGGGGTTTTTTGTTGTTTTTTTACTCTGTCCTCCATCTTCGTTCGTTCGTTCGTTCGTTTGTTCGTTCGTTCTGCCTTAGCTTTTCTCTCCTTTCCTTTCCTTTCAGCGTTAGGTGCCAATCGCTCGCGGTTCCAAGCTGAAGATGTTTTCCGTTCAGGGTCTTGCCGGTTTACAGTGTAGCGAGTGTGAGCGAGCAGCAGCTACAGTGTGGTTCAGATGCCTGCCTGCCTGATGCTTATTCCTCTCCTCATTCCTTCCTCTCTCTCTCTCTCTCTCTGTCTCTGTCTGTCTCTCTCTCTTTCTCCTCTCTTTCTGTCTCTCTGTGTCTCTCTCTGTGCCTCTGTCTGTCTGTCTCTCTGTCTGTTGTATATCTGTCTGTCTCTGTCCTGTTTTCTTCTGTCTGCTCTGTTGTCTGTTTTGTCTGTCTGTCTGCTGTCTGTCTGTCTCTTCTCTCTTCTCTTTGTCTCTCTCTCTCTTCTCCTCTCTCTCTCTCTCTCTCTCTCTCTCTCTTTCTCTCTCTCTCTCTCTCCGTCTCTGTGTCTCTGCCTCTCTTTCCCCTCTCTCTCAGTCCCTCTCTTTTCTCTCTGTGTCTCTCTGTCTCTGTGTTTACTCTCTCTCCCCCTCCCCCTCTCTCTCTGGAATCGTGAACGAACGCATGGTGTATCTATTCAGTGTATAAGATTTCTTTTCCCATAACCCCCAGAGGAGTTGTTGGGGGCATTGCACTGTATTTTTCAGGCCGTATCTCTTGGGCAATTTAAATGCCCCATGTACAGGGTGCATGCTGGGTATGTCATGTGTTCTATAATCCCATCTAACGTAGAAATGAATGACAGGATCTCAACGAGCTTATTTGACCTTCTGCATGCTTAATAATTTATACACGAAGGGAATTAGGGCCTTGACAGGTAAGTGCTTTCAGTTGACCCAGAAAATAGTAAAATAAATTAAAATTTTATTTTTAATCCCATCCCTAAATCATTTGACGCCCCTGCCAAGATTCGAACCCACGACTTTGTGGACCTAAGCGATGGAAGCCAGATACTCTTGTCCACTCAGCCAAAGCGACAGTCAGTGTGTAAGATGCTGGCTACACATCAGGCAGAGATGCAAAAAAGACTGCATGTTACAGCTGTCAAGATGTTGATGTGTCTTCTTCACCTTTACCATCCTGTTGTCTAGTAGACCGTTGGGGCACTACTGAAGATTTTGCTACCAGCTTCCTCCACTCATTGTGGTTTTCAGCTTTCGTAGATGTAGCAAGTCTCTTGGGGGATTCGAGAAGTGTTCCATTGGTGGGTAGGGCTGAACCAAGGACTGCAAAATGAAAGGCATTTTTGAATGAACTACACCAAGGATTAATCCATTTGTTGCTGGAAGAAAAAATTCTTTACGTAGAACCTTTAAATCAACTAGAAATTGTGAAATATTATCTCCAGATTGATATAGACATAATCAGTGCTAATTTGACGACACTTAGACTTGGAGTAACTGACGTTTTAGTACACGATGATCAATGTAAAAATGCCTCTGACAATAGTTTGATATGCTTTTATTGTCAAAATCCATGCGAAAATATAAAACATGTTTTGGTTTATTTTTCTGCTCATGATGCTCTGAGGCCAGAATAATAATATTCCCGGAATTTTTTTTTCCAAAACCCCACCATGCCTTTTACATGTAACTTTTGGTGTCAAGCCAAAATCGTAAAATGCTGACAAGTTTGTGTCTTCGTGTATACAAAGCATATAAAATGTGTATCATAGTATGTTGTTATTGTCATATTAAATCATAGTTATATCATATTGTATTATATCATGCATAATTATTATAACCGAAAAACTCGCAAGATAGACATAGAATTATTGGCGTGTGAAGATGGCATATGACAAATGTTGTAAGTAAACTTTGTTGTTGTTGTTGTTTTTAAATTAATGTTATCAAATTAGCAATTATCATTGTATTTCTCCTTCAAAAGAGGCTGTGACCTATACTAAATTGAAATAAATTTAATCTCCCCCCCCTCCCCCCCTCTCTCTCTCTCTCTTTCTCTGCCTGCCTGTCTCTCTCCCCCTCTCCCTCCCTCCCTTCCTTCCCCCAAAATCTCAAGTGCTTCTCTGGAAAACACTGCATTTCGGCGCGAAAGCTGTGTCAGGTCCTACAAGTTCAGAGGTGGCGGTTGCAAACTGTCAGTTTTCATTAGCCTGAAGCGGCTACAAATGTTTCTCCTCGTGTTTGGAGGACTTGGCTTACCGGTAATGAGGGTCAAGTTGGCTGTTGAAGGCCTTGCTTGCTGTATGTATGTACCTAGGACACTCCCTGGCCTCTTGAGAGAGAGAGAGAGAGGGGGGGGGGGGGGGGGTGGTTGAACTGGGGGAGGCAAGGAGGAGGTTGGTTATACATTCTCAAAGGGGAGAGAGGATGGACTATTAATGGAGTTGTTCAGCCTGTGGTAGTGATGTCAGTTGTGTTCTTGCAGGGGAAGCTGAGTGGCCCACTCTTCTGTCTGGTAATGCAGCAATACTTTCAAGAGTGTGTAGTGTAATGGGGGGCTGATTGAGGTAGTAGGCTCTGTGTGAGAACATTGCTTTCTGATGTATTATCATTAGTCCTCTTGTTCTTCTTGTTTTCCTCCTCCTCCTCCTCCTCCTCCTCCTCCTCGTTGTTGTTGTTGTTGTTGTTGTTGTTGTTGTTCTTCTTCTTCTTCTTCTTCTTACTAGTTTATTTATTTATTTATTTGTTTATTTATTCTTTTATATCGAGGATAATGGAATAAGCGCTTATTGCTTTTTTACATCCAGTCCCCGTGTGTATGCAGCTTTGTAAATTTTGTCATCCGTTCCCACCGGCACACAATGGCCTACTCTTACGAAAAGCGGAACAGGATTTAACGTGTGCGTTAGATGTTCTATTATTTAGTGCGTGGTGTTATGTCGGCATAACCTGACTGAGCAAAGCCTCGTAGAATATAAGGACTGTTCTGTTTCACGGGGAACGGATCAGCAAGACATAACAACAGTGTATAAAGCCATAATGTGCCAAGTTGGGGTGACTAAGAAGACAAAGATAGATAGTGTTTCTCTTCATACAGACGATGTCACACTGATTCTTTTCAGTCGGTGGGCCTTGTGAGGAATGGGTTGTCCCTGGCAGAATCGTACAAAGGAAGAAAAAATATCGCACAGGCAAACATATACCATCCCTCCGAAGTCAGAATACAGCTGCCTTAATGAGGGGTAAAAACGGTGGCATGCGCAAATCTCACCATTGGGGAACCTGTGACCACTTCACCCACCCACCCCACCCCCCGCCTCCTGAAAAACAAAACACAAAACAAACAAAAAAAGCACACAAAACCCAACAACAAACAAACACACACACACACACACATACACACACACACACACACATTATATATATATATATATATATATATATATATATATATAATTGTCTTGATAAAAACCCACAATTCTGCTGGGCACCACTTCCTTCAAGCACACAGTTGAGGTAAAATAGTAAAATGAAAATAAAAACACAACTGTGTTCAGCTTCATTTCTCCTTTTATTTTTTCAGCAAATTTTCGCTTCCCTCTGAAGCTTCCTCAGGCTGAATCTATTTACATTTTACTATATATATATATATATATATATATATATATATATATATATATATATATATATATATATATATATATATGTATGTATCTATATCTAGATAGATAGATAGATAGATATGTGTGGGTGTGCACGTGTGTGCGTAAATAAGTGGCCAAAAGCATCAAAAGGTTGGGATGATAATTATAAGTTCAACAAAGCTTGCTTAAAGGTGAAGTCGACAATGCGCCTGTTAACTGTGACAGATTTAGAGGCATTGACTATAGGGATGAAAGCAAAATGCATAATGTGCACATACATGATCTTGTTTCCTGTTGAGTTGCATTATATTGCATTATATTCGCGTCACAACCAATTTTATGTCAACTTGGTGGGGGAGGGGGGGGGGGGGGGGGGGGGGGGCAAAGGGAGAGAACACGTTTTCAGAGTGCGGCAGAAACGATTTAATTCTTCAACTGTCTGCATGCAAATTGCTTTTGATAGTTTATTTCAGTAAATCGTATAATCATTATGCAGGTATGTCTACCTTTTTATTTAAAATTCATCGTTTTTGCTGGTTTCTTCTTTTCTATGTGTAAGTTTTTATTTACTTATTTATTTGTTTGCACTTGTGCTAAATGTGACTTGCGCGCATAAAGAATTTTTTTGAAAAAAGTCTAGATTTGCTTAAGAAAAGACAGAAAAATGACTGGGAAGGGAAAAAAAGGAAAGAGGCCTTAAAGGGATGGCATAAGAAAAGTAGACCACACACACACACACACACACACACACACACACACACACACACACACACACACACACACCACACACACACACACACACACATTTGTCTTTCGGATGAGACTATAAGCCGAGGCCCCGTGTGCGAACGCACGCAGAACATCTTGCGCACACGTTAAATCCTATTCCGCTTTTCGAAAGAGTAGGCCATTGTGTGCCGGTGGGAACAGATGACAAAATTTACAAAACCGCATACACACGGGGACTGGATGTAAAAAAGCACATGAGTGCTTATTCCATGATCCTCGATATAAAATAATAGTAAGTAAGTCTACTATCACTTAATGGGAAAAGACGTTAAATTAAAAGAAGAAACACACACACACACACACACACACACACACACACACACACACACCACACACACACAAACGCACGCACGCAGAACATCTTGCGCCCACGTTAAATCCTGTTCCGCTTTTCGGAAGAGTAGTTCATTGTGTGCCAGTGGAAACAGATGACAAAATTTACAAAACGCCATACACACGGGGACTGGTTGTAAAAAAGCACATGAGTGCTTATTCCATTATCCTCGATATAAAAGATTAAATAGATTAAAACACACACACACACACACACACACACACACACACACACACACACACACACACACACACGCACGCACACACACGAGAGAGAGAGAGAGAGAGACGAGAGAGAGAGAGAGAGAGAGAGAGAGAGAGAGAGAGAATTTTGTGGCCAGAAGGCATGGATATAACTTGTATTGAAAGAGCCCCTGTTATGTCACCCCAGTGTGATGTATGTCTGATGAACAGTACAGTACAGTACAGTCTTCACAATTCATCAGCCCCAGTCATTGAGATGTTTTTGTGTAGGGTTCGTCGTAGACTTTTTGTTTTAATTTCAGGTTTTCTACTCTGAAAATTCTTCTGAATGTTCCATGTTCGCTGTTTTTAAAGACAGGGATCTGACTCAGCGGTATATAAATTCCATAATATTGTTATGATTATTATGTTGATGATGATGATAATGATGATGATGATGATGATGATGATTAGTAGTAGTAGTAGTAGTAGTAACTTTACTATCATCATCATGATCATCATGATCATCATCATCATCATTATTATTATTATTATTATTATTATTATTATTATATTTCGAGGATAATGAAATAAGCACTCATTTGCTTTTTTAGAAGCAGTCCCCGTGTGTGTGTGTATGCAGTTTTGTCAGTGTTGTCTTCCGTTCCCACCGGCACACAATGGCCTACTCTTCCGAAACGCGGAACGGGTTTTAACGTGTGCGCAAAAAGATGTTCCGCGAACATCTTTCAACCAATTAGCAGTCAGCCAGCCAGCCAGCCACCAGCCAACGATTCACCGGCTACTCAGACAGATAAAACAGATCGATGCTGGTCTATTTAGCCACTGTGCAGATGGGCCCAGTTTGGATTTGGCAAATTGAAGGCATCAGATTTCGCCTCCATCAGATCAATACTTGTCTGATGCCCAGTTAGTTATCCATCCCCTCACCTTAGTTTACCCGAGTATCCATCATCTACAGGGATTTTGTTGTTTCGTGGGTGTTTTTTTCCCCTTCTTCTTCTGTCTTTCTGTCTCATCTCTCCACTCTCCTGTCCTCTTCTCTTCTCTCCTCTCCTCTTCTCTTCTCTCCTCTCCTCTTCTCTTCTCTCCTCTCCTCTCTCTCTTCTCTCTCTCTCCTTCTTTCTTCTTCTTCTCTTCTCTTCTCTTCTCTTCTCTTCTTTCTCTTCCTCTTTCTCTTTTCTCTTCTCTTCTCTTCTCTTTCTCTTCTCTTCTCTCTTCTCTTCTTTCTCTTCTCTCCTCTCCTCTTCTCTTCCTTTCTTCCTCTTCTCTCTTCTCTTCCTTCTCTCTCCTCTCTTCCTTCTCCTCTCTTCTCTCTCTCCTCTTCTCTCTTCTCTCTCTTCCTCTCTTCCTCTTTCTTCTCTTCTCTTTCTCTTCTCTCTCTCTTCTTCTCTTCTCTCCTCTCTTCTTCTCTCTCTCTTCTCTTCTCTTCTCTCTCTCTCTCTCTCTCTCCCTCTTCCTCTTCTCTTCTCTCCTCTCTCCTTCTCTTCTCTCCTCTCCTCTTCTCTTCTCTCTCTCCTCTCTCTCTTTCTCCTCTCCTCTTCTTTCTCTCCTCTTCCTCTTCTCTTCTCTTCTCTTCCTTTTCTCTTCCTCTCTCTTCTCTTCTCTCCTCTCTCTTCTCTTCTCTTCTCTCCTCTCCTTTCTTCACTTCTCTCCTCTCCTCTCTTCTTCTCTTCTCTCCTCTCCTCTTCTCTTCTCTTCTCTTCTCTTTCTTCTCTTCTCTCCTGTCCTCTTTTCCCTCTTCTCTTCTCTCCCCTAATCTCTTCTCTTTTCGTTCTCTCCTTCCTGATTTCTTGTCTTTCTTTCTTTGTTTTCTCTTTTCTTTTTCTTTCTTTTTTCGTTTTTTTTTTTTTTGGTTTTCCCCCTTTTCTTTCTTTTTGTTTTCTTTCTCTTTTTTGTGCTAATGCTTTTTAAAAAAAATATTTCGTTCTTTCTTCATTTCTTTATTTCTTTTTTCATCTTCTTCATTTTACATCCTTTTCCCTTCTCCATATCGTTTTCTTCCCCTTCTTTGTACCTTCCTTTCCTCTGGTTTGGTTTTTTCCCCACCTCTGGTTTGGTTTTTTCCCCACCTCTGGTTTGGTTTTTTCCCCTCATGCTTGCTTGTCCCCCCCTATTCTATTTTTTTAATCCTTGATTCTTCTTTTCTTTCTTTCTTCATTTCTTTCGTTCTTCCTTTCTTTCTTTCTGTCTTTCTTTCTTTCTTTCTTTCTTTCTTTCTCCGTCTCTGGGATGTTCAGAGATGGCGAGAGAGTAAACCGATGGATGAACTAATGTAACTCCATTTGTGCCTAGCACTGCTCTTGGCACATCCAGTCTTTAGAAGAAGAAAAAGAAAACACCCACCCCCGGTAATGCCAGAGTTATCAAGAGACATGTTCTAGCGCCCGTATCGCAGCAGGCGTAAAAAGGATGTGTGTGCGCGCGTAAAGACTGATGGTGATGGAGGAGGAGATGGGGGGATGGATGGGAAATAGGGAGGGGGGGGGGGTGGGGGGGAGGGAGAGGAATTGGAGGAGGGAGGGGGGGGGGGGGGGGGGGGGTTAGAGGACGTAACTAGCTGAATATTCGTGATTTGCTGCTCAGTGTAACTGAAGTTGTGGCCGCGAGGTTTAGACACTCGGGCAAGCGCAAGAGGCCCCTGTGTACTAAGGCAATTTTGGGGGACGGGATAGCTCAGTGGTCAGAGCACTCGCTTTCCCCCAGCCAAGGTTAGGCAGCATCGAGCGTGGTTACCACTTGGATGGGTGGCCGTTTGCGCGCATTGGCTTCAGTATAGTCCCCCAGTTCAACCAGCTAATCCTGAATCTTGTAAATGGGTACCTGCCTCTCTTTAGGGTCAGGGAAGGTAAAGCAGCAAGGGAGAGGAGATGGGCGCCGCCCTCAATATGCTTGCCCCGAAAGAAATGAGGTCTCTGATGCCTCGCGCTCCCCTACAACCTTATAGGTTATGGGACACCTTTACCTTTTTTACCTTTAAGGCGGGTGAGCTTCTCATCCTAAGGGTTTTAAATTTAAAGTCAGAGATCGCGGGTTTGAATCTCGGCGCCATAGCACCTGATAGGTTGAGAGTAGGATTTTTTAAAAATTTTTAACGATTCTGCAGGTTAATATAGGTGCAAGAATTGCCAGTACGTTATGAGGGTCTCGTGTATATAGTTTAAGAAGGGGTGGTGGTGGGGGGGGGGGGGGGGGTGGTGACAGTGAAAGCAAAGCGGGGGGGAGTTGGGAGGAGAGGAGAAGTAAGAGATGACTGCACCAGGAAAGTTCCCCCATCTATTCCCCGCAATAAAAAGAAACGTGTACAGATACAGACGCGCGCTTCAGTTTTAGGCATCAATCCTCTCCCTCCTTTGGGATGATAGCAGCGAAAACGGTGGCGGCAGCGTCGTTGTGCCGTCAAATGAAGAGGGCACCGTCACCTTTGGTCTAAACAAATATCATAATCAATGTATAGCAACCGATCATGTCATGCCTGTATTGAGCTTTGTGCCCGTTTTGGACCTCTCGGTCAGTCTGTCTGCCTGCCTGTCAGGTTGTCCCTCTTTCTCTCTCTCTGTCTGCGTACATGATAGTCGCGCTCTCTCTCTGTCTCTCTCTCTCTCTCTCTCTCTTCTCTCTCTCTCTCTCTCTCTCTCTCTCTCTCTCTCTCTCTCTCTCTCTCTCTTTCTCTCTCTCTCTCTCAAATATGTTTATATGTTTTGTATCCTTATTACTGTACAATGTAAAAAAAAAACTGAATAAAAAAGTGTTTTAAAAAAAAAATCTTAATAAAAAAGTTCTACATACATTTATACATACATACATAGATACATACATACATAATGTTCCTTTACAAGATTCAGCGCTATATAAATTCCATACATTATTATTTATTATTATTATACATACATACATACATACATACATACATACATACATACATACATACACACATACACACATACATACACACATACATACATACATACATACATACATACATACATTCAAAAAAGCGCCAACAAGCCAAGAGCTTATAGTGCGCTCATCCAAATATCCCATTCAGCTTTT
>CM054141.1:8670875-8678375 GCA_028751875.1 Rapana venosa
TTTCTTTCCATTTTTCTTTCTTTCTTTTTTTCCTTTCTTTGTATTGCTTCTGTGGCCGGGCTAGATCAGCTCAAGATATTCGATTGTTACATTACGGAATGAGACAAGTCTGGGCACGATTCTGTTGTTAGATTGGCAATGTAGACTTGTACAAATAAATTATAGGCAACGTTTTTGAAGGACTGTGAGTTACCGGTGAGACAACTAAGGGCGACTTCATCTTTATGATTGGTTTTGAAAGGATAACATACAAAACGTTCGCAGAGATGGTATGCTTAAAAACATGAAATAAATTTACAATGTTGGTGGTATCTATGGCTGGTTTTCAGCTAATGAATTATTGCGACTTGATTAAACAACTTGTTTGATAATTGATTACAATAAACGTTAGCCTATAATAGCAAAGCACGGGAAGATCATCAAGCCATGACTTATTTTATCCCTCTCTCCTTTTGTTTTTTCGTTTGAATTATTATAAAATTGGTATTGATGAAATAGCCTGGCAACCCATGTTTCTTGTTTCAGCCCTATCATCAAAGAAACATGATAGAAGCATTCTAGTCAGTTCACTTGTCACGTGTATTAAAAGATAAAAGCGATGATAGAGTTTGTTGAGATGAAGACAGTTGGCCCAAGAGATAAGATTTGCAGGTAAAGTAGGGACTAGGCGTGACTAGTTTGTAACTGCATTCAGGTAAACTGGAGGCTAGGCATGATTAGTGTGTAACTGGGGACTTAGGTATAGTTAGTGTGTAACTGCATTCAGGTAAACTGGGGACTTAGGTATGTATTAGTTTGTAACTGCATTCAGGTAAACTTTGGGACTTAGGCATGATTAGTTTGTAGCTGCATTCAGGTAAACTGGGGACTTAGGTATGATGCGTTTATAACTGCATTCAGGTAAACTTGGGGACTTAGCCATGATTAGCTTGTAACTGCATTCAGGTAAACTGGAGACTTAGTATGATTAGTGTGTAACGGCATTCACGCCTCATCACAAAAGCGTGCTTTCCCCTTCCTTCACCTCTTACTTACAAAGCTAACAGTCAAAAGAACACCAACCGATAACATCTGTAAAAAGATAGCTACAGGGACCAAAAAAAAAAAAAATGACTGGGCTATCTTTTTGACAGCAATCAAGACTGATAAATGGCGGGGATGATTTTTGACTCTAGGTTGTAGTAGAGGGGATTAGAAGAACACAAGGGCGGATTTTTTGCATTTTGAGTCACCCTCGTTTCTTGTCTGTCCAAAAGTTTCTGCGGTTGTTGTCGCAGTCTGCTGCAGGGGGGGGGGGGGGGGGGGGTGGAGGTTGGGGGGAGGGGGTTGGCAGATGGGAGGGGAGGGGGGGGGGAGAGTGGGTGGCAAGAAAGGGAGGAGGGGGGCAAGTTGTTCATTATGTGTGCATTGTTCGCTTGTCACGGCTGCTTTTAAAAGGGGACTAGGTTTGGCTGTGTTTATGTGTCAAATTTGTTTTTCCTCTTCGTATGGGGTGTGAAGCTTTTTTTTTGAAGGCTATGATGGGGGTGGGGTTGGAAAGAGAGGGGGGGGGGGGACAACATGGGAGGGGAAAGGAGGGGATGGGGTGAAAAGAGTGGGGGGAGGGGGGTGGGGGCGGGAGATGGGCGTTAAAAAGAAGTTTGAGGTTACAGAAAGCCCGATAGAGAAAGATGAGATTTGGGGATTAGATTTGCCAATGTGTCTTCGTTCCTCTTGTTGGTCTTACCACTGTCTGTCTGTCTATCTATTGACTTACCTTTTTTCCCCACTATCTTGCAAGGTGGTTAAAAAATTATGGTGGTCCGTTTACCGTAATGGAAATACTTGTATTCTCTCTCTCCTCCTCCTCTCTCCTCTCTATCTCTGTCCCTCTCTTCCTCCCTCTCTCTCTCTCTCTCTCCTCTCTCTCTCCCCCTCACTCTCTCTCTTTCTCCCCTCTCTCCCTCCCTCCCTCTCTCTATTATCTATCTATCTATCTATCTCACACACACTCACCCACACTCTCATCTCACACACCCCTACCTATCATTTCATTTCGTTGTTTGTTCTTTCTCTTAAGTTTTCTTTTCCTGCTGAATCTCAATGTCAAATTTCATTGAAGGAATGGACATACGTTCAAGTAAAACTGTCGCCTAGGTCACTAATCTTTTCCCCCTGTATGGGGATCAAATGTTTGAGATCTGCCTTTAAACCAACATTCTAAAATCCATCAGTTTAATACTGCGTAATATGTAATGCCTTTGGTCAAAGATTTTTTGATGATAGGGTTGACTTTAAGTGTTTTTAAAAAAATGCATTTAAAGCAAACAATCAATCAGAAACCACATAGATTTGATCCATTTCTTTGAAATATATGCAACTGTCAGCGATAGTATATTATGTATCAGTCATCTGTTGCAATGTGAAGTCATCCGTCACAACGTGTGTATACATGTGAATATGACAGGACTTTCCTAAGTTGTCTTGTCAAGGTATGCTCGTATTTTTGTGACACTTTTCATGAATAAATTCTGTTTAAACCAAACCACCTAGTCAGCTTGTGTGGGTTTAAAAAAAAAATTCTTTATTTGGAGGATAATGTCCAGACCAGTCAGTCGCATACCAACCAATTCAAAGAACGTTCAATCCTTCAGTCATATTTCAACCCATTAGTCCATCCACCAGCAGAATCGATATTTCGATCGGTCTGTTGTCGGCCAGATCATCCGTTTATTCTTTCAAGGGATTCAATCAGAGGATGGTAAAAGAAAACAGGCATAAGTCGGCATACTGAGAGAGAGAGAGAGAGAGAGAGAGAGAGAGAGAGAGAGAGAGAGAGAGAGAGTTCTTTTATAATTCGGAAGCTCACAACTTTCCTTACATGCCTCATAAGGAAAAAGAAAAGCAGACATAAACGGTCAGGCAGGCCCTATTGTATGCAATACATCGGCAACATTTTGACAGAATCTTCTTGGACAGGACAGAATGGAATGAGATGCCAGTCAGACAGAACTTTCCCCATCTTGAACTCCAAAAAGTCTGCGCAGAATAACCTGCCCCCCCCCCCCCCCCCCCCCCCCCCCCTGCCCACATCCGTTCCACAACTCTCTCTCTCTCTCTCTCTCTCTCTCTCTCTCTCTATTGCCGCCACTTGGCACAATGAGCAATAAAAAGACGGATCGGAAAGCGCACAAAAAAGACAGATCGGGGCGGCGAAACGCAATCGATCCACTCTCACGCGCGCGGCCAGTGCTTGCTTGCCTTGCAAATCTAGACGAATGGGAATGAAGAGGAGGGGGGGGGGGGGGTGTTGGGTTTACAGTCCTTCAGCAGTGCTTGGGCCTCCCCTCCCTCCCTCCCTTTCCGCTGAAAGGCTTAATGGAGGATATTTTGACAAGATGATTGAGCCGAGAACATCTCTTAGCCAGATTAATTGACATAATTCTCTTTATTTTCCATTTGTTCTCTGGAGAAGGGCTGGCCCAGCGGCTGAGCTATCGCGGACTGACTGTGAGCCTCCTCAGCCCTCGTCTTGAGGGGCTCGGGAAAAGCGCGCCGATGGAAAATTGCGCAAGTTTGTTCAAATTTCATCTCCATACACCCCACTCCCCCTTCCTCCACCTCCCCCCCCCCCTTCCCCACCCCCTCTTTCGCTTCAGCTCTGGGTCCCAGTTCAATAAAAGACAGAGAGACTTCGTCACTGATCCATCGTTCCCGACAGGGGTAATTGAGAGAGAGAGAGAGAGAGAGAGAGAGAGAAGAGAGGAGAGAGAGAGAGAGAGAGAGAGAGAGAGAGTTTTTTTTTTCTGGGGAATTGAAAGAGCCTGAAGTGGTGTGTTCGGAATAAACAATCCGACCTGTCCCCCTGTTCTGTGTTTTTAATCCACTGGAGACAAAGGAGGAGTTCTACATCGACATCGACACTTGCATTACAATAATTGATGAAGCAATGACGAGAGGAAGAGAAGAAGGAGTGGGGGAGGGGGGGTGAGAAAGAGAGAGAGAGAGAGAGAGTAAAAAAAGAGAGGAGAGAGAGAGAGATTTGTTTTCAAGAGCTGAACGGATTACCTTGTGTGTGGAGCTGTTCCTGTCGAGGCAAGTGATTAAGTTTCATCAGCGGCAGATTGTAAATCCATGTGGATTCCAAGTTCTGGGTTTCACATAGTTTGGATTTTACGTGGAAGATCTAAACGTACTGTGATGCTCTGCTGTACTTATACCTACCTGCAAGGTATGGAAATGGATCCCGTCTATAAAAAAAAACAACCCAAAAAAACAAAACCCCGAGAGCCTGATTTTACAGGTGACTCCCAATAAAAGGATTTGCCTCAAATGGTTATTGCGAATGTGGGTGTCCTTTGTTTGCCCAAGAACTCTTGTATGGACTATGGGAAACTCACCGGAAAAAGGTTGCTTTTTCTGCAGCTTTGTACCCTGCTAGTGGTGATTTGTGTGGCTGAGAGTCACAACAAGGCAAGGCTGATTGATGTCCACCTTCTCACACATTTCTATCTATAGAGAAAGACCTTAAATCGTGTCACCATCACTGAAACTGAAAACATGGACGCAGGTGATGTTTTAAATTAACACGAGTTTCTGGGCAAACAAGGTACACCCCTAAAACAGTGGATGAAACCCGCTTGAAAAAGATACATCCTCCCCCCCCCCCCCCCCCCCCCCCCCCCCCCCCCCCCCCCCCCCCCCCCCCCCCCCCCCCCCCACCCCCAAAAAAACCCAACAACACACACAAACAAACCCTATGGCCTTTGCCACTTACTATCAAGCACCTGCAAAATGTCTCCAGCATAAATCAGAAAAATAATAACAGTAACAAACCCAGCAACAATCTGAGAAGAATGGAGGGGGGCGAGGAAAAGAGGAAGGAAAGAAGGCGAGGGACATAAAGAAAAAAGAAAGAGGGGAGGAAGAAAATGAAGGATGGAGCGGAGTATGGCCTGTCACATTGAGGTTCAATCCCATGATTTACTCCTGCCTTTTTCCCATTCATCGCCCGTACCGCCCGCCATCTTGCCCCGTGATGGATCGCCTCTGCACAGTGACCGCCCTTGGCAGGCTGCAGGTTTTTTGGAGAGGCCGCTGGGTGGCGCTGCGAACTTCTTGGCTGCGGCGGCCATTGTGGAAAAACGAAGGGTGCATTTGTCACCGGGTATTAAAACAGCTGATGGGGAAAATGACCACTCCAAAAAACAAATTAGGCTTAGCTCGTAGAAACGACCTGTCCTTGTTTTTCTTCTCTCGGCTGTTTTATCCCCTCCTTTTTCCTTTTCCTCCTAACTCGTTTTTTTTCCCTTGCTGCTCTAACTTCCCCCTCCCTCTTCCTCTTCCTACCCCCTCCCCCTTCTCTCTCTCTCTCTCTCTCTGTGTCACCATGTACCCTCCCGTCTTTCCCGTCTTTCTAGTCTTTCTCGTCTTCGGTTACCTTTGTTCTGTGTTTGTCTGAACTTGGACTTTGCGTTTGATAAGTGTTCATATGTCATGTTTTCCCAAGTAACACATCGTAGTTTCCCCAAAACGAACAAACAAACCAAAAAAAACCCAACCCAAAATCAAGCAGGTATATTCCTTTTGGTATCGACGATGTACGGTGCTGCAAGAAGTTATAAGAATAGCAGTAATCGGGTAACTTTTTTGGGTTTATTAGGGTGATTGCTATTATGTTTCGATTAAGGTAAAGGAACTTTGAAAACGTTTTGGTCATAGAAGTGTTTTCCAGGCTTCAAAAAGGGATTGTTTGAGAAATGTGCTGCTGTTGGTGTCGGGAAAATGAAATGTTTTGCCAGGAGACACAAAATCGAGAGAGTAAAACAGTCGTAATAAAATAGCAATTTGTGCTGGTTTTTTATTCGATACTTTTTTTTCTACTATAGAGTTACGGTTTTTAAACGTTGTTTTCAGTTATGACATTGATGAGAATCGTTGTAAAGATGATACTTGTAGCAATAGTCATTAATATATCATCATCATCATCATCATCACCATCATCGTCACCATCATCCTCATCCTCATCATCATCATCGTCACCACGATCATCATCATTAGTAGTATTATTATTATTATTATTATTGTAATCATCATAATTATCCTCCTCCTCATTTTATTATATTTATTATCATTATCATGATCTTTTTATTCGTTTTTTTAGAAATCTGTTTTGATTTGTTCCTTTGCAAGATTCAGCGCTATACAAATTCCATACCATATTATTATTATTATTATTATTATTATTATTATTATTTGTATCATCATCATTCAATTTTTGTTTTTGTTTAAATCTAGTTTCATTATCATCATATTATATACGTGATTATGTTCACCATGATGCTGATGGTCACTGGTGTGTTGTTGTTGTTGTTGCAGACAAGGGCAGGATCGTCTGGCAGGACTGACGCTGTTCAGCCCACATACCCTCCCCCCTGACCACCCGCTGGTGTCCCGTCACCCTGATGACCCCAGTCAGTAAAGGCCCCCCTGGACTTTTTTTTCCTCTGTCTGTCTTTGTCTGTGTCTGTTTGTGTATGTCTGTCTGTCGCTGTCTGTCTGTCTGTCTGTCTGTCTCATATATCTGTTTCCTTCTGCGTCTTTTCTTTTTGTTTGTTTTAATTCTGGCTACTACTGCTGCTGCTGCTACTACTACTACTACTGCTACTATCTTCTTCTTCTTCTTTTCTTCTTCTTCTTTTTTCTTTTTCTGCTTTCTTCTTCTTCTTCTTTTTCTTCTTCTGCTTCTTCTTCTGCTGCTGCTGCTTTCTTCTTCTTCTTCTTCTTCTTCTTCTTCTTCTTCTTCTTCTTCTTCTTCTTCTTTTTTTTCTTCTGCTGCTGCTGCTGTTGCTGCTGCTGCTGCTGCTTCTTCTTCTTCTTCTTTTCTTCTTCTTCTTCTTCTTCTTCTTCTTTTTTTTTTTCTTCTGCTGCTGCTGCGTTGCTGCTGCTGCTGCTTTCTTGCTTCTTCTTCTTCTTCTTCTGCTTCTGCTTTCTTCTTTTCTTCTTCTTCTGCTGCTGCTGCTGCTTCTTCTTTACTTCTTCTTCTTCTTCTTCTTCTTCTTCTGCTTCTGCTTCTGCTTGCTGCTGCTTGCTGCTGCTGCTGCTTGCTACTGCTTTTCCATTTTGGTTATTTCTTTTTCTTCTTCTTTGCTTTGTCATCCTCTTCGTCTTCTTCACTTCTTTCTCTTCCTCTTCTTTTTTTGTGGTGATTTCCTCTCCTCTCCTCTTCTATCCTCTTTCTTTATTTCCCTTCCCTTTCTTTTAGGATTCTTTGTTTGTTGAAATATTTTAAAACAGAACATGTAAGCAGACACACACTCACCCACCAACACATTCCCCCCTCCCCCCTTCCCTCCCCGGTCACAACCAAACAAGATTTAACTACCAAAGATAAGGACACTAAGGACTTTCAGCATAAAGCCAAAAAAGACAAGAAGATCAGGACACTAGGGACTTTCAGCATTAATATAAACAACAAGATAAGGACACCCAGGCCTTTCAGCATTAAACTAAAAGAGAAGA
>CM054141.1:8680875-8703375 GCA_028751875.1 Rapana venosa
TGTTTGAATGTTGATTGTCAGAATACACGAAAATGTCAGAGCTATAAACATTGATGGCAGTACTAAACTTGTTACATTTCTCGAGCATTTCCTTTTTTCATACGCACAAGGAAAGTAGCTCGTGTATCACAACAAATATCATACCCACATTGCTGTCTCTCTTTTTGTCATTTTCCTCACCGCTAACATTGCTTGAAATTCAGAGAAACATACAACATAAACACAGAACCCTCCGTTTTACATATTAAATCTTTTTCATTCATTCTTTCTCATGACAGCAGCAGTTTCTGGGTGTGTTGGTCGCAAAGTTTGTAGAGATTCCAGAAACCCGCTCCTCGTTTTGCTCTAAAGAGATACCGGGCTAGCTATCGGAATGAAATCGTGAAGTCGACATGGATGACCTGTGTATCTCGACTGCCTATCGCTCTGCCCCTCTCACATCCTCTTTCATGCTAAAGAAACACTCGAGGAGAGCAGAGGGTGCAGAATGATACAGACACGGATTGGCGTTCTTGCCTGCATCCTTTTAACAATTTGTCAAAATGTTGATGTGGAGGCAGGATAAGATACTAGCAAGATGTTTGGTTGTTTTGATTGAATTGCCGGCGTTTAAACGGTGCTGCACTCTGGTGTGGGGTGGGGGTGGGGTGGGGGATAACGCCCGCTGGAATGAGGGACAGGCGTGGGAGGGTGAGGAGGAAAACTTCTTTTGACGTTAACACTGTGTGGTTTTTTGTTGTTGTTGTTAACACTGTGTGTGTGTGTAAAACAGCACACTCCTACCTCTGTGAATGTCTTAACCTGTACACTCCTTCACGTTCCCTCCGCTCTGCTGCAGATACCATGTGCTTACGAATACCTAGATTCAACCAATCCATCGTTGGCCGCCGCTCTTTCTCTATTTCGGGTCCATCGACCTGGAATGAGCTCCCTCTCTCTCTTCGCCAGAAACCTTGTTATGACACTTTTAAATCCAGCCTCAAGACATATTTATTTCAAACCTAAGATTCCCCCTCCCCCTCCTGCTTCATATCAGAACTAACCCACCTTCACTAACCCATGTCCTATCACCCTGCTAAAGTATACGACCTGTGTGAGTGTGTGCGTGTTTTTTGAAAAACATTTGACTATTGAAATTTTATTTCATAGATTTTGTCTGCAGCGCATTATGCTTGTAAATATCTGTTTGTTTAAACTATTGATTATTTATCATTGATTGCATGGCTGTGTGGGATTAGATTGAATGCATGCGCTTTGATTTGTCTTTGCAAGATATAGCGCTATATAAGTTCCATTTATTATTATTATTATTATTATTATTATTATTTAAAACTTTTATTTCGAGGATAATGCAGTAAGCACTTATGGGTTTTTTTTACATCCTGTCCCCGTATGTATGCAGTTTTGTAAAGGCACACAATGGCCTACTCGTGTGTATGTGTGTGTGTGTACACGTACGTGTGTGGTGTGTGTGTGTGTGTGTGTGTGTGTGTGTGTGTGTGTGTGTGTGTGTGTGTGTGTGTGTGTGTAAAACGCACATTAAAAAAAATATTTTTCTAGACAAAAAGACAGGTGGGGGGAAGGCATTTTCAACGAAACACACCGAACGACACACACACACACACACACACACATATACACACACACACTCACACACACACACACACACCACACTACACACACACCACACACGCACACTCACACACACACACACACACACACACACACACACACACGCACACACACACACAAGTGAAGGGGGAAGGGGGGGACAGATTGTGGCGAAAGTCAAGAGGTATTTGTTGTGACAAGCTCGGCGTTTAGGGCAAAGACTCAGCGGCAAGAAGACAAGATGTCTATCCCTAGTCTGGTCCCCTCGCTCTCTTTGCTTCTTGGCCAGCGAGGTCTCTGACAGCGAAATGACCAGCTGACCACAGTCAGGCTTCCTTCCCACCGCTGGGAGGCTGGCTGCAGCAGACTTGTCTGTCTGTCTGTCTACAGTCTGTTGATTTGTGTCTGTCTGTCTGTAGGTCTGTCTGTTTGTCGGTCTGTCTTTCTGTAGGTCTGTCTGTTTGTCGGTAGCTCTGTCTGTAGGTCTCCCTGTCTGTCTTTCTGTCTGTCTGTAGGTCTCCCTTTTCTGTCTGTTGGTCGGTCGTTCTGTCTTATAGGTCTGTCTGTCTTTCTTGTCTGTCTGTAGGTCGGTCGTTCTGTTTTAGGTCTGTCTGTAGGTCTCTCTGTCTGTAGGTCGGTCGTTCTGTCTTGTAGGTCTGTCTGTAGGTCTCGTCTGTTCTGTCTTATGTCGTCTGTGGTCTGTCTGTAGGTCGGTCGTTCTGTCTTATGGTCTGTCTGTAGGTCTCGTCTGTCTTTCTGTCTTTGGTCTGTCTGTAGGTCGGTCGTTGTCTTATGGTCTGTCTTTGTAGGTCTCCCTGTCTGTAGGTCGGTCGTCTGTCTTTAGGTCTTCTTTAGTCTCTGTCTGTAGGTCGGTCGTTCTGTCTTATAGGTCTGTCTTGTAGGTCTCTCTGTCTGTTTGGTCTCGTCTGTCTTCTGTCTGTCTGTGTCTCGTTCTGTCTGTAGGTCGGTCGTTCTGTCTTGTTGTAGTCGTCGTTCTGTCTTTAGTCTGTTGTAGGTCTCTTTGTCTGTAGGTCGGTCGTTCTGTTTGTAGGTCTGTCTGTAGGTCTCTTTGTCTGTAGGTCGGTCGTGGTCTGTTGTTGTAGGTCTGTCGTGGTCTTGTTAGGTCGGTCTGTCTGTCTGTAGGTCTGTATGTCTGTCTGTCTGTCGGGTCTTCAGAGAGATGGCATCAGCAGCGGGAATTCTTTTTTCTGCTTGGATCAATGTTTTGTTGTTTGGTTGGTCGGTTGGGTTTTTTGTGTTTTTTTCCCGAAGGGGGGGGTGGGGGTGGAGAGAGTTTTTATGGGAGGAGGGGCGGTAAATACTTGTAATTTTTGCTTCATCGCATTAACACACTCACAGACACGCACACACACGTTATATACATATTATAAAATTATATATATGATTACCCACCACCACTACCACTACCACCATCACCACCACCACCACCATCATCACCACACTCACCACTTCACCACCACCCCACACCACCACCACCACCACCACACACCACCACCCACCCCTTCCCACTACCAAAAGGGGCACAGTCTCTCTCTCTCCCCAATTTGTCACCAAAGAAGGCGGCAGCACTAGTTCTGGATGCTCAAGCAAGGCGCACGGAACCCCAAATCTCGCCGCCAATGCCTCAGCCTCCCTCCCTGCCTTCCCCAGCACACGTGCCAGCGCCACCAATAATAATTATAATAATAATAATAATAAATGGAATTTATACAGCGCTATATCTTGCAAAAAAACAAATCAAAGCGCTCGATGCCAGCACCACCAGAGCTGATAATGACCACAGAGGCAGAATTAACCCAGTCCTCCAGTTGTGTTCCCTGCCAGCCAAGCCATGGGCAGCAGCCAGGCCAGGCCAGGCCAGGCCATTGATTGCTGCTGCTGCTGCTGCATCTGCTGCTGCTGCTGCTGCTGCTGCTGCTGCAACGCAGCACTGATATACAGGACGACGACTGATTGCTGCCAATGCAAGAGTCTTCCTTCCGGTGGCATGGCGGCACGATAGCCGGATGTTCCGGCACTTCCGACACTGTTCCGGCTGGCAGGAGAAGGAGGTTGTGTCATCAGTTAGGTTAGGCTTGTAGTCCTCCCTCCCACAGTCTGTGCTAGCTGTCACAACAAGCCTACCGCTGCTTTAGGGGTGGTTTGACTGCGTGGTAGGCTAGCTGCTGCTTCTTTTGTTGTCCTGTTCTCTTTTGAGGTCGATATGTGAAAGAGGAGGAAGCTGGCGCCGGTTTGGTCACGTCATTCGCCACACTCTGCTCTTTTGCCAGGACTATTCTGCTAGGGCACACTGGAGGGAGGAAGACGCAGGGGCAGACAGAGGAAGAACTTGGACGAAGAACATCACAGCAGATAGGACATTATGAGTATTGACATGGCGCTGTTGCTGCGAGAGGCTGAAGGCAAGACTAGCCTGGAGAAAATCGTCCCTTATGTTCTCAATGACCATCTTGGTCATGGGACAGATGTCATCATCAGTGTTGGTCCTTCCTTTCCTGATGTGGTCAATGGGAACAGTGAGGGGGTTCCTTGGGGGGGGGGGGTTACTTTTTTAACACCCAAAGCATATCCCGACCCCCACCCCCTTGAAAACTAGCTTTAATAAAGTTAAATTCTGCTTATTTGAAACATCTTATCATTTACTGTGGGCAAGTAGTGTACGCCCGCGATAGTGGACCAGTAAAAGAAAAAGTAAAGGTGTCCCATAACCTGTAAGGTCGTAGGGGAGCGAGGCGTCAGAGACCTCACTTCTCTAGGGTCCAGCATAGTGAGGGCGGCGCCCATCTCCTCTCCTCGCTGCTTTACCTTCCCTGACCCTAAAGAGGCAGGTACCCATTTACAGCTGATAGTGGACCAACCTACACGTAAAAAGTAAAGAGGTATAAATCAGTGTCTGTTACCCAGTATTATTTCTCCTCACTAACGATCTATAGTGAAGAAAAGGGACTCACCAATGATGCTACTTGCAGAGTGTCGTGATTGCGTAGCTACGGTACAAAACTCAACAGGAACGACGTTTATTAACGATCAAACGTTTTGTGTTATTTTTGGGGTAATAATTATCTGCCCCCGTAATCCTTCAGGCGTATGTGAGTTCCGAAGAGAGAAACGAACCGACTTGTCTTTAAGGCCACCCAGAATTTTCTGCTACGAGGACTCTCTTACAGATTTTAGTTCTTGTACAGCGGCCTGTCTTTTCCCTCTTAATCCCTGAAAATAGGAAACACAAGACTCGAACTGCACACCCTCAGACTGCTTAAGCCTGATCCACTCTGCCTAGCGTAGTGCGTGCGGGGCCGATAGTGTTCCCTCTGATGACACTGCTTCTGTCTTCAGCTACCAGTCTTCTCCTCCTCCTCTTCTCTCTCTCTCTCTCCTGGGATGAAAAAGAAACGAAGGAGAGAAGAAAAAGAGCCGGAGACTTGAAGAAAATGGGGACTAGAGAGAAGGGGGAGAATGGAAGTGGAGGGAGGGGTAGAGGAGGGAGGGAGGGAGGGAGGAATCAGCCCGGTTCCAGACAGCCTGAAATGGGATGTGATAGATGTCACAACCTCGCCCGCCATCTAAAAGCCGCCCTCTCATTGGCGGAGCGCGATCAGACGGGGACTGTCATTGGAGGAAATAATTGTATTTGTCTGTCTGTTTAGACAGGATTGACCTTCCCCCTCCTCTCCCCGGGTCTTGTCGCCTCGCCGGCTTATGAACCCGTCTGCACGTCTTAGTTTGGGGGGGGGGGGGGGGGGGGGGGTGGGGGGGGGGGGGGGGGGGGGAGAGGTGGTGGGGGGGGGGGGGGGGGGGGGTATGGAAGAAGCTGTGGTGAGGATAGGGGAGGAAGGAGTTGGTGATGCAGAGATCGATGCTGTGAAGAGTGACTGCTGACCATTGTGGTGTGTTGCTTTGGCGATATGTTTGTATTAGCTAAAGCTGTGTGTAAAGTCACATGGTTTTCACCATCAAGAAGAACGGTCTTTTCTGCTGAAAGGGACCGAAAGCACAAAAAGTGGGTCTCGGTTATGTAGAAGAATTTTCTGTGTCACGGAATGGAAGTGTGTGTGTCTGGGTGAATGTGTGCCAAGGTTTGTTCACACTCACCCACGCACCAACAAACGTAACACCACACCAGATCTTCACGGTGAAAGGGAGAACACTGTTATTTTCCTTATTTTGTTTCTCCCCCGTTTTCCCCTGAAGCAAAGCTTTTTAACAGAATAACTTTTCCTAATGAGCTTCACGTGGTTAGATTTCCAGAACAAAAAATATTCTTACTCATTCAATCACACGCATGGCCAGCCAAAACCAAAAAACAAAAATCAGATTTTTTTGTTCTTGTTTGTCCCGGGTTACCCAGGAATGAATTAACCTGCTGCTCAATCTCGGGCTGAGATCCTGGTGAACCGGCAGCACCCCATCCCGTAGACAGGCCAGATATTGTGACTGCTGTACAGGAGCAGAGACTGTAGGCCATCACAGATCCGCACAGCTGACCCCGGAGTGAAGCACATGTCAAAAGTCCTTCGGATGAGACTAGAAACCGAGGCCCCGTATGCGAACGCATGCAGAACATCTTGGCGCACACGTTAAATCCTGTTCCGCTTTTCGAAAGAGTAGGCCATGGTGTGCCGGTGGGAACAGATGACAAAAGTTACAAAACCGCATAATAATAATAATAATAATGTATGGAATTTATATAGCGCTGAATCTTGTAAAGCAACAAATCAAAGCGCTCAGATTTTATTTCGTACCACTTTAAGTCACGGCAGATTTCTCTCCGTGAAATTCGGGCTGCTCTCCCCGGGGAGAGCGGGAGAACGCGTCGCCACTTAGCGCTGCGCCACCCTTTCACCCTTTTTTTTTTTTTTCTGCAGCTGTATTTGTTTCCCTATCAGAGTGGCTTTTTTCATACACACGGGGGACTGGATGTAAAACAAAGCACCTGAGTGCTTATTCCATTATCCTCGATATAAAGTTGGGTTTTATTTTATCATGTCATCTGAGCGCTTTGATTTGTTGCTTTACAAGATTCAGCGCTATATACATTCTTCTTCTTCTTCTTCTTCTTCTTCTTCTTATTATTATTATTATTATTATTATATATTATTCACAACAGCCTTACCCGAAGCTCCTGGCCTAGGCCCGTGTCTTGAAAACAGCTGGTAAAGACACTGCAATATGCAACAGTGGCTTGTCCAACTCCGCGCATATGATTAAAAACCTAGCTATGGAACTACAGAAGATGGCCTTCGGTAATCACTTGCAGCACTGATTTCAATACCTTCTGCGACCCAACACAAGAAAACAAAACCCCGTACAGCACATTTCTGTTTGTTGTCTCCTCACGAAGAAAATAAAGATCGGCAGAAGAATGATCCAAATCTGTAACACGCTGTCAAAGGGAAGAAAACACATACAGTATTGCAGTCAAGATAAATGCAGGACAAAGGGGATGGCGCTGTTCTTGTGGCGAGACGCGCCCACCCACCAGAGAAAGCAGCCCGGATTTCACTCACAGAAAGCTAGTCATGATTACATGTGGTATACACTACAGTTCAGTACAACGCAATATACAACATATGAAAGCGCAGAAGGACAAACTAGTGACTGGTAACATGATCCCACATTAACTCTGAAGAAGTCACAAAAGTTGACAAAGAAAGACAGGCTAAAACAAAAGAACTTGGTTAGGGAAACCGACAGACAAAAAACTCCAAATCCATCGAAGAAGAAAGAAAGAAAACACAACCAGTCAACTATCCTCGGTCATTTCAGCCCAAATAATAACTTTCTTACCATCAGCGAATTTCTGGTTCTGTCTGGCTGTCTCTTCATATCCTCTCAAGAGCCTGTGTGATAACCAGCTCTGTTAGCGTCCCTTAACAACCAGTCCCCGCCGCAACAAAAGAACCCCTCACCACACACAATCAGACCCCCCGGGCAAAAACCTAAAGACAAAAGCTGACCAATAATCGGCAGGCAGAGCAATGGAAAAAACATGCTAATTGCGATCACAACGCGCGCCCACTTAGCCGTCTGCGCTAATTGAAAAGGAATATAGCCAGTGTTTGTTTGGAGCTTGTCTCCATTTCCAAGCTGAATGCTCTGTGTGTGTGTGTGTGTGTGTGTGGTCAGTGGCTGGTTGCGGTTTCACGCCCAGTGTATTGTCATCATGTGGATAGAGGAGGGAGGGGGGGGGGGGGGGGGGGGGAGCAGCATGTTGATTGAGGGGGGGGGGGTGGGGGGGGGGATGTTAAAGCAGTGATGGAGAAACAGGTTGTAGCTGGTAGTTATAGTCTTGTGGTAGTTATAACCATTTCTGATGGTAGTTATAATCTGGTGGCAGTTATAACCATTTCTGATGGCAGTTATAATCTGAGGGCAGTTATAACCATTTCTGATGGTAGTTATAATCTGGTGGTAGTTATAACCATTTCTGATGGTAGTTATAGTCTTGTGGTAGTTATAACCATTTCTGATGGTAGTTATAGTCTTGTGGCAGTTATAACCATTTCTGATGGCAGTTATAGTCTTGTGGCAGTTATAACCATTTCTGATGGCAGTTATAGTCTTGTGGTAGTTATAACCATTTCTGATGGCAGTTATAGTCTTGTGGTGGTTATAACCATTTCTGATGGCAGTTATAGTCTTGTGGTGGTTATAACCATTTCTGATGGCAGTTATAGTCTTGTGGTGGTTATAACCATTTCTGATGGCAGTTATAGTCTTGTGGTAGTTATAACCATTTCTGATGGCAGTTATAGTCTTGTGGTGGTTATAACCATTTCTGATGGCAGTTATAGTCTGAGGGTAGTTATAACCATTTCTGATGGCAGTTATAGTCTGGTGGTAGTTATAACCATTTCTGATGGCAGTTATAATCTGGTGGCAGTTATAACCATTTCTGATGGCAGTTATAGTCTGAGGGTAGTTATAACCATTTCTGATGGCAGTTATAATCTGGTGGCAGTTATAACCATTCTGATGGCAGTTTTTAATCTTGGTGGCAGTTATAACCATTTATGATGGCAGTTATAATCTGGTGGCAGTTATAACCATTTCTGATGGCAGTTATAATCTGGTGGCAGTTATAACCATTTCTGATGGCAGTTATAATCTGGTGGCAGTTATAACCATTTCTGATGGCAGTTATAATCTGGTGGCAGTTATAACCATTTCTGATGGCAGTTATAATCTGGTGGCAGTTATAACCATTTCTGATGGCAGTTATAGTCTTGTGGTAGTTATAATCTGGTGGTAGTTATGATCTGGTGGCAGTTATAATCTGGTGGCAGTTATAATCTGATGGCAGTTATAATCTGGTGGTAGTTAAAATCTGGTGGCAGTTATAATCTGGTGGCAGTTATAACCATTTCTGATGGCAGTTATAACCATTTCTGATGGCAGTTATAATCTGGTGGTAGTTATAATCTGGTGGTAGTTATAATCTGATGGCAGTTATAATCTGGTGGTAGTTATAATCTGGTGGCAGTTATAATCTGGTGGCAGTTATAACCATTTCTGATGGCAGTTATAATCTGGTGGCAGTTATAATCTGGTGGTAGTTATAATCTGATGGCAGTTATAATCTGGTGGCAGTTATAACCATTTCTGATGGTAGTTATAGTCTTGTGGCAGTTATAATCTGGTGGTAGTTATAATCTGATGGCAGTTATAATCTGGTGGCAGTTATAACCATTTCTGATGGTAGTTATAGTCTTGTGGTAGTTATAATCTGGTGGTAGTTATGATCTGGTGATAGTTATAATCTGATGGTAGTTATAACCATTTCTGATGGTAGTTATAGTCTTGTGGTAGTTATAATCTGGTGGTAGTTATGATCTGGTGGCAGTTATAATCTGGTGGCAGTTATAACCATTTCTGATGGCAGTTATAATCTGGTGGCAGTTATAATCTGGTGGTAGTTATAATCTGATGGCAGTTATAATCTGGTGGCAGTTATAACCATTTCTGATGGTAGTTATAGTCTTGTGGCAGTTATAATCTGGTGGTAGTTATAATCTGATGGCAGTTATAATCTGGTGGCAGTTATAACCATTTCTGATGGTAGTTATAGTCTTGTGGTAGTTATAATCTGGTGGTAGTTATGATCTGGTGATAGTTATAATCTGATGGTAGTTATAACCATTTCTGATGGTAGTTATAGTCTTGTGGTAGTTATAATCTGGTGGTAGTTATGATCTGGTGGTAGTTATAACCATTTCTGATGGTAGTTATAATCTTGTGGTAGTTATGATCTGGTGGTAGTTATGATCTGGTGATAGTTATAATCTGGTGGTGGTTATGATCTCAAATTCAGATTCATATACTTTCTTATCTCCACACAGAGAAATTCACGTAGGTTACAAGCAAAGTATTCTGATGGTGGTAATAATCTGGTGGTAGTTATCATCTGGTGGTAGTTATTATCTGATGGTAGTTATTATCTGATGGTAGTTATTATCTCAAGGCAGGTGTAAATTTTAAATCCTTTTCAACCATTCTTCTCAGGCTGTGAGGGCATGGCTGTTCAATAGTTGAATGCTGTGCCCTCTTCATGTGTTGACCATGTATAGCTTTTCTATTAAGCATTTTCATTGTATAGAGACTGAACGTGTGTTCTGCTCACTGCCACTGGGAGGAATGCATTTGAGTGTCATAGTCATGTACATCCTTTGTTTTTTGTTGTTGGTTGTTGTTGTTACTTTATGTCTTCTTTTTCTCGTTTCCTAAAGGTAAAACATTCGTTTGTAAATAGGATTTTTGATTGAGTGAAGTTGTGGAAGGAAGGAACGAGGGAGAGAGAAACAAACAGAGAATGAAGCAAGCGGTGGGTTGGTTGGTTGGTTGCCGTTGTCATTGGCGCTATGATCGTGAGGTGAGGCATGCTGAAGATAGGAATGATTTGTCTCAACTTTAGTTGAAACCGTCTTGTAATGATTCAAGTCTACCGAAACTTGCGTTTTGCGATAAGTTCACATGTTTTGGGGGATGATGAGTCTGAGAGTACGTGTCTACACACACTACACTAAACTACACTACACTATACTGCACTACTCTACACTATACACACATACACACGGACGCAAACACACACACACACTTACACTCACACGCGCACACACACATACACACACACACACACACACACACACACACACACGCTTACTCGATTGGCAACTTATTTCCCAACTAATAAAAACCCTTTTTCCACCCACCACCACCCAACCCCCCAAAAAAAGAGTAAACAGAACTTTTATCTGTATTTCCGCCCAGCAATTCAAAACTCCTCCAAACACAATTCCCCCCCCCCCCCCCCCCCCCCCCCCCCCCCCCCCCCCCTCCCCCCCCCCCCCCCCCCCCTTACTCTTCTCTCTTTGCTTTTAAATATCTATGCACTCGTACACACCACTTTCGCCTCGACTGTCCCTGCCCAAAACACAAGGCCGTTGCCGCGGTCCCCACCTCTCTATTTTTACGGCCCGAGTCCTTAAAAGTGCTCTCCTTTTGTGCTCATGTTTTTGCCTTGCCTTTAGGGGCTGGTTCAGGCTTCTTCAGCACTTGGTGCCTTACCAGCCATTTAAGCGGAAAGTTCTGACGGAATTTATGACCGCAAAGAGATAAAAACTCGGGAGGAACAAATTATGTGGAGCCCTCGAGAATGGTGGACTCACGTAACGCAGGACAGGAGAGAACACACACAAAAAAGCTAGGTTGGATTTGGCTGTGTGTGTGTTTTGTGTGTGTGTGTGTGTGTGTGTGTGTGGTGTGTGTGTGTGTGTGTGTGTGTGTGTGTTTTGTGTGTGTGTGTGTTTTGTGTGTGTGTGTGTTTTGTGTGGGTTGTGATCGGCGGAGTTTATTGGGATGATAAATACTTTTGGGGGGTTTTCGAGATGGGGTCCTTATCTAGTTCGTGACGTAGGAAACCTCTCTCGTATATTTTATTCCCGGGCTCTTTTGTGCGTTATTATGCGCCCTAGTTGTCTGTTGTGTCTCTGAGTGTTTTGTTTGGTTTGGTGGTTGTTGTTTTTTTATTTGTCTGTCTGTCAGACTGTCTGGCATACACGTGTGTGTGTGTGTGTGCGTGCGCCTACACACGCTTTTTTTTTTACAGTTCCTGCCAGCATTTCTCTCTCTCTCTCACAGACATACACACACTCTCTCTCACTCACTCAGTCACAGACACCCACATTACCCAAAACACACCGCACATCGCACACACACACAAACACACACCACACACACCACACCACACCACACCACACCACACCACACCACACCCACACCATACACACACACACTCACACCCACACACACCCACACCACACACACCACACACCCACACACACACCACACACCCACACAACACACACAAACACACACAAACACACCACACACATACCACACACACATACAAACAACACACACACACACACACACACACACACACACACACACACACACACACACCACACAATGACAACCAACATCTGCTGGAAAAAGAGATCCACCTCCCCCCCCTCCACCCCCCCCACCCCCTCCCCCTCACCCCCCACCCCCCCCCCCCCCCCCCAAAAAGCGTGTTTAAAGTCACAGGCTGTAAAAATCTAACCTCCCAATTTTTTGGAAAAGAAAAGACTATCTGTGTTTTATCAGGCCTTAGCTGGTGAAAACAGGTGTGTGTGTATGTGTGTGTGTATGTGTGTGTATGTGTGTGTTTATGTGTGTATCCGTGTGTGTGTATGTGTGCGTTGTGTGTTTATGTGTGTGTGTAGGTATGTGTGTGTATGTGCGTGTGTGTGTATGTGTGTGTGTGTAGGTATGTGTGTGTGTGTATGTGTGTGTATGTGTGTGTTTATGTGTGTATGTGTGCGTGCGTGCGTGTGTATGTGTATGTGTGTATACGTTGTGTGTGCGCGCGCGTGTATGTGTGTGTATGTGTGTGTTGGAAGAGCGGTGTCGGGGAAGGGTCGAAGGTGTCAGCTGCCCCTAGCCATCAGTGAGCTAATGGCCACTGTTGATAGCTGCCCAAACCTGTCGCACGTGCAAGGTGCTCAAACCACTGTGCGCGCGCGCGCGTGTCTTGGCCGTGTGCTGTAAGCGATGACATCTTTTTTTATTAGCCACAACAGATTTCTCTGCGGGGGGGGAAAGTCGGGCTGTTCTCCCCGGGGAGAGCGCGTCGCCACAAGAGCAGCGCCACCCATTTTTCTGTTTGTGTGTTCTTTTCCTGTCTGCAACTGTATTTGTTTCCCTACCAGAGTGGCTGTTTTGTTTTTTCTTCTACAGAATTTGGCCAGGGACAACTCTCTTTTGTTGCCGTGGGTTCATTTACGTGCGCTGTAGAAAAATTTTGAGTAACACGCGGGGCCGCCGTTTGTCGTCTCATCCGAAAGATTAGCACCCAGATCACTACTCATGGTCTAATGGATGGGAGAAAAGTTTCGGGCCTAAACGGGGATTGAACCACAACACACTTCCGACCTGGACTTTTCGCTTTCTAGGCAGGCCCGTTACCTCTAGACCACAGATCCTCTAGGGAAAGAGAGAGAGAGAGAGGGGGGGGGGGGGGTGATAGTGGTGGTGGTGGGGGGGGGGGATGCATGGGGACGGGGTGGGGGGAGGAGGAGTGTGGGTTGGAGGTGGAGAACACCATTTCGGGCAGATAACTTGTACAGCTGACTTGAATGTCCTATAACCTGATTATCATGATATTGTGGGTTTCTTCTCCTCCTCCTTCTTCTTCATTATCGAACGCTGAGACATCAACTATTGTTGTCTGTCATGTCTTGTCAGCGACAATGCGTTGGGAGGTGGTGACAGAAAGAAAAGGAACGAGGCAGAAACAAAGAGAGGGATAGAAAAGGGGGATTTTCTAGCGCAAAACGGAACCTGGCAATCAACGACAGTACCTGGACAGAAAATGGGACAATACCCAGCAAACACCACCCACCCAGCCAGTGTTTTCGCTGCCACGCTGTGTTACGAAGAGTTGGCACGAAACTGGAGTCCAGTTTGAAGACGGTGACATTGACCATTTTGACTGAAAGGCAGTTGATCTTAACGGAAGAAATCTTGTCTAGAACGCTGAGATCTAAGAGTAGATAGTATAGTGTGACGTGAGCGTATGCATGCTGGGCTTTATCACAGTTCTTGATTAAACCATTGACGCTGGGGGCAACAGCAAAGTTGAGAAGCTGTATGACCAGTGGCTTTCCCACTCATGGAATTTCACTTTACAGCTTAGTCTTTAGTGATCGACTATGACTCTCTGACTAGGAGGCTTGACTCGCACAGTCCTTATGTGCTGCAGCCCTGGGGGCTGGTTGGTCTTTGGAGAACATCTCCAACTCTGACTGTCCTTATGCCCACTTGGCCTAGAGAGTGGGGATGTACTTGGGCAAGGCATCTCCACTTTAATCAAATTTCTGCCCAGTTTCCAAAACAGCAGCTGCCTCCTCTGCTGTTTTGGAGGTCATCGTCGGACACGACGGACAAACATACATGCATGCATGTGCGCTTGTTGCTTGCTGTGCTTTTCTGTCATTGTTTCTTCGGTCGGTCTGTCTGTCTGTCTGTCTCTCTCTCTCTCTCTCTCTCTCTCTTTCCTCTCCCTCCTTCCCTCCCCTCTCCCTCCCTCCTTCTCCCCCACCATCCCCATCCCCACTCCTCCAAAACATTGTGTATTCATGCTCCGAGGACATTCAAGATGTTCTGCTTTTAAGCAATGTAGACAACCTGTTGCGCGGAGAGTAGAGAGGGGCCGGTAGGGAAGAGTGGAGAGACAGACAGAGGGACAGACTGACAGAGAGAGAGAGAGAGGGGGGGGGGGGAGGAAGAGAGTGAGACAGACAGACAGTCAGAGAGGGAAGAGAGGAAGACAGACAGAAAGAGAGGAGAGGGAGACAGACAGACAGAGAGACAGACAGGAAGGGAAGGAGAGAGAGGGAAGAGAGAGTGAGACAGCCAGCCAGACATACAGACAGAGAGGGAGAGGGAGACAGACAGACAGAGAGGAGAGAGAGACAAACAGACAGAGGAGAGGGAGAGAGACAGACAGAGGAGAGGGAGAGAGAGAGACAGACAAAGAGGGAAGGAGAGAGAGGGGGAGAGACAGAGAGAGAGAGAGAGACGGTAGGGTTGGGGTAGGGAACTAAGAGGAGAGGCCTGGATAAATAAAATAAACTGTTAAGGAGAGAAAGAAAAGACAGAGGGAAGGATTTAACAGTGACAGTGAGTACCATTTCAGCCTTTCAACATCCGCCACCCAGCTATCGACTGTTCGTGTGTGTGTACGTGTGTGTGTGTGTGTGTGTACGTGTGTGTGTGTACGTGTGTGTGTGTGTGAGAGGTGGGGGTGGGAAGGTAGGGGAGGAGGGTGGACACAGAGAGAGAGAGAGAAAGGAAAGTTTTAGTCAATATCAACCTTGGGCCTCTCTGATGAAGGGGTGGTGTGAATATAACAACATTCCAAAACGTATTGCATAGGAAAGTTTGGGACACATACACGCACCCAACGCACGCACACACTCACACACAGACAGACAGACCGTCGCATACACACACACACACACACACACACACGCGCGCGCGCGCGCACGCACACACACAGACCGTCACACACTCACAGACTGTCACATACACACACAAACAGACCGTCACCACATACTCACACACGCGCACACGCACACACACATACGCACACACACACACACACACACACACACACACACACACACCGTCACACACACAACTCCCCACCCCCAACACACACACAGAACACCCCCCCCCCCCCCCCTCCACCTCCCCCCCCCCCACACACACACACACACCACAGACCCCCCCCCCCCCTCCCCCTCCACAGAGAGAGAGAATAAGAAGCAGAAGGAGGTGTGGAGTAAAGGGTGGATTATGTAACATGAAGAAGCAATAAGAAGTAAGGGAATAAGACGCAGAAAAGGGGACGTGGGGAGGGTGTGGTGTGGGGGGGGGGGGGGGGGGGAGCTGCAGATCGATAGAACAGCAATAAGAGTTGTTTTACTACTGTCACTGGCTAGCGACAGGCTCCAGTGGTGGAACAGCCGTGTCGATATCTCTATGTATGTATTGTATTATGCAGTCCTGTTCCCCTCGCCCTGCCCTGACAGCCCCAGACATCGTCAAACACTGTATCGCCCGCCTCTCTGTGTGTCTGTGTCTGTGTGCGAGCTTGTGCGTGTGTGTGTGTGTGTCTGTGTGTGTGCGTTTGTGTATGTGTGTGTGTGTGTGCGTGCTTGTGTGTGCGTGTGTGTTTGCTTGTGTGTGCGCGGGCTTGTGTGTGTATGTGTGTGCGTGTGTGTGTATGTGTGTGTCATTCTGTCTGTCTTGTCTGTCTCCCTCCCTCTCTATGTGCGCACACGTTAAAACCCGTTCCGTTTTTCGGAAGAGTGGGCCATTGTGTGCCGGTGGGAACGGATGACAAAATTTACAAAACTGCATATAAGATATCCCCTTGAACGGGAATCGAACCCGGGTTGTCAGATTGCGAGCGCAATGTTCTAACCACTAGGCTATCCCGTCCCCCCCTGTGTGTGTGCGTGCGTGTGTTTGAGAGAGTTTGTGTTTGTGTGTGAGAGAGAGAAAGAGAGAGAGAGAGAGAGAGAGAGAGAGAGAGAGAGAGAGAGAGAGAGAGAATGTGTGTACCTGGCTGTATATTATTTTATGATTTTCTTTTCCTCGAGAGAGTGGCTCCTTGAGACAAGTGGGGGGGTGCTCTCATTCTTAGACCCCGCTCACTCACTCACTCACTCACCCACATACACGTGCTCAACTTCCCACGCACACTTATTATAATATAATACCACACACAAGATATAGGACGCATTACAAGCAGGTACTTGCACACGTATCCATTCACTCGTCTAATATCACCGAGTGTGAACAGACGTTAAATTGAAGACAACAAAAACAACAACAACAAGTATCCATTCATATCAACATGCACGTGTAGGCATGGGCAATGCACTCATGCGCTCGGGCACGTGCGTGCCTGCATACACACACACATAAGCGAGTGCAAACATGCACACACGCACTCGCGTCCACCCACACACACACACACACACACAATTTTGTGCGTGCGCAGGCACAAGCACGCACACACATTATATGCGTATATATACTCGGGAAAAAATGGTGTTGCTGTCAATAAAAAACGACACTTTAAGCTGCATACACAGAGAGAGAGAGAGAGAGAGAGAGAGAGAGAGAGAGAGAGAGAGAGAGAGAGAGAGAGAGAGAGACTGCGAGTGTGTGTAAAGGAGGGGTGAGAGAGAGAGAGACATGTGTGTGTACGTGTGTATAGGTGGGTGTTTGGGGCATACTAAAATTGTCTCTTTTATTGACATCTTCTCTCTTATTGACTGGTATTCTTGACCCCCCGTGTGTGTTTGTGTGCATGTGCGTGTGCGTGTGTATGTGTGTATGTGTGTGCATACTAAAGGTGTCCGTTTTATTGTTGTCTTAACTTTTGTCGTATTGATCGCCATTACTGTTCCCCTCTCTGTCTGTCTGTCTGTCTCTCTCTGTGTCTGTCTCTCACTTCGTCTGTCTTTCTCTTTCTCTCTGTCTGCCTGCCTGTCTCTCTCTGTGTGTTTGTCTGTCTCTCTCAATCTGTCTGTCTGTCTCTCCACAAACACACCCTACACCCAGCCACCCCACCCCACACTCCCCTCCCCGCACACGCACACACACTACACACACACTACACACACACACACACACACACACACACACACAAACAAACACACACACTTAGACAGGGGCAGTGATAGCGGCCAGGTCAATAGGAGAAAAGTTAAGGCAACACTAAAACAGACACTTACATCAGGGCCACAATGAAGATCTCTTCACTGCAAATTGTGCTGCCACTGACACTCGCCGCCACAGCTGCTGCTGCTGCTGCCGCCCATAAACACCACCTTCTTCCTTTTCCCCCATACCCCCCACCCCAGTGTGTGTGTTTGTGTGTGTGCGCGCGCGTGCGCACGAGCGAGTGAAAGAAATAAAGGTAGTTGGTAAGAAGTTAAGAACTGTTTTCAAAAAAGGAAGAAAAACTAAAAAGAAAAGAAAGAGGGGGACGGGAAAGAAGATCACAGTGAACACGAATGAGAAAAAAAATACAGTTGTTTGGAAAGAAGGAACAGCAAAACAGCCGAGAGTGCTGTATGACCATGTGCTTTATTTTTTTACATCTAGTCCCCCTGCACACAGAGAGACAGAGAGAGTAGTTCAGATTCTTACCATACATAGCTCTGTTCTGAAGGGAGGTACACGTGATTGGGGACGATAGCTCAGTGGTCAGAGCACTCGCTTTTCCCCAAACTAAGGTTAAGAAGCATCGAGCGTGGTTACCAGTCGGATGGGTGACCGTTTGCGCGCCTTGACTTCAGTACAGTCCCCCAGTTCACCCAGCTGTAAATGGGTACCTAGCTGTTTCTTTAGGGTCAGGGAAGGTAAAGCAGCGAGGGAGAGGAGATGGGCACCGCCCTCAAAATGCTGGCCCCTTGAGAAGTTAAGGTCTCTGATGCCTCGCTCCCCTACGACCTCGAAAAGGTTATGGGACACCTTTTTACTTCACCTTTACACATAATTATGAAAGCAAGAAGATACAAGTTGTGACAGCGATGGGTTTTCGGCAGTCACAGGAAGAGTAGAAGGGAAACAAATTAATGCAACATCTGTTCACTTCTAGTGATATTAGACGGATGGAAAAAACCGGGAGAGGTGGATGTGTTGTTTAAAAAAAAACAAACCAAAAAACCCCATGCGTTTTTTAAAAAGAAACATCGAAAAGAAACTTGGAAATGCAACAGGAATTAAAAAACAACAATAAACAAACAAAAACAAGTCATTAACCTTAATGCAACTATAACAAATGCCCTATGGGACTGTGACAAAGACCTTTCACAATTTCAAATGCCAGTTTTAGATTACTGAATATGCTGGTGAGGGAGTTTTCAGAAAAATGAGCGTCTGGCAGTCAAAAAGTATATGAGTATTAGTGATATTCTCACCACACAGACATTTACCATTTTTGCTGAATTTGGTTATCAATGCATTTAGTTTCATTCTATAAAATAAAGTATTAATTCTTCTTGACGTATAAACACTTGTACTAACCTCTGAATGGTTCACTACTGTTAAATTATCGGTATTGATTGCAGTCTGGTTTAAAGTCTCTCATTTTGCTGATTAGTTTCGGTGACCTTTCTCCATGTTTTTTTTTTCTAGTAAGCTACACCTATGCCCCACATGTTACGTTTAATCAGTAGCTATCCTTCCTTTCCAGTGTTTCGTAAAACCACATGGCCACGTTCACCGGATTAGGCTTCGTCTTGATCGATAGAAGGCCTACCCTGACACTGCAGGACGGGAGTATCAAATAGTCTTGTGAATGCCATTGACACTTCTCAGTTCTGAAAAGTGTCCTGCTGTAAGGTACCACAGCAGATGAAGCTTCAATCACCGCCAGGACCTCTGATGAAGGCTGGCTCGTCCAGCAGCCCAAACTCGAGTCCGGTCAGGTCAAAGGCATTGGTTCTTACACAAAAATGCTGTCATTGAAAGATTAAATTTTCTAGCTTTTTTTTTTTAAAGAAAAGGAATCTTTGAAAACCATTTTCAAAAATGATGGAGAAGTTGTAAATGGTTACCTGCACTTGTTTTCCTCCAGTACTTTTTCTGCATATATATATATATATAGGTTGTTCTCAGAAACATGTGTGCCATAGGTGTAACTCACTTGGAAGACCTGAAATGTTGTGTTTTGTTTGTGGATGATTGGGATGCTTGTTACATTTGGATGGTGTTTGTATTGAAGAAATAGAATTTAAAAAGAAAAATGCACGGTTATATTATTTTCATTGAAAAATTGAGCATTTTTTAGAAAATATCACACAAACAAAATGGCGGATTTGTGACATAAAGGGAACACACTGTAAAGTGAATGTTTTTAAGACCCTTTAACAAGTGTTTTTCTTAAAAAAAACACATCTAACATCTCTTCAGATGTTTCTTTATCTTTGCAATAATAAAATTCTTAGCTGCAGGTTGAAGTTTATTAATATAGGGGCCCCATATAATTTCCGTTACGGTTGCTACCTTTGGGTTTTTCCACTTTCGGGTCTATTGTAATGTTTCAAGCACAAAATTGTTCAGCATTCTAGGGAATGCTTTCTTGCAAAAACTTTGGAGAAGACACTGTATGACACTAGGAACAATTGGTGCTGACGAACTGCGGTTCCTTTCCTCTTAAAAGTCATCGCCGATCACAAACACGGCATGGTTTCCTCTTTTGACGGAGCAACTGTAAAAACGTAAACGCTGTATGAACTCCGAGACAAAGGTCACTTGTCCGAGATTCCAAGTTAGAGCACTTCTCCTTCCCCGGGAAACATCCATGAAATGCAGATTTTTCCCGCGTTATCATTCTATGATGGGTTATAGACTCTGGTTTCTTTGTCTTCCATCATCTGGGGAAAACGTCTCAACTGTAACGTTTTCTAGGACTGCATCATTAAAAGGGGTTTTGTACTGGTTTGTTCAATCTGTTTTATATCGTTCATTATGAATAGTTATTTGTAAAAAAGTCTTTTTCATTATTTAAAGGGATGAAATAATGTAAATCAATATTTTAAAACAAGAAATTAATTATTTTTAATGTAGTCACGGACTTTGTGTTTGCCTTGCAAACCAAATCCAGCTTCACTTTTTTTATTTTATAAAGACAGGGCACTTACAGGGGTAGAAAATGTCATCAAAGACACACCCTTTGATTAAAGAAAGCAGCTGTTCCTGTGTGGGGTGAAAATTTTAAAGCGTGATCTTTAAAAAAACAGATATGGATGTGAACAGTGTGTCCCGTTGCATCAAGAGTCGAAATGGCGGTAGTTTCCAGAGCCGACCCTTCAGGATTTTTAGACATTTTTATTATTTTTCATGCATCAATGATGTTTTTCGTTTAAATAACTAAATAACTGTGTGTGTTAAAAAACTGAATTTGATTTTCAAACTTTTAACATGTGGGGACAGGTTACAAGACTGATGGTGACCCATGGAAACAATGCCATGATCAATACACTTTTTGCAATTGATATGTATAAATAATATTAAATGATACACTTGTTTTATTTTTCTAAATGGGATTGTTTTAATTTCAGCCGTTTTATTCTTGACTCATATTTGCCATGTGCATAGTAGATTTCTCATAAATTTTGTAGAGTTGGTTTCCACGTCTCAACTGTAACACACTCCAAAATAAAAAAAGATACAACACAGTATCAATGGTTTGATTTCAAATCCTTTCATTTCTTAACTGTAATTGTTTTTTGGGGCAGTTATTCCCTTTTGATCAGTTTGCCATGCAAGGTTGGTTTCAAGTTGTTTTGTGACTTTGATTCCACTCAAACTGAACGGACTCCAGTCAACCCGTAAACGTTTTTTTTCATTACAAAATCAAAACAAAACGTAAATTTATCAACAGCTCATGTGCCCTTTTAGCAAGGATAAAAAGACTTCATTTCTGACTTGAGCGTATTTTTCAATAATTTTGGAGACAGAGAAAAGGGAATTCCGTGAGCAGGAGGACTAACGTGGGGTCCTGAAAACTGCAGAAAAAACACATTCATGATCATTTCAACAGTTTTTTTGAATATGGGAACCCTTTCTTCCTTTTTTCAAAATTTAACCAGTTTTAGAAAGCATGCGTTTTTAAAACCTCAAACTCTTTTTTTTGGGTTTCCCTTCACAACCGTAACACAGCAAAAAATTATGTTTTTAAACACTATTACAAAAGATGAATTGACTGATCTTCTTTTTTCCCTTTTAGAAAAAAGATGTATATGAAATTTGTACTGTTACATAAAGACATGTATGTACTGAAATTTAATTTTGGGTCTCTATGTCACAGAAATAGCAATGTTTTGAGAACAACCCATATATAAATATATATAAATATATATATATATAATAAAAATTATTTTTTTTTTTTTTTTTTTTTTTTTTTTTTTTTTTTTTTGACGTGATAAATTTCATCTTGACCAACAAGGGTGGAGAAAAAACCAAGAAATAATTTCGTCTTCTGAAGTGTTATGACATAAATGACATTCCAATTCATCTTCCCATTTATCCTGGTGTGTGTGTGTGCGCGCGCGCGCGCGTGTGTGTGTGAGAGAGAGACATAGAGAATTTCTATTTTTCATTTTTCAAGCGTTACAGACAGACAGGAGTAGAAACACAGAGAGAGAGAAACACCTGCAAGAATACCATCACCAGCCACAATTTAATCACAGCGGTCCCTCCGTCTCACATGAAAGAAAAAAAAAACATCCCCCCTCCCCCCCCCCCAAAAAAAAAATCCCGCACCAAATCGTCTCCCTTGTCAACATCAGTTACATTTCACTTTTTTATCTCACCCTCCACGGTCCAATGACGTCACAGACTTTATGACGACGGCATAAGAATGACGCGGGATGAAAAGCAAAGCGTGTTACCGCGTGTCATCATCAAAGTGGGGCTGTCATCTTCAAAGTACTGGGTCTCTTTAGCCTTCTTTTGATATTAGTGGCTGGTACATGAAAGATTGGAGCACCGGGGGTTTCCGGGATGCTCCGTTATACCACTTCAAACGAGAATCACAACGTTGTTCCGCCTCTGTGTGTGTGTGTGTGTGTGTGTGTGCGCGTGTGTGTGTGTGTAGTCTTGTACAGAAAGAGCAGCTTGGTATGAATTAATTCCTCTGCCCTCTCCCCCTTCCTTTTTTTTGTTTTTGAAATTGTGTTAGTCACGGTGTTTGGTGACAGTGGAGGATTGATATTAATGAATTTTAAGTGTTGTGTT
>CM054141.1:8708375-8714870 GCA_028751875.1 Rapana venosa
TAATATTAGGATACTGTATCCTATCCTATACTCCCTATGTGGGGTTTCTTTTTGAAGCAAATGTCCTTGTTCTTGTTCAAGGGGAAAATTACTTCGAAACATTTATGTGTGGACAGACATGTTAAGATCATTATTGTGTAGTCTTGAATTAATCTATGTTTGGCAATTGTTCAGAGACTTTGTTGAAAACATTTTGTTTTTATCCCAGCTGCAAAAAAGGCATGGCCGCGGCTGCTCTTTTCTCTCGAGCAGAAGTGGCGAGTGTAGTTGTCGCCTGTCTGTTATTATCATTATTATTATTATTATCATCATCATCATTATTAATGATAATAATTATAATTACAATATTTTATTTCGAGGATAATGGAATAAGCACTCACGTCCTTTTTTACTCTAGTCTCCGTATGTATGCGGTTTTTGTAAATTTTGTCATCCGTTCCCACCAGCACACAACGGCCTACTCTCCCGAAAAGCGGAACAGGTGTCAAACGTGCGCGCAAGATGGTCTTGCGTGCGTTCGCACACGGGACCTGGGTTTACAGTCTCATCCAAAGGCTCTGCGCGTTTGGGTGCACGCACGTGTGTGGGTGCATGCGTGTGCGTGGTGTTGTGTTTTTCGACAGGCTTGCCGTCTCCTTTAAGGCAGTGGAGACTGAAAGGGGACTGAGGATGTTTGTCTGGAATCTTGCATGTTTCCTCCTCGTGTTGTTCTTTGTGCTGTGATCTCCCCTGTTGTCTTGGCGGTAAACGGTCTTAGCAGATTCGGGATGGGGGGAGGGGGGGGGGGTGTGTTAGTTGGGTGGGTGGGGAGGGTGGAAAGAGGAGGTGAGAACCTTTTGAAGTTTGTCATCGTGGCTGCGTAACCTACTGTCAAGAGTGCAGTTCTTGTTTCTATCTCTCGGTGTGTGTGTGTGTGTGCGTGCGTGCGTGCGTGCGTGTCCATCTGTCTTTTCTGTTTCTCTCTTCACTCATTCCTTTCTGTGTCTCTGTCGCACCGTTGTCTGTCTGTCTGTCTCTGTCCTCTCTTCTCTCTCTGTGTCTGTGTCTCTGTCTGCCTCTTTCCTTCCTCCTCTCTCCCCCCCTCCCCCCCCCCCCCCTCTCTCTCCCTCCTCTCTCTCTTTCCTCCCCCTCCCTCCCTCCCTCTATCCTTCTCTCATGCAATACTTACCCTTGCTGACATGGTGGAGGTGGAGCCTGTGGGCTTGCGGCAAATCTGAAAATAAAGCCACGGTTTTGCTGGAAAGGAACAAGAGAACAAAACCTGATCCAGGCGCCATAGAGCAACCCCCCCCCCCCCCCCCCCCCCCATCCCCCCGCCCCATCCATACACTCTGCCACCGAGTCGCGCAACACTGCCTAGCTGGACCTCCCCCCCCCCCCCCCCCCCCGCCCCCACCACACACACACATCCTTAACCTGGGGTGGAGAGGGTGGTGGAAAGCGCCTTCAGGTACAACCTAGTTGCCTGAAAACATTTTCACTGGCATGAAGCAAAGGACTCGTCCGGGAGTTTGGTTTTTTTCCTGTTGTTTTTTTTTTTTGGTTGTTTTGTTGTTGTTTGTTGTTGTTGTTTGTTTGTTTGGTGGTGTTTTTGTTGGGGGGTTTTGGGTGGGTTTTTTGTTTGTTGGTTGGTTTTTTTTGGGGGGAGGGTTGGAGTACAGCGCGCAAATCCAGGATAACTCAGTCAGGGAGGATCCAAGGGTCCAGGGCCCACTTCTAACTAAAACTAGCATGCCCCTTCCTTTTACTTAGTGGTCAGTTCCTGCTACAGTTAGCATCAGGATGGATAGGAGGAGCTGAAAGTGGGGGAAACTGACAAAATGGCCGGGGTGGGGTGACCGTTGTCTTGTGGATGTCGATTCCCATTGTCGTCAGTGATCATGACACAATGACAGAAAAAAGCTTGTCCTTGCTTTTGGTGGTCGCTGTTGCTGTATTATATAGTTTGATGGTAGGTACCGTCAGCTGCCGACAAGTTCTTTCTCCTCCTCTCCTCTCTTTTTGCCTGTCAGGAGTGCGTGCATACAACATACATTATGTACATACATCGAACTGAATGTCAAAGTCCTTCGGATGAGACTATTAACCGAAGCCCCGTGTTCGAATGCATGCAGAACATTTTGCGCACACGTTAAATCCTGTTCCGCTTTTCGGAAGAGTAGGCCATTGTGTGCCGGTGGAAACAGATGAGACAAAATTTACAAAACCGCATACACACGGGGACTGGATGTAAAAAAAGCACATGAGTGCTTATTCCATTAGCCTCGATATAAAAGAATAAATAAATAAATAAATAAACATACATACATACATAGTTTGACAATAGTTTGACAATAGACAACTAAACTACTACATACATACATACATACATACATACGCAGAGAGACAGACAAAAGAGAGAGAGAGATTTGAACCAGAGAATGTGGGCTGAGAGAGAGAGAGAGAGAGAGAGAGAGAGAGAGAGAGAGAGAGAGAGAGAGAGAGAGAGAGAGAGAGAGAGAGAGAGAGAGCGGAAAAATGGTGAGGGGAAAAATTATTGTGCATACGCGGAACCGATTCGCAAATGTTTCTTCACACACAACAAAAAAAGAAACATCTCAAGCGATCTTGAGCTCGTCATTTTTTTTCTTTTTTGTTTTACTGTCTTTTTTTCCCTTCCAAAAATAATGATCATTACACAGCATATACTTTTTTTTTTCTTCACAAAAAGAAATAACTCAAACGATCTCAAGCTCATCACATTTTCCTTTTCCTTTTAAAAAAACAAAATCAGAAAAAATAATAATCATTACATAACATATACATATTTCTTTTTTGGACATGGCTCAGTTAAGGAGTACGTTGCCCTTGCCACTTCTTTTCTCTCATTCTGGTCGCTTTAAGAAAAATTTTCTCTCTTCCCCCCCTCGTTCTTTTTGTCTTTTTTTTTTTTTTTTTGGTCTAGGGGTTAGGAGTACCGGGATAGAATATTTGGCCGTCACCGACCCAAATACAAGCATGTGTCGGAGGATCTCTGGTTGCCGAAAAACGCTTCAACATGAGAGAGACGTAATCACTTCTACAGCTCCCGATCTGTATGGATGGATTTCTTTGGGGTTGTTTTTTTCTCTTGGAGGGGAAGGGGGGGGGGGGGGGGGGGGGTTGGTTTGGTGTTTTTTTTTGGTGTGTGTAAGGAAGAATGTTCTTTAAAATGCTCAATGATGTGTGTGTGTCTCGTGTGTGTGTGTGTGTGTGTTGTGTGTGTTGTGGGCTCTCGTGTGTGTGTTGGGTTGTGTTGTGTGTGTGTGTGTTTGAGGGTCCCAAATATTATTACTGTTAAACTTTGATCTTATCCTTCTTTTATATCTTACTCTCTAACCCTACCCCCTCCCCCCCAAAAAAAAATCTTTCTTTCTCACTTTCTCTCCCTCCCTCCTTCCCCCCTCCTTCCCTCTCTCTCTCTCTCTCTCTCTCCCATCCTTCCCTCTCCTCTCTCCTCTCTCTCTCTCTTCGCCTCCCCCACCCTCTTCCCTTTTCCCCACTTCTTCCACTGTCTCTCCTTCTTTCTCCCACCCTCCCCCCTCTGCTCCCATCTCCTGTTTTAATTGCTATTCACAGTTCAGCCTTCCTCAACTCACACCCCCCCCCCCCCCCCCCCCCCCCCCCCCAAAAAAAAAAAAAAAAAAAATCCCCCAACTATTTCCCACTCCCCACTATATTTATTGTTCCTCTTATCAATCCCTCTCTCCTGTCCTCTGCACCAGAAACAACCCCCCTCCCCCTCACACACACACCCCCCCCCTCCCTCACACCCCCCCCCCCCCCCCCCCCCTGTCTTTCTTCGATATCGTATATGCGTGTCGAGGTAAAAGTGGAATGACAGTAGTTAATGTAACGATGATTAAGACAGCGTGCATCTCGAATCGGAAACAGCGACAAGGGATAGACAATCATTGCATACACAGTTACCACGCGTATGCCTCACGTCGCAGTAGGCGCTCATTGAATGGATGAGGCTGGTATATATATATATATATATATATATATATATATATATATATATATATTAATATATATATACATATATATATTCTTGTATTTTTTTCTGGGCACACTCAAAAGCGATATCTCAAATACACACATACATACACACACATACGCACGCACGCAGAACATGTTGCGCACACGTTAAACCCTGTCCCGCTTTTTGTAAGAGTAGGCTTTTGTATGCTGGTGGGTACAGATGACAGAATTGACAAAACCGCATACACACGGGGACTGGATGTTTAAAAAAATGCACATAAGTGCTTATTCCATTATCTACAATATGAAAGAATAAAATAAAATATATACACACACATCACATAAGTTATCTTGGAATGTTTGACTCTGTCTCTCTGACTGTCTGTCTGTCTCTCTCCCTCCCTCCACTCTCCCCCCCCCCCCCCTTTTCTTCTCTCTCTCTCCTCTCTCCTCTCTCTCTCTCCCTCTCTCTCTCTCACTCTCCTCTCTCTCTCACCTCTCGCTCCTTCACTCTCTCTCTCTCTCTCTCCTCCCCCCCCCCCCCCTCTCTCTCTCTCTCTCTCTCTCTGTCATGTCTATCCTTAATCTCTTCTGTTTCTGTTGCTCCGTTCGGAAAGTGAGTATTTAGTTATGGGAGCTCTGTCTTGCTCGTCAAGTAATCAGGGAGGCGAGGGGGACCCCGAACACAGCTCCTTTCAGCCAACAGTTGCAGGCATTAAAAACCTCTAGTGCCTTCTGCGAAATAAATAGTTCGCCGAGATGAAAAGCATTCTACACCGCAGACAAGAAAACCAACCCGCCCACAAAACGGTGAATAAAGCCCGACCAAAAAAATACATAAACAAACCAGCAATCAAGCAAAGCCAGGAAATACAGAGGCCAATGAATGAGGAAAACGGCTGCCAATAGCAAAGTCGTCAAAATCAGATGACGAAAGAAGCAGAACAAACAAATCTGAAAAAAAAGAGAAAGAAAAGTCAGAATAAAAGGCATGAATTATTGCGACAAGAAAACAGCGAAGGAGCCAGCGTCGTATATTGTTATAAGATGCGTAATGGCTTGTGTCCAAAAAGTAGCTGGCAGATCTTGTTCCAGAATGATCTTGTCTCGGAATGATTCCTATCACAGGCGCAAGACCTTTAGAAGGTAGAATACTAAAATGTAATGATGAACTTTATCGTAAGTCTTTTTTCCCTTCTGTTTGCTGTGTTATTGTCATCTTCGCCTTCACCTTTCACGTAGTCCTGTGGACCGTGGGGGCACCACTGAAGATTTTGCAACCAGCTTTCTCCACTCCCCGCGGTTCTCTTGCTTTCTGTAGCAGATCGTGATTCCGGAATTCCATTCAGGACCAGTCCACTCTGACTGTTACAGAACTATGCCTTTTGAGATGACATTAAAATGAACCAACTCTTTGAGTTTATTAAGACATTATTTGTCTGCTGACGATCCTGTGGTGCCTGCATACCTATTTTTGGCTTTTGTAAAAAAAAATTTAAAAATCAACAGCACAATCCGTTGCCAACTGCGACTAAAAATGAGTGACGTAAACAATGACTTGTTCGGTTGGCATCTTATTGAAGATCCACAGTGTGCGTGTGGTATGGGAAGAGAAACGGCTGAACATTGTCTGTTAGTATGTTTTCATTTCCATGCAGCACTCCCAAAAACCATTTTACTGCTTCCTCAGAACTGTATTCAAATTAGCATTCGGTTGAAAGGCAGTCAGGATCTTCGGATGGACACCAACAGGCTAAAATTATTGCAGGGGCTCTCCAGGAATTTATCTCCATTTGGCTTCGTTGCCAGGTGGAATGTACCATGATTCTTGTTTCGATCCTCTGCTAGAGCTCGAGGTTCGCCAATGGTGAGTTTGTATTGCGTAGGCGACTGATTTGTATTGGTTTCCTTTCCTTCTCACTGTCAAGGTATCTGCATTTCAACAGTGCCAAGATCTAATACTGCAACTTATTCCGTTACTGCTTAGAAGTGTACGTGTTAAGACATGGTGTGAATATAATCTACAGCATGTTGGTTGAGAGAATTAACTGTGTGCTCATAAATTTCTTAACAATGTTCCTGGATTCGGGAATGTAAGGTACGAAGTCTCTCCCGTGTTTCAGTTTTTGTTTGTATGTTTTCTTATAATATATGTGTGTTACTTTTTCGGTCTTCCACTGTACATTTGTCATGGGTATTTTACCCCAGTCCTTTACTTAGAAGTTTTGCATTTACATGGATTTGCAGCAGAATGAATGATAACCATGTCATTTTGAACTATCTAGGTGCAACAGAATATGAAAGCACTGCATTATTGTCAAAATAACTTATATATGTATATGTATAATACATATAACGTATATATATATATATATATATATATATTTTGCCAAATGAAATTGTGTAATTTTTCTTTCTTTGGAACACTATAAGCCGGTGCCTTGTTGTTGCTCACAATGTTTCTGTGCAGCAAAATAACCTTTTTTTTAATTT
>CM054141.1:8715370-8740370 GCA_028751875.1 Rapana venosa
TGCAAATAAATATTCGCCGAGATGAAAAGCATTCTACACCGCAGACAAGAAAACCAACCCGCCCACAAAACGGTGAATAAAGCCCGACCAAAAAAATACATAAACAAACCAGCAATCAAGCAAAGCCAGGAAATACAGAGGCCAATGAATGAGGAAAACGGCTGCCAATAGCAAAGTCGTCAAAATCAGATGACGAAAGAAGCAGAACAAACAAATCTGAAAAAAAAGAGAAAGAAAAGTCAGAATAAAAGGCATGAATTATTGCGACAAGAAAACAGCGAAGGAGCCAGCGTCGTATATTGTTATAAGATGCGTAATGGCTTGTGTCCAAAAAGTAGCTGGCAGATCTTGTTCCAGAATGATCTTGTCTCGGAATGATTCCTATCACAGGCGCAAGACCTTTAGAAGGTAGAATACTAAAATGTAATGATGAACTTTATCGTAAGTCTTTTTTCCCTTCTGTTTGCTGTGTTATTGTCATCTTCGCCTTCACCTTTCACGTAGTCCTGTGGACCGTGGGGGAACCACTGAAGATTTTGCAACCAGCTTTCTCCACTCCCCGCGGTTCTCTGCTTTCTGTAGCAGATCGTTCCGGAATTCCATTCAGGACCAGTCCACTCTGACTGTTACAGAACTGCCTTTTGAGATGACATTAAAATGAACAACTCTTTGAGTTTATTAAGACATTATTTGTCTGCTGACGATCCTGTGGTGCCTGCATACCTATTTTTGGCTTTTGTAAAAAAAAATTTTAAAAATCAACAGCACAATCCGTTGCCAACTGCGACTAAAAATGAGTGACGTAAACAATGACTTGTTCGGTTGGCATCTTATTGAAGATCCACAGTGTGCGTGTGGTATGGGAAGAGAAACGGCTGAACATTGTCTGTTAGTATGTTTTCATTTCCATGCAGCACTCCCAAAAACCATTTTACTGCTTCCTCAGAACTGTATTCAAATTAGCATTCGGTTGAAAGGCAGTCAGGATCTTCGGATGGACACCAACAGGCTAAAATTATTGCAGGGCTCTCCAGGAATTTATCTCATTTGGCTTCGTTGCCAGGTGTATGTACCATGATTCTTGTTTCGATCCTCTGCTAGAGCTCGAGGATTCGCCAATGGTGAGTTGTATTGCGTAGGCGACTGTTGTATTGGTTTCTTTCCTTCTCACTGTCAAGGTATCTGCATTTCAACAGTGCCATGATCTAATACTGCAACTTATTCCGTTACTGCTTAGAAGTGTACGTGTTAAGACATGGTGTGAATATAATCTACAGCATGTTGGTTGAGAGAATTAACTGTGTGCTCATAAATTTCTTAACAATGTTCCTGGATTCGGGAATGTAAGGTACGAAGTCTCTCCCGTGTTTCAGTTTTTGTTTGTATGTTTTCTTATAATTATGTGTGTTACTTTTTCGGTCTTCCACTGTACATTTGTCATGGGTTTTTACCCCATTCCTTTACTTAGAAGTTTTGCATTTACATGGATTTGCAGCAGAATGAATGATAACCATGTCATTTTGAACTATCTAGTGCAACAGAATATGAAAGCACTGCATTATTGTCAAAATAACTTATATAAGTATATGTATAATACATAAACTATATATATATATATATAATTTTCTTTGCCAAATGAAATTGTGTAATTTTTCTTTCTTTGGAACACTATAAGCCGGTGCCTTGTTGTTGCTCACAATGTTTCTGTGCAGCAAAATAACCTTTTTATTTAATTTTCCTTTATCAATAAACATCTCTTTGAACCAAGCGGCAAGCAGTCAGATAAACAAAAAGTAAATCAATTGAATTAAACCAACGAGAATTAACCCTTCTCGTAGTCCTTTAAGTACAATGTGCAAACATTTGCCAACCCCTGTGATGACACGAAGCCCCAAATGAAAACATCCAATTAACCACCAACAACAAAAATCCACCAAGAACTCTTTTTCTTTTAAATAAAGTAGAACTCCCCCCCCCCCCCCCCCCCCCCCCAAACAAAAATGTCGAGGGGGTTGAAATCTTTTTTAGACTTGAAAAGAAAACGAACAAGCAATTTCCATTTTCGAAAACGAAATTGGTTTAAACCTCGCACTGCTTGATAAAAGAAAGGAACGAGCAATTTCATTTCCAAAATGAAAAGGGAACAAACGGCTTATGAAAGATGGCAGGCAGTTAGTTTGTTGAGCAAATCGTTGGCAGAAGGAGGCAGGCAGGCAGGCAGGCTTACTTACTTACTTACTTACCGTCTCTGCAAATGACATACCGAGAGCCTGGCGTGCGTGCAGCAGCAGGCAAATGAATGATACAGCAGTCTACAGGGCCACAAGCTCAAGACAAACAGTCTCTGATGCCCTCAACTGGGCTGCTGGCTTGCAACCGGTGAAGCCCCCAGCCCCAACCCCCCTCGCTTCAAACAGTCCCCCCTGCCGAGATGAAAGAACTGATAATGACTTGACGGGTTTTAATTTTGCTCTCTCTCTCTCTCCTCCTCTCTCTCTCTCTCTCTCTCTCTCTCTCTCTCATCTCCTCCTCTCTCTCTTCTCGTCTCTCTCTCCTCTCCATCTCTCTCCATCTCTCTCTCTCTCTCTCTAGCTTTTGAACTGATCTCTCTACACAGAGCGCCTGCAGCCACACTCAGGCTCAAGCGCGCGCACATACATACATACAACAACACACACACACACACACACACACACACACACACACACACACACATACACCACACATACACACACAAATACGCATAACACTCTGTACACATCTTCTCACGTACATAAACACGCACACACACACACACCCCCAAGCACACATAAGCACACACACAATCACACACACACATTTATAGACGAGCACCACACACGCCTCCAGATGTTTTCTTAAAGGAAAGACCGACAGAAGAGGGAGAGAGAGAGAGAGAAGAGAGAGAGAGAGAGAGAGAGAGAGAGAGAGAGAGAGAGAGATTGAGTTACTGTCCTGTTCATTATCTTGTGGCTATAAAACAAATATGGCCATCTCTCTCTCTCTCTCCTCTCTCTCTCTCTCTCTCTCCTCTCTCATCTCCTCTCTCTCTCTCTCTCTCTCTCTCTCTGAGCAAGACTTTTCCTTCTGTTCATACACACACACACACACACACACACACACACACTCACATACATACACACAAACACTCATAATTATAATTATGTACGAGAAAAGCACAGTCGCACACTGACAGAGAAACAAACGCAATAAAAATCGAATCGATTTTGTCGTTTGAGTAAGAGGTAAGACTAGTTTTCTGTTTGATGTTTTGTTTTTGCTTTTGTTTTGCTTCTGATAATGACATCAAATACATTTTCTTGTTTCGAGTAATAGGTGAAAACAGTGTTTGTTTGTTTGTTTGATATATTGTGCTTTGTTTTTGTTTCTGTTTCTTTGTTTGTTTCCTTCCTTTTTTTTCTTCTTTGATCAACTGTAATCCCTGCCTTAAAGACGGTTTACATATAAAAGGTGTTGTGTATCTGATAGGCAGGGCGGAAAAGATGGGGAGATGGGAAAGGGGAGATATCAGCAAATAGTATAAATTTGTATTGACAGTTGATATGCTTCAGTATGGCCTACTTACCCCCCCCCCCCCCCCCCCCACTCCTTCCTTCTCTTGATTAAAGTAAAAGAAGCAAAACACAGCTACTCCCCCCATAAACATGCGCGCGTGATATCTTACACACACACCAAATATCATTGTGAAAATACGTTAAATTAAAGAAGAAACATACACACACACACACACACGCGCGCGCGCACGGACACGCACACACACACACACAGATTTCAGATTTCAATCGCATCAGTTTGTAATGACGCTTTGATGCTTCAACATATCCCCCCCCCCCCCCCCCCCCACTCCCCTCCACCACCACCATCACCAAAAAAAAAAACAACAAACAAAAACAAAAAAAAACGCTTTCTTCCTCTTTTCCCTGTTCATTTAGTATTTCATGTTTTTTCTCCCCTTTTCCTTTATTCTTCGCCCTGTTTCTTTCCTTCCTTCCTTCCTCATCCATCGTTCCACTCCATTCGTCATCTCTCCTGCTGCTCTCTAAGCTGGGTGCTGTAGGGGTTTGTGATAGTTGTTGTGCTGCAAAACTCTTGTGAGGGCACTTGATAATGATGCTCTCTGCTCTCTCTGTGTCTCTCTGTCTGTCTGTCTGTCTGTCTGACTGTCTCTCTGTCTCTGTCTGTCTGAACATCTGTCTCTCTCTGTCTCTGTCTCTCTGTCTGTCTGACTGTCTCTCTGTCTCTCTGTCTGAACATCTGTCTCTCTCTGTCGTCTGCGTCCGCCTCTCTCTCCTCTGTCTGTCTGACTGTCTGTCTCTCTCTCTGTGTGTCTACTCTCTGTGTCCTCTGTCTGTCTGTCTGTCTGTCTGTCTGTCTCCCTGTCTCTCTCTCAAAAATTACAAAACTGCATTCACACGGGGACTAGTTGAAAAAAAGCATATGAGTGCTTATTCCATTATCCTCGAAATGAAATAAAAATGAATGAAATATATCTCTCTCTCTCTCTCTCTCTCTCACATCTCTCTCTCTCTCCTCTCTCATCTCTCTCTCTCTCTCTCTCTCTCTCGTCTTTTCCCCTTACTATGTACATAAGCTAACATCCCTTTTTCTCCACACTTCTTCACTTTTTCTTCCTTCTCATCTTTACGTCCCACCCTTCTCTGGGAAGCAAAAATCAGTATGCAAAGTCCACCCCCTCACCTCTGTATATACCCCGCCCCCCATGCCCCTTCCCCCCCCCCCCCCCCCCCCCCACCATCCCTATCCTTGCGCACACCCCCCCCCCCCCCCCCCCCCCCCATCCTCGTCGCCTCCGAAGAACTTGATATACTGTTGTTGTTGTGTCATTGACATGCATGTTCTTTATTTGGGTTATATACTTGTGCATCTTTTCCCCAGCTGTTCTTCGTTCTTCTCCTCTTCTTTCTGTGCTTCTTTCTGTTGTTCCTAATATATTTAATAACTGCTAGGATCTTTTGGGGGCTGAATTATTCACTTTCAGTGGAAGGGGGAGTTGGGTCACGCTGTCGCGTCCCCTCCCCCCCCCCCCCCCCCCCCCCCCCCCCCCCCCCCTTTTTTTTAAAAAATTTTAAAATGTTTTGTCTCCCTCAGTTACTCGGCTTCATCCTGATTTTTTCCCCAGATTGTTCCTCTCTCTTTTTCCTCTCTCTCCCTCCCCTCCCTCCCTCCCCTCTCTCCCCCCCCTCTCTCTCTCTCTCTCCCCTCTCACCTCTCTCCCTCTCTCTCTCTCCCTCCCTCTCTCTCCCTCCCTCTCTCTCCCTCTCTCTCTCCCCCCCTCCCTCCCTCCCCTCCTCCTCTCCTTCCCCTCTCTCTCTCTCTCCCCCTCTCTCCCCCCCCTCTCCTCACCCCCATCCCTCCCTCTCTCTCTCTCTCTCTCCCTCCCTCTCTCTCTCTTCCCTCTCTCTCCCCTCCCTCTCTCTCCCTCTCTCCCTCTCTCTCCCTTTCCCTTCCCTCTCCCTCTTCTCTCTCTCTCTCCACCCACTCTCATCTCCCCCTCCCTCCCTCCCTCTCTCTCTCTCTCCCCCCTCCCTCTCTCCTCTCTCCCCCTCCCTCCCCCTCTCTCTGCCCTCCCTCCCTCTCCTCTCCCTCATCTCCCCCCCTCTCCTCTCTCTCTCTCTCTCCCCCTCTCTCTCCCCTCACCTCCTCCCTCTCTCCCTCCCTCTCCCCACCCCTCTCTCCCTCTCCCTCTCTCTCATCTCCCTCTCCCTCCCCCCGCCCTCCCTCCTCCCCTCTCTCTCTCTCTCCCTCTCCCTCTCCCTCTCTCTCTCATCTCTCTCCCCCCCCTCTCCTCCCTCTCCTCTCTCTCTCTCTCTCACATCCTCCATCTCTCTCTCTCCTCCTCTCAATCTCCTCTCTCCTCTCTCTTCGTTCCTGGGGCGAGAGCTCCCGTCGTTCACCAATGGCGAGATTTGGCGTATGCGACCGTGTTTAGCCACCATTAAGGCAGCCGCGATCCGACTTCGGGCATGGTGTCTAAACACGTCACCCGCCCGTGTGCATGGATTTTTTATTTATTTTTATTATTATGTTTTTTGTATCACTTTAAGTCACAAGATTTCTCTGCGTGAAATTCGGGCTGCTCTCCCCGGGGGAGAGCGCGTCGCCACAAGAGCAGCGCCACCCTTTTTTTTTTTTCCTTTTGGTCTGCAACTGTAATTTGTTTCCCTATCAGAGTGGCTTTTTTCTAAGAATTTTGCCAGGGACTAAACTCTCTTGTTGCCGTGGGTTCTTTTACGTGTGCTGAAAATTTTGTGTAACACACGGGACCTGGGTTTATCGTCTCATCCGAAAGACTAGCGCCCGGACCACCACTCATGGTCTAATGGATGGGGGAAAAATTTCGGGCCCAAACGGGATACGAACCAGGCGCACACTTCCGACCCGGACTTTTCGCATTCTAGACAGGCGCGTTACCTCTAGACCACCGATCCACCATTTTCTTTTCTTTTTTAATGTCATCTGTTCCTACCGGCTTGAAATGGTCTACTCTACGTTCAAGGGGATATTTTCCCCTGGAGTTGACATCAGTGCAGTCTCCACTCTCCCCCAAAAGTCCTTCGGATGAGACTATAAACCGAGGTCCCGTGTGCGAACGCACGCAGAACATCTTGCTCACACGTTAAAATCCTGTTCCGCTTTTCGTAAGAGTAGGCCATTGTGTGCCGGTGGGAACAGATGACAACTTACAGAACCGCATACACACGGGGATTGGATGTAAAAAAAAAAAGCACATAAGTGCTTTATTCCATTATCCTCGATATAAAAGAGTAAAATATATAAATGAAATAAAATAAGGCGGAACGGGTGTTTTTTTTACGTGTAAACAGTTCTGCATGCGTTTGCACACGGGGGTCTCAGTTTGTAGTCTCACCCGAAGGACTTTTGTGGGGTAGTGGAGTTGGTACTGGTGTGGTTTAAACTTCAGGGTAAAATTCCCTAAACCGGGCACGTTTCCTGGTGGCTCGATCCAGGGCCGTCAGCTATCAGGTCATGTACGCAACAGCTCTAACCACTAGGCTATCCCGTCCCCGTCTGTTTTCTTGGTGTCTGGTACTTGTCTGTACAGTCTGTAGTTCTCTATTTGTCTGTTTTCTCTTTTTTTGTGTTCTTACTTTAATACCCCCCTCCCCCCAAAAAACAACAACAACAACAAAAACCACCCAAACCCAACAACAACAAAAAAACTTCTTGTCTTTTTGTTTGTTTGTTTTCCAGTATACCTATCTGTCTGCCTGTCCGTCTGTCTGTCTGTCCGTCTGTCTGTCTGCCTCTCGGTCTCTTTAAAACCTCTGTCTTTGTTTGTTTTCCAGCATACCTATCTGTCTGCCTGTTTGTCTGTCTCTCCGTCTGTCGGTCTCTTTTTCTTCTCTCTCTCTCTCTCTCTCTCTCTCTCTCTCTCTCTCTCTTCTCTCTCTCTCTCTCTCTCTCTCTCTCTCCTCTCTCTTTCATCTCTCTCTCTCTCTCTCTCTCTCTCTCTCTTTTCTCTCTCTCTCTCTCTCTCTCTCTCTCTCTCTCATCCTCACACACACACACTCCGACCACACCATCAAGCCATCAGCACCCCCATAAACCCATCACCTCTCTCTCTCTCTCTCTCTTCTCTCTCTCTCTCTCTCTCTCTCTCCTCTCTCTTTCTCACCTCGCCTCTCATTTCTCACCTCCTGCATCTTGAGGGTTTCTGTCGTCTGGTCTGCGGTCCCTCTCTAATCAGCCGATGACAGTCAGTCAGCGCCGGTGCAGGCCGTTTTGCACGTGCAGACTGTTCTGCTGTGACGACGCTCCAAGGCCACTGGCTGGAGTGGACCCAGTGCTGTTATAATTATTATTATTATGTGTGTGTGTGTTAGTGGCTCTTCTTCTTCTGCTTCGTAGTGTGAGTGAGTGTGTGTGTGTGTGTGTGTGTATGTGTTGTGTGTGTGTGTGTGAGTGTGTGTGTGTGTGTGTTGTGTGTGTGTGTGTGTGTGTGTGTGGAGGTGTGTGTGTGTGTGTTGTGTGTGTGTGTGTGCTGCTCTTATGTCTGTCTGTTAGTGGTTCTTCTTCTGCTTCGTGGTATGTGTGTGCATGAGTGTATGTGTGTGCGTGTGTGTGTGTATGTGTGTGCGTGCGTGCGTGCGTGTATGTGTGCGTGCGCGTGCGTGTGTGTGTGTGTGTGTGTGTGTGTGTGTGTTGCTGCTCTTATGTCTGTCTGTTAGTGGTTCTTTTTCTGCTTCGTGGTGTGTGTGTGCATGAGTGTATGTGTGTGTGTGTGTGTGTGCGCGCGCGCGCGCGTGCTTCTCTGATCTGTAATGAAGGGGGCAATGAACGAAAGATGAGTTCTGGTGGGAACTGTTTCTCGTTAAAGCAGAAGAAAAAAACCCCAACTAACAATCGTTGAGAGAGAGAGAGTGTGTGTGGTGTGTGTGTGTATGTGTGTGTGTGGTGTATATGTGTGTGTGTGTGTGTGCGTTCGCGATACACACACATAAGCACACACGCATGGAGAGAGAGAGAGAGAGAGTCACTGAGTGCGATATATTTTGCTTGTTATACCACTGACGATCGATTGTTGTTGTTTTTGGAGAGGGGGTGGATTGTTAGGAGAGCTGTGCCCCACTCCCCGATAGCCTTTACAGCCCAGCTGATCCTGTCCTTGACACAGATCAGAGTTAATGTTCATGTTGGTGTGAGAGCAATATGTCCAGTACATAAGAGGGTATGTATGTATGTATGTATGTATGTATGTGTGTGTGTGTGTGTGTGTGTATGTGTGTATGTATGTGTGTATGTATTCTTCAGTTTAACGTTGTATGTATGTGTGTGTGTGTGTGTATGTATGTATGTATGTATTCTTCAGTTTAACGTTGTATGTATGTATGTGTGTGTGTGTTTAGGTATGTATGTATGTGTGTATGTATGTATGTTTGTGTATATTTTTCTCTGCTGTTTTGGAGGTCATCATCGAACACGACGGACTAACATACATACATACATACATATTTTTTTCAGTACATTTATAACATAACATACTTATAAGCAAACAATACAGCAAGGAAAAGGGATCAAGCTTCAAGCTTATTTTAAGCCCCTGCCCCCGTAGGAAAATGAATAGGTCTTTACCAAAGTTGTGAAGAAGAAAAAATTGTTTTCTGGATAGAAAACGTAAAATAATGCATTTGGAAGGAATGAGAATTGCATTTAGATTAATAATCTATATGTCTTCTCTTTATACGGCCGATTTGATAACGCCTCAGTGTACCAAAAAGAAAATCAGACAACAATAAGACAACAACAACAACAAACAGGGAATAAAAGTGGAATATGTCATCTGAGCGCTTTGATTTGTTGCTTTACAAGATTCAGCGCTATATAAATTCCATGCATTATTATTATTATATCGTATGTAACCTTATCAATCTCTCCAGATTGATCATAACTTTGCATAGAAAAGAACATAAGAGAGAGGGGGTGGAAAAATAAAAGGAAAGGAGGGGAGAGAGGGGGTGGGGGGGGGGGGTGGTAATGAAGGGGGGTGATAGGGGGCAGAAAAGAGAGAAGGGGGGTATAGAGATAAGATGAGAAAAGGTGGGCTAGGAGGAATAGAAAGAGGGGATGGGAGGGGGGGGGAGTGATGCTCCGAGTGCTGAAAAATCAGTCACAGTGCTGGGGTATTTCTGATGATTAATTTACAGACAACTCAAAACAAGTGCAGGTGCAGCCAGTAGAACGAGTGCTCAAACGAGGTGGAGGAGGGGTGGGGGGGGGGGGGGGGTAGGGGGGTGGGGTGGAGGTGGGTTGGAGATGAGTGGAGAGGGAGGTTGGTTGGTGTGGTGGTGGATGGGAATAGTCAATATTATGTCTTTCTGTTGTCTGTCTTTCTTTGGCCTTGTGTCTGGGGGCCGGCCATTTTCTCCTCCTCCTCCTCCTCTCCCCCTCCCACCCCCCCCCTCCCTGTTAGTTACTGCCGCTCCCCCCTCCCCCCGAATCTTCCACGCCCTTACTTTTTATCTCGCCACCCCCCCCCCCCCCCCTTTTAAAAAATTTTTTACAACTCCCCCCACCCCCCTGTACCCGGGACAGGAGCTGAAGGCCGGGAAAAGTTATTCTATCACGATTTGAGGAGATAGCGACAGAATCCCGGAGAGAGAGCCCAATCCGCCCAAATTAACACAACTCGCAGATGGCCGGAAAAATCCCTTTCATCCGGGGCAACTCGTTCGCCATAACGACGACTTCAAACGCTGCTGGGGGGGGGGGGGGGGGGGGGGGTTGAGGGGGCGGGGGGATGGGGGGGGGGGGTTGAGGGGGCGGGGGGATGGGGGGGGGGGGCCCGGCCCTAGCTACAGAAGAAAAAAGAAAAATTATTACATTTATGTGTTGCGTGAGAATAATTTGTCTCCTGGCTCGTGCACACACACACACACACACACACACACACACACACACACACACACCACACACTCGGAATACTTGCATCTGCGTTGAGACAGAAAAGCAATTCTGGCATAAAGATACCCTGCTGCTTATGCCGTCTTTGTGGAAGAAGAAGGAGGGAGCGAACAGGGAGGTTTTTCGTACTGGTGTACTTTGGGCGTAGAAGAAGTCTCTTGTGATTTTTTTTTTTTTTTTGGAAAGGGGGGGGAGGGGGGGGGGCAGGGGGATTTTTTTTTTAATTCTTTGCCAGCACTGGAGTCTTGTTCAAAGAGAAAAGATGGGGAGGGGGGGGGGGGGGGGGGGGAAGGGGGGTAGAAGTTGTAACTAGGAAAGCAGGTCCACACTTTACTGGTCTAGCTTGAAAAAACATAAGCGGCTTTAATTGTAAAAACAGCGGGCGGTGATAGAGAAAGCACGTGCGCGGCGACGACTTACAAAGTGCATGAAAAGTGGCGGGGGCTTTCTTTTTTTTTTTTCGTTTTTTTTTGGTTTTTTTTGTACCTGTTGTCCTCTTTTGGCCCTGCCACCGTTTCCTCTCTCACCCCCCCCCCCCCCCCCTTCACCCTCCCTCCCTTCCTTTATTCTCCCCCCACCCTCTCCCTTTATTCCTCCCCCCACCCTCTCCCCCTTCTCTCTCTATCTTCTTCCTCTTCATTCATATCCATCTTCTCTTCCGATCATCGCTCCTTACTTCATAACGACGTATATACATACATACACACACACACAATACCCCTCGTTGTAGTAGGTAAGTAGTGCACCCCAGCGCCCCCCTATCCCGTTTCCTTCCGTCAGTGGAGCGGTGAGCTGTTTCCTTTTATACTGGCTGTTGTAACGGGGGTGGGGGGGTGGGGAGGATGCGGGGGGGGGGGGGGGGGGGGGGGGGGGGGGGGGGGGGGATGTAATGATCGATGAAAGTTTGGGGGCGCGGTAAGCCGACACTGTTTTTTTTTAACAGTCCTTAGCAGGTTTATTTTTGTCCTGGTCGACTTCTTTCAGGTTCTTTTCTTCTTTGGGTTGGTTATATAGTTTGGGTGTGTGTGTTTGGTTTTTTTCTTTCTTCTTCCTTTTTTTCCCCCATTCATTCAGTAGTGAGTTATGATAACAGGTATAAAGAATGTTGTGAAAGGAGAAATTTGGTTGCCTGATAACTTCAACACCCCCCCCCCCCCCCCCCCCACCCCCGGTCTTTTTTTGTGTTAAATGCTTGGTGTGCGCAGGTACAGATTCGTGCATCGGTTTGTTCGAATTTACATTAATTAAAACACAGTCACACACACATAATACACCCTATAAAACTGCATACACACGGGGACTGGATGTAAAAAAAGCACACACGTGCTTATTCCACTATCCTCGAAAAAAAAAAAAAATAAAAAATTTAAAACTCTCTGTCTCTCTCTCTCTCTAACTATCTCCTCTCACACCAACAAAAACTCTCTCCCTAAATCCACAACAATCATACATACTCATTCACTCAAAACCCAAAAATGCACCCCACAACGCACCCACACCGAAACGCACAAACGCACGCACACGGGACGCTTTCCCAAAATTCGCATTCAGCATTCACAAGCAAGCCCAACCCCGCCCCAAACAGCACAGCATAACCCCTGCGACGGAAATTTGCAACCCCAAAAACCTTCTACGCTGCACTGCTTCAAAACGATATTTATTTATTTATTTTTTTATTTCGGGGGGATAAGGGAAATAAAAACCGTGTGCTTTTTTACTTTCCAGTCCCCCGTGGGTGTATGCGGGACTCTGCGGTACAAAAATTTTTAAAAAAACAATACAGTCAAACAATACCTGCAGAAACCCATTACAAAAAAACGCAATGGGGGGGGAAAAAAGTTTATTTTGGTTTTTGAACATTGCGCTCGCAATCTGAAAACCCGGGTTTTTGTTTCCCCTTTAAAGGGTTATTTTCCCCTGGAGTTAACATCAGGGGCAGACTCCACTATTTATCCGCAAAAGCTTTCGGATGAGCTTTTAAACCAAAGGCCCCCCCTTTGGGGAAGCACGCAAAAACATCTTGCGCAAAACCTTTTTTTAAACCCTTTTCGCTTTTCGTAAGAGTAGGCCATTGTGTTTTCGGTGGAAACGGATGAAAAAAATTTTTCAAAACCCCATTTTCACCCGGGGAATGGGGTGTAAAAAAATAAACGTGTTTTTTCCATTATCCTCGATATAAAAAAATAAATGAATAATAAATAAAAAAAAAAAATGTGTTGGGAAAAAAAATCTCTCTCTCTCTCCCCTCTCTTCTCTCCCTCTCTCTCTCTCTCTCCTTTCTCTCTCTCTTCCCCTCTCTCTCCTTTTCCTCGAAAATCTTGAGGGGTCGTTAGACACTGCACAGAAATTTTTCGGACATGTCTCTTGGCAAATTTGAACTCGGCGGAGCCCTTCTTTTCCAAGGGACAAGGTGCATGCTGGGGAATGTTCTTTGGGGGGGGTCGTTTAACCCCGGGAAAATCTTTCGCACCCATTAAAACCCCATTTCCCCCTTTCGGGAAGAAAAGGTCATTTCGTGCCAGTAGGAACGGATGACAACCATATTTTTAAAAAACTCATGGTGTCTTGATTTTTTTTGTTGTTTTTATCCTTTAAGGGCAGTTTAGAAATCGGTACCTTCAAAAGGGGGGGCAGCAAGAACGACGCATTTCACAAATCTCCCTTTTTGTCAAACTTCAAGCTCTAGCCGAGGAAAGAAAAAAAAAAACCCAAATTTTTTATGTATCTAAAGGGGAAAACAATCAACAATTGTTGTTTTTTTGCGTTTTCCCTAGCTTAACACTCGGGGGGGGGGTGGGGGGGGGGGGGGAGGTTACCCCTCACCATTCCCCCTAAGTGAGATTTTAAAATTTCACATGAATGACAAGTTTCCGTGCGTGACTGTTTTTTAAAAACCCCGCCATATTAGGCGCCCTTTCTCCGACTTCAGGGATAACACCAAAATTTATTTATTTATTAGCAAAACAAAAAATAATTTCCGATGTATGGGAAATTTTTTATAGCGCTGGGAAACTTGGTAAAGCAACAAATCAAAGCGCTCAACAACAAAAAACAAACACCCCAACTTTTTTTTCCCCATTCATTCACTTAGTCATCTATTTTCTTTCAAACCGCGTGGCTGCAGACATGGACGACAACAGCAACGACGCCGCCAGCGAGGCCTACAGCGCGCGCGACCTGGAGGACAAGGAGCGGCAGGGGATGGCCGGGGAAGGGCGCCAGGAGCTGACTCCGGTGAACAACAACGGCGGCGGGAGCCTGGGGATGCCAGAAGGAGGGCAGGGCCCCAACGAGCTGGAGAAGTACCTGCAGGGCCTGGTGGACATGACCCAGAAAGCCCTGGCCATCGCCCGCTGTGCCCAGCAGCAGTCCAGGATGGAGAAAGGTCAGTGACCAGGGTCTGTGTCCAGTGTCCACTGTCTGTGTTCAGTGTCTGTGTCCACTGTCTGTGTCTGTGTCCACTGTCTGTGTCCACTGTCTGTGTCCACTGTCTGTGTCTGTGTCCACTGTCTGTGTCCACTGTCTGTGTCCAGTGTCTGTGTCCAGTGTCTGTGTCCAGTGTCTGTGTCCAGTGTTCAGTGTCTGTGTTCAGTGTCCGTGTCCAGTGTCTGTGTTCAGTGTCCGTGTCCAGTGTCTGTGTTCTGTGTCCACTGTCTGTGTCCAGCTGTCCATGTCTGTGGCTTTGTTCTGTGTCGTGTCTGTGTCAGTGCCATGTCTGTGTCTGTGTTCAGTGTCCGTGTCCACTGTCTGTGTTCAGTGGTGCTGTGTCCTGTGTCTGTCTGTGTTCAGTGTCTGTGTCCAGTGTCTGTGTCCAGTGTCTGTGTCCACTGTCTGTGTCCAATGTCTGTGTTCAGTGTCTGTGTCCACTGTCTGTGTCTGTGTCCACTGTCTGTGTCCACTGTCTGTGTCCAGTGTCTGTGTCCACTGTCTGTTTCCAGTGTCTGTGTCCAGTGTCTGTGTCCAGTGTCTGTGTCCAGTGTTCAGTGTCTGTGTTCAGTGTCCGTGTCCAGTGTCTGTGTTCAGTGTCCGTGTCCAGTGTCTGTGTTCTGTGTCCACTGTCTGTGTCCAGTGTCTGTGTCCAGTGTCTGTGTTCAGTGTCTGTGTCCAGTGTCTGTGTTCTGTGTTCAGTGTCTGTGTTCAGTGTCCGTGTCCAGTGTCTGTGTTCAGTGTCCGTGTCCACTGTCTGTGTTCAGTGTCTGTGTCCACTGTCTGTGTTCAGTGTCTGTGTCCAGTGTCTGTGTCCAGTGTCTGTGTCCACTGTCTGTGTCCACTGTCTGTGTTCTGTGTCCACTGTCTGTGTCCTGTGTCCAGTGTCTGTGTCCACTGTCTGTGTCCACTGTCTGTGTCTGTGTCCAGTGTCTGTGTCCACTGTCTGTGTCTGTGTCCTGTGTCTGTGTCCACTGTCTGTGTCCACTGTCTGTGTCCACTGTCTGTGTCCAGTGTCTGTGTCCAGTGTCTGTGTCCACTGTCTGTGTCCACTGTCTGTGTTCAGTGTCTGTGTTCCGTGTCTGTGTCCACTGTCTGTGTCCACTGTCTGTGTCCACTGTCTGTGTCCAGTGTCTGTGTCCAGTGTCTGTGTCCAGTGTCAGTGTCCACTGTCTGTGTCCACTGTCTGTGTCCTGTGTCTGTGTCCAGTGTCTGTGTCCACTGTCTGTGTCCACTGTCTGTGTCCAGTGTCTGTGTCCAGTGTCTGTGTCCAGTGTCTGTGTCCTGTGTCCACTGTCTGTGTCCACTGTCTGTGTCCACTGTCTGTGTCCAGTGTCTGTGTCCAGTGTCTGTGTTCAGTGTCTGTGTCTGTGTCCAGTGTCTGTGTCAATGTCCAGTGTCTGTGTCTGTGTCCACTGTCTGTGTCCACTGTCTGTGTCCAGTGTCTGTGTCCAGTGTCTGTGTTCAGTGTCTGTGTCTGTGTCCAGTGTCTGTGTCAATGTCCAGTGTCTGTGTCTGTGTCCACTGTCTGTGTCCACTGTCTGTGTCCAGTGTCTGTGTCCACTGTCTGTGTCCAGTGTCTGTGTCCACTGTCTGGGTCCACTGTCTGTGTCCAGTGTCTGTGTCCTGTGTCCACTGTCTGTGTCCAGTGTCTGTGTTCAGTGTCTGTGTCTGTGTCCAGTGTCTGTGTCAATGTCCAGTGTCTGTGTCTGTGTCCACTGTCTGTGTCCACTGTCTGTGTCCAGTGTCTGTGTCCACTGTCTGTGTCCAGTGTCTGTGTCCACTGTCTGGGTCCACTGTCTGTGTCCAGTGTCTGTGTCCTGTGTCCACTGTCTGTGTCCACTGTCTGTGTCCAGTGTCTGTGTCCTGTGTCCACTGTCTGTGTCCACTGTCTGTGTCCACTGTCTGTGTCCAGTGTCTGTGTCCACTGTCTGTGTCCACTGTCTGTGTCCAGTGTCTGTGTCCAGTGTCTGTGTCCTGTGTCCACTGTCTGTGTCCAGTGTCTGTGTCCAGTGTCTGTGTCCAGTGTCTGTGTTCAGTGTCTGTGTCCAGTGTCTGTGTCCAGTGTCTGTGTCCACTGCCTGTGTCCACTGCCTGTGTCCACTGCCTGTGTCCACTGTCTGTGTCCACTGTCTGTGTCCAGTGTCTGTGTCTGTTCAGTGTCTGTGTCTGTTCAGTGTCTGTGTCCAGTGTCTGTGTCTGTTCAGTGTCTGTGTCCAGTGTCTGTGTCCACTGTCTGTGTCCAGTGTCTGTGTTCTGTGTCCACTGTCTGTGTCCAGTGTCTGTGTCCAGTGTCTGTGTCCAGTGTCTGTGTCCTGTGTCCACTGTCTGTGTCCAGTGTCTGTGTCCTGTGTCCACTGTCTGTGTCCAGTGTCTGTGTCCACTGTCTGTGTCCAGTGTCTGTGTCCAGTGTCTGTGTCCAGTGTCTGTGTCCAGTGTCTGTGTCCACTGCCTGTGTCCACTGCCTGTGTCCACTGTCTGTGTCCACTGTCTGTGTCCAGTGTCTGTGTCTGTTCAGTGTCTGTGTCTGGTCTGTGTCCAGTGTCTGTGTCTGTTCAGTGTCTGTGTCCAGTGTCTGTGTCCACTGTCTGTGTCCAGTGTCTGTGTTCAGTGTCTGTGTCCAGTGTCTGTGTCCAGTGTCCACTGTCTGTGTCCAGTGTCTGTGTCCAGTGTCTGTGTCCAGTGTCTGAGTCCACTGTCTGTGTCCACTGTCTGTGTCCACTGTCTGTGTCCACTGTCTGTGTCCAGTGTCCACTGTCTGTGTCTGTGTCCAGTGTCTGTGTCCAGTGTCAGTGTCTGTGTCCACTGTCTGTGTCCAGTGTCTGTGTCCAGTGTCCACTGTCTGTGTCCAGTGTCTGTGTCCACTGTCTGTGTCCAGTGTCTGTGTTCAGTGTCTGTGTCCACTGTCTGTGTCCACTGTCTGTGTCCAGTGTCTGTGTCCAGTGTCTGTGTCCACTGTGTCTGTGTCCACTGTCTGTGTCCACTGTCTGTGTCCACTGTCTGTGTCCACTGTCTGTGTCTGTTCAGTGTCTGTGTCCAGTGTCTGTGTCCACTGTCTGTGTCCACTGTCTGTGTCCAGTGTCTGTGTCCAGTGTCTGTGTTCAGTGTCTGTGTCCAGTGTCTGTGTCCACTGTCTGTGTCCACTGTCTGTGTTCACTGTCAGTGTCCAGTGTCTGTGTCCACTGTCTGTGTCCACTGTCTGTGTCCACTGTCTGTGTCCAGTGTCCGTGTCCACTGTCAGTGTCTGTGTCCAGTGTCCGTGTCCACTGTCTGTGTCCAGTGTCCGTGTCCACTGTCAGTGTCTGTGTCCAGTGTCTGTGTCCACTGTCTGTGTCCACTGTCTGTGTCCAGTGTCCGTGTCCACTGTCAGTGTCTGTGTCCAGTGTCCGTGTCCACTGTCTGTGTCCACTGTCTGTGTCCACTGTCAGTGTCTGTGTCCAGTGTCTGTGTCCAGTGTCCGTGTCCACTGTCAGTGTCTGTGTCCAGTGTCCGTGTCCACTGTCTGTGTCCACTGTCTGTGTCCAGTGTCTGTGTCCAGTGTCTGTGTTCCGTGTCTGTGTCCAGTGTCTGTGTCCAGTGTCTGTGTCCAGTGTCTGTGTCCAGTGTCTGTGTCTGTGTCCACTGTCTGTGTCCACTGTCTGTGTCCAGTGTCTGTGTCCTGTGTCTGTGTCCAGTGTCTGTGTCCACTGTCTGTGTCCACTGTCTGTGTCCAGTGTCTGTGTCCACTGTCTGTGTCTGTGTCCAGTGTCTGTGTCCACTGTCTGTGTCCACTGTCTGTGTCCACTGTTTGTGTCCAGTGTCTGTGTCTGTGTCCAGTGTCTGTGGCCACTGTCTGTGTCCACTGTCTGTGTCCAGTGTCTGTGTCCACTGTCAGTGTCTGTGTCCAGTGTCTGTGTCCTGTGTCCTGTGTCTGTGTCCACTGTCTGTGTCTGTGTCCATTGTCTGTGTCTCTGTCCAGTATCCGTGCCTCTGCTTGTGCTGTGTTGTGTTTCTCTTCTTCCTGTTGTTATTGCTGTTGTTGTTGCTGTTGTTGTTGTTGTGCTTTCTTCTTCTCCTTTGTCGAACGCTCAGACAGCAACAAAATGTCTGTCGTATGAACGAAAATGCCTTGCGCTGCCGTTAAGCGCCTGACAAGTTCAGGCCCAGCACATCCGATTTCGGCAATTGTTACCGTTAAAGACTTTCTGGGAGGGAAAAAGGCAGGAGAATGGACCAAGAAGGGAGAAAATAGACGAGAAGGTGACGATAAGAAGAAAAAGACCAAGGCAGAAACAATGAGAGGGATAGAAAAGAGGGAGTTCCTAAGCACAGAATTTCCAGAAGGTGTGGATGCTGTTTATACTGACAGGCTCCCGGCATCCCCAAGGGGAAGTTGTGCTGTCGAACACCCAGATTCAAACAAGCCACTGTTGACCGTCGCTCTTTCCCTGTTTCTGGTCTATCCACCTGGAATGACCTCCCTCTTTCACTTCGCCAAAAGCTTTCAGTTGATGATACCTTCAAATCCAGCCTCAAAACACACTTATTTCCTACCTGAGACTTTCCCTCTCATATCTGTCCCTACTCTTCAGCAGCAGCCTTCATCTCCTTCATCTCCACCTAAGTGTGTTCGCACGCACGCACGTGTGTGTGTGTGTGTGTGTGTGTGTGTGTGCGCGCGCGCGCGCGCATAAACTTGAAGTCTGTTAATCATGATATTTGAGGAAAGTTGCATACGTGTACATAGTGAGAACATTGCGCTCGCAATATGACGACCAGGGTTCGAATCCCGTTCAAGGGACTTTCCCCCTGGAGTTGACATCAGTGCAGTCTCTTTGCTCTCACCATGTTATTTTTAAAACGTGAAATATACCACTTTTTGTTATAACTAAACATTGTCATCATTATCTTTTTAGCCCAGAACTGAATTGATGAACGCTAATATAATCATCACGTTTGAACTGACTGGCCCTATTGTTCTTGCCTAGTATAATTATAGCAAAGCAGAACAGAACAGAAATTAAGATTTTTTTGGTTTGTTTGTATAGATGGCGACATAATTTCTTTCGTTTCGTCGCTTCGGGTATTACAACCATTATTTCTTCAGTAAACTTAGTATGATTTTATTGTGTTTCGTTGCGATTCAGACTGATATCGAAAGAGGCACCTTAGCTTCTTCGGATTTATTTCGTAATAAATCAAAGATCAGATTCAAACGGTGAGGTTTGTCACCAACCTAAAGCAGGCCTTAATGCCTTGATAGGCAGTCCGTTAACCTCTGACATAACGTGAACGCGGGATCTTTAACGTGTAAACGCCTTGATCTGTGTGCGTGTTTGCGGTAAAGAAGGTAAGCCACTGTTCGTTTTGCACAGAAGTGGAGCTGGGAGATTAAAAAAATAATAAAATCCCTACCCTAAATCCGCAAGGCACCGCCATCATGACTAGATCCCGCATAGCCTTTAGGTGTGTGTGTGTGCGTGTGTGTGTGTGTGTGTGTGTGTGTGTGTGTGTGTGTGTGTTGTGTGTGTGAAGTGTGGTGTTTGTGTGAAGTGTGTGTGTGTGGTATTCGTGTGTGTGTGTTCGTGTGTGTGTGGTGTTCGTGTGTGTGTGTGTGTGTGCGTGTGTGAGTGAGTGTGTATGAGTGAGTGAGTGTGTGTGTGTGAGTGTGTGTGGTGTGAGTGTGTGTGAGTGTGTGTGTGTGTGTGTGTGTGTGTGTGTGTGTGTGTGTGTGTACAAAATAGGGATTAATTTTTTTCCCTGGTTGTTAATAACCCAGACGACCGCGCAGATCATAATCACCAGCAGAGGTGGCGGTGGCGGCAGTAATTGATGACAACAGCGATGGCGCTGGTTTGCGGCGATAACAACACTGACGCTGATTACAACCATGACAAGAATCATGTTTCCTGGCAATGAAATACGTGGCCATCGGGGTCTGCAGCCGAAGTGCTGGTGTTGGTGGCTGATGATGATGTCGGTGAATAGGACAGTGATAATTCAATACCGAGACAGTATGGGGGGAGACATCATTTCAGCGATATGATGATTAGCAAACCCAGGCTGTCTTAGTTGACATTGTGCAGACACTTATTCACAGTTCAGTCTTTCTGTTCATCACTTTGATGCTGGTCGTTTCATTCTCCATTATAGGTTTTTCTTTGTTCTTTGAAAATGTGTAAGGTTTTCAGTGTTTACTTTTTCAATTTTATATCTCCATTTTTGTACTGAGACTTCTCTTTATATACTCTATTTTTGTATTGAGACTTCTCTGGGTGTTTTTTTCTCCCCAATTTGTATGTCTCTACTAATCCCACTTTTCCCCCACATCGTCAAACATGACAAATGTTCTCTGAAACAGTGTAAGGTTTTCACTGTTCACTTTTTCAACTTTAGATAACTCCATTTTTGTATTGGGATTTCTCTGCTTTTCCCAGATTTCTATGTCTGTGCTAATCCCTCTGTTCCCCTTCTTTGCCCATCGTCTGGCATGGCAAATGGTGGTAAGAGTCGAACAGGAGAAAGAGATGATACTGGTGTTGGTGGTCATTAGTCGTGACGATCTTGTTTGTTGATGCTTCTTCTTCTTTACTACCCTCGGCACTTTTCTGTCTTGTGTTCTTTTTTTCATTTATTTTATTATATTTTATTTCGAGGATAATGGAATAACCAGTTATGTGCTTTTTTTTTACATCCAGTCCCCGTGTGTATGCAGTTTTGTAAATTTTGTTATCCGTTCCCACCAGCACACAGTCTTCCGAAAAAGCGGAACAGGTTTTAACGTGTGCGCAAGATGTTCTGCGTACTTTCGCACACGGGGCCTCGGTTTACAGTCTCATCCGAAGGACTTTTGGGAGGAGTGGAGTCGGGACTGATGTTAACTCCAGGGAAAAATATCCCCTCGAACGGGATTCGAACCCGGGTCAGCAGATCACTTTTGTTGTTGTCAATTCGCTCCTATGGGTAAGGTGGAGGTAGAGAGGGTCGTCCTTTGCTGTGGTCTCTTGTCTTCCTGCCTGTTTGTTCATCCAGTTTGGCTGGTTCAGAAGCTGTAATGGAAACAAACGACAGGAGCTGAAGAAGGGTTTATCAAATAAGAACAACAACAAAAGAGAGGAGGAAGCACGGGTTTTATTTTCAGGCCAAAGTGTTGCTTTTGTCGATACACTTGTTTCCTTTTGTTGTCTTTCGTTCTTTCTTGAGCTTTTTATTTTCCCCCCATTTTTTATGTATTTATTTAATTGTTCATATGTTCGTATCATTTGTAAACTTGGACAAAATTGTAATTTCTCAACTAAGGGGAGCGAGACATTTTTCAAGCCATCTGATTAGTCATGCTGCTGCCCACTCAATGCTTAATTCGGGTAAACCAAAATGTTCAGACCCAGCAGATGAGGAACTTCCACCTACCTCTCTTATGTTTATTTCGTTTTTATTTGTATATATATATAATAATAATAATAATAATGTATGGAATTTATATAGCGCTGAATCTTGTAAAGCAACAAATCAAAGCGCTCAGATTTTAATTCATACCACTTTAAGTCATGGCAGATTTCTCTCCGTGAAATTCGGGCTGCTCTCCCCGGGGAGAGCGGGAGAACGCGTCGCCACAAGCGCTGCGCCACCCTTTCACCCTTTTTTTTTTTTTTTTTTTTTTCTGCAGCTGTATTTGTTTCCCTATCAGAGTGGCTTTTTTCTAAGAATTTTGCCAGGGACAACTCTCTTGTTGCCGTGGGTTTTTTTACGTGCGCTAAATAATTACGTGTAACACACGGGACCTCGGTTTATCGTCTCATCCGAAAGACTAGCGCCCAGACCACCACTCATGGTCTAATGGATGGGGAAAAATTTCCGGTCCAAACGGGGTACGAACCGCCGCACACTTCAGACCCGGACTTTTCGCTTTCTAGACAGGCGCGTTACCTCTAGACCACCGATCCACGTATATATATATATATATATATATATATATATATATATATAGAGAGAGAGAGAGAGAGAGAGAGAGAGAGAGAGAGAGAGAGAGAGAGAGAGAGACCTTCAGTGCTTGTCTAACCATCACGTATTGTGCACATACTTCATTGATTTTTTTTAAACTTCAGTAAGAACTACGCTAAGGAAAGTAGACATTTCCTTTCGTAATAGCATAATCATAAAAGTTTAAATAATGACATTTGTAGGTACAAAATAAAGGAAAAAAAACTTTATTTAAAAAAACAAAGAAATAAAGAAAAAATCCAATAACACCACTTTTCTTAAAACAACAACAAACAAACAAAAACCAACCAAAGAAACAAAAGCAAAAGTGTATATTTTTAAACGGAAAAAAATTGCAGGTTGCGAAAATCTTTCGACTTTGAACATCCAAAATGCTAGCAATTTTCAAAATGTACATGGCAGAAACGTTTAGAAGTGTACAGGATGATCGCTTATTTATATCAATTAACATAATAATGGTAAGTATGTACGCAAATTTCTTCTTCTTCTTAGCATTTTACGATTTCGACATTTTCTTCCACAACAAACATGTGTGCCAGTATGATTGAATGTAAATAACAAAACAACAACAAAAGCTTTCCAGAAAATCTGATGACTAAACTACGAGAACTTAATGACGGGTAGAGAGGGATCTGTGTTAGAGAGGGAGGGAGAGAGAGAGAGAGAGAGAGAGAGAGAGAGAGAGAGAGAGAGAGAGAGAGAGGTTGTAAAAAGCCCGTCTGAAGACAGTCCTATAGCCTGATTCTCACTCTCTCTCTTTCTCTGTCTTACCCATGGAGGCCATTAGCTGCGGGTGAAAATGATTTTCCTGAGGTCACTCTTTGTTCCAGAGGCAAAGCCTTGGCGTTTAAGTCTCGAGAAGGGTCTCCGCCAGCTAGTTTCCCCAAAGTAGACCCTGGGAATCTAAAAGCCATCATTTTGTCTGGAATTCCTCCTTGACTCGGATTTGGCAGCAAATTGAATTTATTGCGCTCTGGCTGTCCAATTTGTTATTCCACGAGTCGCCATTATCAGCTTTCTTTGGATTATTACCTCAGATTCTTTCCAGGACAATCGACAGCTTTTTGCCCACTTCTCGCCCCTATTTCCTCTTCCAAAAGAGTGCGCCTGTCTGGGGCTTTCGTCACATCCGGTTTGATAGGAGGAGGAATCGGGTTTGACAGAGAGTGGATCAAATATGAACGAAATGTTGTTAAAGAATTGGCAGCTCGAATCTGTACGGGCTTGGTGTGTAGTTTGCGTGCAAAAAAGCTTGTTCCCAGACACAAAAATGAAAATAAAATGATTGTCCAAGTGAAATGGAAAGTTTCTGTATACCAGAAAATGATATATTTTTTCATTTATTTCTTTATTCTTTTATTTTGAGGATAATGGAACAAGCACTCATATAGGGAAGGTGGGAAGGGGAAGGCTATTTCTTTTTCCAACTATATAGAACACAGTGATTCATGTATGTTGTAGGAGAGAGGCCACCCTCGAAAGTACACTGCAATTGAAACAAAATTTTGTTAAGAACTCGTGTAGTGCAGTGCATGCTATAATTTTTGCATTTAATCTTTGCATTTAATCTTTATTAAACTCAGTACACTGTCTTTGTGTACTGTGTTTGTACTGTTGTCTTGGTCGAATCAAGTTCTAGTTCATGACGACGTGGGTCGGAAACATAGCCGTACCTGACAGACGCATAATTACGTGGTTGATTTCTTTTTCTTATCCTATGGACAGTTTTCCTGTTGCGCTCGGTCAGGATTTTCAGTCTTCCACGAAAGCTTTGTAGGATTCTGTTAGGACGGGCGACGTTCTGGTGAACTGAGAGGTCTGCCAGCCCAGGTTTTACCTGGCTTTTCCCCTCCTGTTTATACTGTTAGCCGAGACTGTGCTTATTAACAAGCAGGCCTACAAAGCCATGTCAGTTCACCCCTATCTGCACACAATGGTCCAGGGTAGAGGGTAGGGAGAGCTATTTCTCAATGACTTCATTCTCCAGGTCCCCCCCCTCCAAAGATTCAGAGTTTAGTGTGTGGACGTGAGGTATCCAGTTACGGGCAGAAGAGAAGGTCCAGTGTCTCTGCTGATAGCATCTTGTGAAGGAGGAGGCTCGCCAGGAACCAGCCATTCCTAAACAAGTCATGGATCAGGGACAGGCTCTAACGGATCGATAGAATTAATTTATGCTGGTTCAAGTGGTGGTGGGCCTCTTTCCTATCAGTCCGCGATCAGAGAGCAGCCGCTACCTCCCCCCCCCCCCCCCCCCCCTCCTCTCTCTCTCTCTCTTCACCAAGCAAGAAAATAATAATAAAATAAGCAATGCGACCATTTGGCGCGAAAACAGAATAACTCGCAGCAACAGGATTTATAACTGTCCCAGGCAAAAAAAAATTCTGAAAGGGAAACAAACACACATACAATCAGAATGGTTTTTTTTAAAGGGTGGCGGTGCTCTGTGGTCGATGTGCTCTCCCCCAGGAGAGCAGCCCGATTTTCAGGCAGAGAAATCTGCCGTGACTGAAAGTGGCATTCCGTTCAATTCAATTTATTTCAAGTCAGTCCGAAGCTACGACCAGCGTTCTAGCAGAGACGCTGGAAACAGGGCAACTCTGGCTAAAAGCTGTCTTGACCATTCTGACTTCACATTGCCCACATCAGTCATGCATCCTCATCCCCAAGGACTCCATCCCACTAATGGAAACAGAGTCACCATGGTACTGTGCTTTTCACCATACAAAGCATCAAACAAACATGAAAGTCTTAATACTTTTAATCAAGAAAGGGTTATGATACACATACATAATTATGTTTTTAATAAATGTTTTGGAAGTCCTAGTATGGTTAGCGTTTAATGCTCAGACCCCTAGCTGTCAACGTGTATTGGTTTTGGTTGTTAGTTTGCTCTTGATAGCTATCATTTCTAGTCTATCAGTGACCAGAGCAGCCATGATCATGATGGTTGTCACAGACAAACAGCATTTCTCAAGATACTCTTACTTGGTACACACTGTATAAAGGAAAAAGCCCACCAAAACCAACAGGTTAGACTGAAGCTGTCTTTTTTTATTTCTTCTCCTCCTCTTTTTTCCCCTCCAAGTTCCCCTCTGCTTCCTCTCTCCCTTAA
>CM054141.1:8742870-8747870 GCA_028751875.1 Rapana venosa
ACGTGTGTGTGTGTGTGTGTGTGTGTTGTGTGTGTGTGTGTGACATTTGGACTTGTTAGAACCATTACTTGCCATTGGTTGCATGACTCCGTAAGAATGAGTTGAGTGCAGGCGCTTTGATTTGTCTGTGCAAGATCCAGCGCTTTATAAATTCCATTTATTGTTATCATCATAATTATTATTATTATTATTATTAGATATCTCCCAGGGGAGAGCAGCCCGAATTTCACGCAGAGAAATCTGCCGTGACTTAAAGTGGTATACAAAAAATTAATGAATAAAAAATATATCAACTCTGTCTATGTTATGGCAGCTGTTTTCCCTGCTATAGTATGTGTTTTTCTTGTATGTCATTTATTGCAAGGCGCCGATGAATGTTCCGCGTTTGCTGTTGCTCAAACTACTATTGCATGCTTTTGTGGAACCATTTTTGTGGGGCCAAATGTGTTGTACACTAGGAAGACAGCGTCGAACTTAATAGCTGGAGAAAAGCGAAAATGGTAACATCTTCGTCTTTCTAACAAACAAATCAACTCATGAAACTCTAGAAGGTCAAAATACATGTTTACAGAACCCTCCCCCTGCATATAGTTACAGTAGCAACCCCCCCAAAAAAAGACCTAAACGTATGCAATACGTAGGTGAAGGTGTACAAACGAGGACTTGGGGATTTATAGCAAAGAAATTCAAGTAAGCAACATTAACCTTGCAATACGACGTATGTGATAACCAAAGAATGTTATATTTGAATGAAAAGCAAAATAGTTCTTCTAACAATGACAATAACATTCACCATTTTATGCTGAGCACCGACATTTCTTACATGATTGCAAAAAGCTAACAATGGGTAAAGAAAGGGAAAACAACGAGAACAAACCTTTAAGAGAGAAAAACAACAACAACCAACAACAGAAAAGCTGAGCTAATGCCAAGAATTTCCGGTGGTAATGTTGAAAATCTCCCCCCCCCCCTCCCCATCCCCCTTCCTTCATGAAGCAAGGGTCCTTTCCGATATCTGCCTGATGTCGACTGGAGTCTATCAGACCTGGGTAAAGGAATTAAACCGAAATTCAATCCCGCTGCCTCCATTTAGAAGTCTGCAAAATAAACAGCCGGGAGTGGGGAAATTAGATTCAACCCAATACTTTCAGTGTTGCTCCGCTTTTCAAACTAAGTCATCCCGCCCCGCGAAATGTGGCTAAATAGAAAAACAAGGGAGGGAATTGTGTTACGGCCGTCGAGTTAGTTCCCCTGGACCAAGATGGCGCAATGTCCAAACGGCAAGGTAATTGGAATTGTGACAGTGAGATGTGGCTGCAAATACAGCCGTGACATTAGGTGAAGATTTCATCTCGTCCCGTAATTCTCAAATAGCAGGCAGCTTCAGCCCGCGGAAACATTGTCCCCCTAGATCAAAAAGAGTGAAAGACATGTTATTTATGAAGGTGCTCTCCTTTCGCGCCACTCCGCGAAGAAAGGGTTTGAAAGACCACAAAATCCCCAGAAGCGATATCAAACGTGAGGAGATGAAAAGGGATCTATGGATTTCGCGGACATGGGGAAGGGGAAGGGGTGAGAGATAAAAGAGAAAGAAGAACAGGCAAAAACTGCAGATTTAAGATTCATGTTTGGGATCAGCAAGACTTATCAGATCGGCTGCTTTACTGCTGCAGTTTAGCAAACCCATCGCACTCTTTTTCGCGGACCATCAAGTTTTCCTCCTGTTCGATTAGGAGTATATAAATACCATCGCGATATTGTGTTGTTGCTTTTCTTTTGTAGGTGTTCGCTTTTGTTGTTAGGAATTACACAGTTTTATGGTGACGACTAGACTGGTTTTTTTAAGAATACTCTTCCTTGATTTTGATCGTTGTTATAATCGTTGAGATTCCATGCAGACTCCAGGTCCACAGTTTGCTTTTGGAAAGTGCACACTTTTCATGTGGAGGACTGCATTTTGCTTTGGTGTGATATCCAGAACAGGTCGAGAACAGTGTTTTTCGTGGGGTTTTTATCACACATTCGTTTTTAAAAGCAAGTTTTGACATCATTGTCCATGTTTTGTTCAATTTTACCCTTCCATTTTACTCTGCTTCATGGTATTTGTGTGCTTCTCAAATCTGGGCTGTATGCTTGATTCATACATAGCGTAACTTCACAGATGGTCGGAGGTTTGATTTTAAAATCAAAATGTAAATGCAAATCTTTAATCAGAAACAAGGCAGAACAGTAACTAAAGACCCCCCCCCCCCCCCCCCCACTCAATAAAAAAAAACCCAAACTAAACCAACAACAACAAAAAAATAAAAGACAACAAAAAAAACCCACTACCAACAACAAAAACCCTTCCTCCATCCCGAACAAGAAGAAAAGAAGGAATCTGTGAATTCATTGTTACGGTCATTCCAGTAGACAAGTCATGATTTTGGAAAAGACAGTGAGAATCAGAAAGAGGGAAAGGAAAGGGAAAAACCCCAACTGACTGCCATAATTATATGTATCTTTACATGACTCGCCTTACATACACACCGCCATTACTTGGTGCCCAATTAGAACATTATATAATTATAATACTTTATCTTCTCTCCCTCCCCCTAACGCACACGCAAACACACACACACACTCGCGCACGCGCATAAAGACACACACACACACACACACACACACACACACACGTCCCCTCATCCTCCTTGGGTATCTTCCCCCACCACCATTCCCTATCCCACAGACCCCCCCCCCCCCCCCCCCCCCCCCACACACACACACACACCTGTGTCCCCTCATCTTCCTCGGTATCTTTCCCCACCTCCATCCCCCATTCCATAGATCCCCCCCCCCCCCCCCCCCCCCCCCCCCACGCTGTGTCACCACACGCACCCCGACCACCATCTCTGTCTGGCGTTCCTGAAGAAAGGAAGAAAGAAGAAGGGAAGAATGAAAGAAGAAAAGAATGCAGAAGGAAAGAAGAAAGCAATGCAGAAGAAAGGAAGAAAGAAAAAGAAGGCAGAAAAGAAAGAAGGATGAAAGAAGAAAATAATGCAGAAGGAAGAAGAGAGAAGAAGGGAAGAAGAAAAGAAGGCAGGAAAGAAAGGAAGGATAAGGATGACAGAAGAAAGAATGCAGAAGGAAAGAAACGAGAAAAAGGAAGGAAGAAAGAAGGAAAGAAGGCAAGAAAGAAAGGAAGGAAGCAAGAAGAGAAGGCAGAAGAAAGAGTTTCTAGAAAAGAAGGCAGAAAAAGGAAGAAGAAAGATGAAAAGAAGGAAGGATGACAGAAGAAAAGAATGCAGAAGGAAAGAAGATGGAAAGAAGGAAGGAAGGAAGAAGAAAGAAGGCAGGAAAGGAAGAAAGAAGGCAGGAAAGAAAGGAAGGAAGCAAGAAGAAAAGAAATAGAAAGAAAGGAAGGATGAAAAAGGAAAGAATGCAGAAGAAAGAAACAGAAGAAGGGAAAGAAGAAAAGAAGGCAGGAAAGAAAGGAAGGATGACAGAAGAAAAGAATGCAGAAGGAAAGAAGACGAGAAGAAGGGAAGGAAGCAAGAAGAAAAGAAGGCAGAAAAGAGAGGAAGTTTTCTAGAAAAGAAGGCAGGGGGAAAAAAGGAAGGAAGTTTTCTAGAAAAGAAGGCAGGAAAGAAAAAGGCAGGAAGTTTTCTAGAAAAGAAGGCAGGAAAGAAAGGAAGGAAGGATGAAAGAAGAAAAGAATGGAAGGAAGGAAGGAAGAGCAAGGGGCGCTGTGGGCGGCGCCTTCCATCCTGATGCTTTCCGAGACTTGTTAGAGCCAGGTCACCTCCACGACCTCTCTCTGATGACTGGGGAGACAGGGAAGGAGAGAGGAAAGGAGGGAAGGAAAGAGGGAAGAGACACAAGCTGGGGAAAGTGGATGGGAGACAAGGGAAAGTTGGGAGGGGTGAAGGGAGATTGGGATAAAATAAGGCGAAGAGAAGCTGATAGAGAGAAGGTGGAAGGGGATGGGAAGGGGGGGGGGGACAAAAAAAAAGGCAGAAAGAAAAGAAAGAAGAAAAAAGAAAAAGGAGGGCCATCTCTCCTCGGGTCCTACATTTGTCGAGAGCATTAGCAGGCGATGTCATTTGGCGGCGTGCATTATGTCATTAGCTGTTGTCTGTGGGCGACATCTCTTTGTTGTCCGCGGCATCAAAACCCCCGCCGTGGAATCTCGGCGCCGACTCTGGCACCTTCCAGGAAATCCCTCGCCGCTTCGGGGACCCTCTCTTCTCCTGCCTGCCTGCCTGCCTGCCTGCCCCGGGGTCCTGGCATCGGCGAGGATTGGTCACAGCGATAAACAGAATAAATGTAAGAATGATTGTCCGGCTTTGCTGCCTGGGTGTGTGTGTGGGGGTTGTGTCGTGTTTGTGTTGGGTTTGTGTGTGTGTGTGTTGGTTTGTGTGGTGTGTGTGTGTGGGTTTTGTGTGTGTGGTGTGTGTGTGTGGTGTGGTGGGGGGTTTGTGTGTGGTGTGAGTATGTGTGTGTTTGTGTGTGTGTTTGAGTGTGTGGTGTGGCAAGTGTGGTGTTTGTGTGTGTGTGTGGTGTGAGTATGTGTGTTTGTGCGTGTATGGCAAGTGGTTTGTGTGTGTGTGGCAAGTGGTGTGTGTGTGTGTGTGCGTGCGTGTGTGTGTATGTGCGTGTGTGTTTGTGTGTGTGTGTTTTGTGTGTGTGTATGGCCAGTGTGGTGTACATGTGTGTTGTGTGTGTGTGTGTGCGCGCGTGCGTGCGTGTGTGTGGTGTGTTTGCTGCCTGTGCTTGCTGTCCGGCCTGAGGGGTCTGACAGGGGGCAACAACAAAAAAAAGGGGGGACAGATTTGGGGGCAATGATTAAACAGAATAAATGTAAAGAATTATTGTGTGTGTGTGATACTTGTTAGAGGATTGTAGGTCTTTTGCCGTTTACCCCCGGTGGCGACGCACAGTCTGGTTTCCGTTGGGGTTGTGCTGACGTGTGTGTGTGTGGTGGGGGGGGGGGGGGGTGGGGGGGGGGGGGGGGGGGGATG
>CM054141.1:8752870-8775370 GCA_028751875.1 Rapana venosa
ACATGAACGTTTGATCTCCACGCCATCCGTCATTCCACATACATAATTGGGGGCTCCTTTGGACATGAAAGAAATCAGAGAGTTTTGCTTAAATGAAGGCTTAGAACTAGGAGTGTTCGTGTCATGGAAAAGGAATGGGAGGAAGGTATTTCGATACTCCCGGTTATGGAAGCTCCACAGCTACAGGTGAACGTTTTGTCGTTAATTCAGCGCTTAGCCGGCGCCCGGAATTGGACAGAGAGCTCTGTTCGTGAGGACACTGCTTTGTTGTCTTGGGTGTCCTCCAACCTATCTGTCACTACAAGTGCCCTTAAAAGACAGTGCAGAGAAAGCCCCTCGGAAAATCTGGAAGTCAGAGGTCTCCTGTGTCTTACACGGCGGCGTTTTCGGCTCTAAAACGTGTGACCCTCAGTTATCATAGTTATCACACTATTTCTTGTACAGTTGTCAAAAATTGTTTATGAATTGAAGGCAGGAAGTGTAGAATCTACTAGAATAGTATACCAATGTTCAGCAGAAAGCAACTTTATTACAGATGGAAATGTATGCACGAGAGGAGTATTGAACTTATTTCTATTTATCTATCAGTTTTTTTATGTCGAGGATAATGGGGGTAAGCACTCATGAGCTTTTTTTTTTTTACCTACAGAGCGAGCGGTTTTGTAAACATCAGCTTCTTCTGTCAGCACCCTTTTGATTTTACAACGGTATAATAACGCTTTGTTTCCGAATACAATATGACAAAGGTATATACCATAAAGCTAACAAGGCTTATCTCTAGTTGTATCAGCTTACAACACAATGGAACATGCTTTGTTGACAAACCATTGAGCTAACTTCTGCCCACAGTAGTAATACCAGACACAGAAAACGGGCATAACATGCCTGACAATGTTGACCTAACCTTAGCAAACGCGCACAACACAGACTCGCCAGTACCTCTGTCAGCTTGCAAGCACTTCACAAAGCGTTCATAAAAATCATAGACAAGCGCTTGGTTTGGAAAAATATCCCCGACTTGGTGACATATGCTGTCCAGCGAAAGAGACACGAGGAAATTCAAGTTTAGTTTTGATCGAGCCTTTAAAACGGGCAGAAATGTCTTCTTCGACAAACAAGCCTACGTCCATTACCAACAGTCGTGCTTTGCTCATTGCGTCTCAGTACAGAGCAAAACGTAGCGGCCAGTGCTTGGTTTGGCTCGGTACGTTCGTTTACCCAATTCATGAGCTATGAATAGGCAAGTCAGTCCTCCAGACTGACATGAAATATTATGTCCGTTTTTTTGATAAAGTACATATGACGGAAACTGTTACATTGGTATGTTGAATGAATGTATTATGTATTGCCAGTACGTCGTATCCCTGTAATTTGATTTGCCATCTGCATACGCAGTTGTCACTATGCTGCTAGGTTGGAAAGTATTATTTCTGTGTGATATCGTTTGTTGTTGTTTTTTATTTGGAGTTATCTTGGAATGTTTGGTTAAACCAATATGAAATGTAGCTTTCTAGTTTGTTTGGGTTTTTTTGTAAAATCATGATTCCTATCAATGTGCCTGTCAGTATTGTAATTGCCCTTCATGGGATGATTAAAGTGTTTTTGATTTGATTTGACTTCTGAACATTTTGGGGGGTATCTTTTTTGTTTGTTGTTTGTGGTTGGTTGGTTCTTGTTGCGTTGTTTGGGGGCGTTTTTTGTGTGAGTTTTTTGCGGGGTGGGGGGATTTTTGGAGGAAGAGAGAGAGGGGGGAAGAGAAAGTTTGGAGAGAGGGTTTACAAGGATTGGGGAGGGGGGGGATCCTGAAAGGAAAACCGAGCAAAACCTGGCTGAAGAGAGTATTTGCCGTACGTTACAATCCCAAAAGTACCGGGTTACTATTTGTATAAGTAAAATTATTCCCGGCAGCTCCACAGGGAGGACCGTCCTTTGGTGTGTTTTCTTCATGCACGCCAAGATTCCACCATTTTGAAAACCTGCTTTCTTTCCGTTCACGGCCCTGTCGCCGCCGCTGTGTTCTGTTCTTCCCCTCTGCGGCCTCCTTAGCTAACACTGTCAGTCCACTCCACAGCGCTGTTGTATACATACACCTTCTGACAGCGCTAATCTGGACAATTGTGAAATAAAAATATTGACACACACACGGCTAGAAACTCAAATAAATAGTCTATGAATATCAAAACTTGCGGGGTACAATTTTTGTCCCAGGAGAAAAAGAGAGAGAGAGAGAGAGAGGGAGAGAGAGAGAAGGGGGGGGGGGGAGGAGAGGGAGAGAGAGATGTGTAAAATAAATGGCTGTCAAAGCTGAGACCCCAGGGAGACCACTGAGAAATGAAAAAACAACATTGCACGCAGGGTGTAAGACAAGGCGCGTCACCACCACCCCCACTGTATAAAACCTTGCCTCCTCATCCCTACCCGCTCCCCCCTCCCCACCCTCCCCCTCTCCTTTACCTCCACATCCACCACCACCACCCCTCTCCCATACTTTACTTTCTCTCTACGCCAAACAGAAAAAAGAAGAAGGGGCAGGCGTGACAAAAAATGACAGTGGTGGTAGTGGTGGTTTTGTTGTAGTACACCCCCCCCCCCCAAAAAAAAAAAAGACAGAAAGAAAAGCGCAACAAAGAACCTGATCCTCTCACGAATGTAAACAGAGATGAGTTGTATTGATGGGACTTTGTACAGGAAAAGGTCGAGGCGGTGTTTTGTTTAATACTCTTCCACTGTCAGCGACACCGTTTTTACACCCCCCCCCCCCCCCCCCCACCACCACCACCATCTTCGGGTGGAGGAGGAGGGGGAGGAGGAGGACGTTGGAGGGGGGGGGGGGGGGGTGGGGGGGGCTCCTGAAAGGTGTGTGACAATAAATCAACAAGGCCTTGCAGTTTTACACCATGATACATGAGAGGGTGAAGGGGTTAGGACACAGCCAGCACGGCTGATACCCCCCTCTACATCCCCCCCCCCCCTCCCCTCTCTTTCTCTCTCTCTCTGCCGCCTGCTACTACTACTACTACTACTACTACTATTCTGTACCTGTAACCCCCTGCGGAGACCTGGGCGATGAGTGACTGTTTTGTTGCAGGTCTGATTTCACTTAGGACTCTTCAGGGTTGAGTTGGGAGAAGGAGGAGGAGGGTTACCTGGGGTTTAGCTGAAACTCATGAAAAAGTCCCCCCTCCCCTCCCCTCCCCTCCCCACTCACCCTCTCCCCTGTCACCTATTCCCACTTTTAAAAAAAAAAAAGGTCCCTGTCCCCCTTTCGCTCCCTTTAAAAAACCAGAGCAGAGAGAGAGAGAAAAGGAGATGAAGATATTTAAATACATATTCGTTCAATTCGTGGTCTGTCCGTGTGTTTTTACACAGTGGGTTTTTTTTCTTCAGTATCCTGTTTCAGCACTTTAAAGAGAAATTTAAAAAATAAAACAGCTATGTGTTGAATCTTTCTCTGTTTCTGTCTCTGTCGCTCCCTCTCTCTCGTCTATGTCTGTCTGCTGTCTCTCTCTGTTGCTCTCTCTCCTCTCTCTCTCTCCTCTCTCCCCCCCTCTCTCCTCCTCTCTCTCTCTCTCTCTCTCTCTTCTTTCTTTCTTTCTTCCTCTCTCTTAAATCGTAGATATGTCCACTGCACGATTTGTAAAAGGAATGGTTTGTCATTGTAGGTCTGTGGAGAGGAATTATTTTAACTGGCGATGTGTGAGTGAGTGGTGATGGTATGGAACAAGGGATGGGGGGGGGGGGGGGGGGGGGGGGGGGGGGGGGGGGGGGGGGGGGGGAGTGTCAGTTTTTTTAAAGGAGTGGTTGATGACAAGTCTGATGGTAATCTTATTATTGTGTGTTTTGTTTGGAGTGAATGAGGTCCGCGTGATGAAAGGAGTATTGCAAGACAATGAATAACTATTCATAATATCAGTTTTTACTGTCGTTGGTTTTTATGATTATACTTAGGTGTAAATGCACTTTGAGCGTTGTTGGGTTTTTTAAAATGTAAAGCGCAGTACAAATAAAGTGTTTTTACTTTTTTATTGTTATTATATCATTATCATTATTATCATCATGGTTATTATTATCATCGTCACCATCATCATTATTATTATTATTATTATTATTATTATTATATGGTTTTTGATTTTTTATATATTCTCATCCAAAGCGCCAGCATCTAGATCTAGCCTCTGAGCTTTGTGATAACAATGCATGGAAAAAAATCTAAAATGAAATAACATTTTTTACCATTGAGCCACGCGCCCCATCATTCCTTGAATGGGTGTTTCCCCATAAACACCAGTCCCTCATATCGGTGTACGTCAACCTAACTGTCCCCACAGTGCAGTCATAATGAATATTGATTAAAAGATGCTCCTCTCAAATTTTACATTATGAATATTGATTGAAAGATGCTCCTCAAATTTTACATTATGAATATTGATTAAAAGATAATCCTCAAATTTTACATTATGAATATTGATTGAAAGATGCTGCTCTCAAAATTGTACCGTATGAATGTTGATTAAATGATGCTCCACTCAAATTTTACAGAATGCTCCACTCAAATTTTAGTGTATGAATATTGAATAAAAATTGCTCCTCTCAAATTTTACATTATGAATATTGATTAAAAGATGCTCCACTCACAATTTTACCTTATGAATGTTGATTAAAAGGTGCTCCACTCAAATTTTACCTTATAGATATTGATTTAAAGATGCTCCTCTCAAATTTTACATTGTGACTATTGATTAAAAGATGCTCCACTGAAATTTTACCGTATGAATATTGATTAAAAGATGCTCCACTCAAATTTTACATTGTGACTATGATTAAAAGATGCTCCACTGAAATTTTACAGAATGCTCCACTGAAATTTTACCATAAGAATATTGATTAAAAGATGTTCCACTCAAACTTCTCTCTCACACACACCACACACACACCCACATACACCCCCTCCCCCCCCTCCCCCTCCCCCCCCCCCCCTCCCCCCCCCCCCCCCCCCACCCCCCCCCACAGCACCCTCCCCCCCCCCCCCCCCCCCCCCCCCCCCCCCCCCCCCCCCCCTGCACCCCTCCCCCCCCCCCCCCCCCCCCCCCCCTCCCCCCCCCCCCACCCCCCCCCCCACCCCCCCCCCCCCCCCCCCTCCCCCCCCCCCCCCCCCCCCCCCTCCCCTCCCCCCCCCCCCCCCCCCACCCCCCACACTCACACAGACAGGTTTACATTTTAGTTAGACACTACACACAGACCAATAAATAATCAAGCGATCGCGTCTTTGCACACCATTAGTGACTTGGACAAGTTTTTCTTCCCATGCCTCTTCTTTCAATAACTGATACACCCCCCACCCCCCCCCCTTGCACGCCCTCCGCCCCTCCCCCCTCCCCAAATACAATCCCACCTGTTCCGCATGATCGCTCATCCCCACTGAACAGTCAGCCAATTTCTCCTTGATGGGCATCACTGGAAGATAAGAGAGAGAGAGAGAGAGAGAGAGAGAGAGAGAGAGAGAGAGAGAGAGAGAGAGAGAGAGAGAGAGAGAGAGAGAGATGGAAGGAACATGATCATTATCATCGTCTCCCTTAGTAGCCCGCTTTCCTCATCTCACCCTCCATCCCTCCTCCCTGTTTCTCTTAGGGTTCACAGTTCAATAATGTGGTCTTCAATGTCTGTCTGTCTGTCTTGTCTGCGTGTCTGTCTGTCTCTCTCTCTCTCTCTTCTCTCTCTCTCTCTCTCTCTCTCTCTCTCTCTCTCTCTCTCTCTCTCTCTCTCTCTCTCTCTCTCTCTCTCTTCTCTCCGTGTGTTGTGTGTTGTGTGTGTGTGTGTTTTTGTCTGTTTCTTCTCTCCTCTTCCCTTCCTCTCTCCTTCTCTCTCTTCTCTCTCTCTCTCTCTCTCTTTCTTTTGGTGTGTTTGTGTGTGTTGTCCTTTCCCTCTCTTTCTCTCATCTCTCTACTCTCTCTCTCTTCTCTTCTCTTCTTCTTCTCTCTCTCTCTCTCTCTCTCTCTCTCTCTCTCCTCTCTCTACTCTCTGTCTCTCTCTGTGCCCTTCTCGCTCTCCCCCTCTCTCTCCCCTCTCTCTCACACACAGAATAACACACACAATGTCTGCCTGCCTGACTCCCCCCCCTCCCCTGTCCCTAACGGCCTGTGGTGTGGGTGTGGGTGTGTGTGTCTGGGGCCAGTGGTGTGTCGGCCCATCTCGTTTCTGTCTTCATCTTGCGCCTCATTAACCCGCTCATCATTATCGCCTTTATCGCTCCCGCCCAGCCAACTGCAGCCAGGAGGGAGGGAGAGAGAGGTGGGGGTTCCTGAGTGAGGGAGGGAGGGAGGGCGGTGGTTGTGACTGTGGTGGCCAGACTATTTCAGTAGCTGTTGTAGTAGTAGGAGGAGCAGCAGCAGTAGTAGTAGTAGTAATAAGTAGCAGTAATAATAATTATAGTAGTGCATGTAGTAGTGGGTGACCGTTTGGCTTCAGTACGGTCCCCCAGTTCACCCAGCTGTTAATGGGTACCTGCCTCTTTAGGATCAGGGAAGGTAAAGCAGCAGAGGGAGAGGAGATGGGCGCCGCCCGCAATATGATGGCCCTTTGAGAAGTTTAGGTCTCTGACACCTTGCTCCCCTACGACCTTATAGGTTATGGGACACTTTTACTAGTAGTAGTAGTAGTAGTAGTACTAGTAGTAGTAGTAGTAGTAGCAGTAGTAGTAGTAGCAGTAGTAGTAGTAGTAGTAGTAGTAGTAGTAGTAGTAGTAGTAGTAGTAGTAGTAGTAGTAGTAGTAGTAGTAGTAGTAGTAGTAGTAGTAGTAGTAGTAGTAGTAGTAGTAGTAGTAGCAGCAGCAGCAGCAGCTAGCAGCAGCAGCAGTGTGTTAGTAAACCACAAAAAGTAAACACTCATTCTTGTATGCAAAAGATACAATATTTTAAAAAAATACAAAAACCGTGTTTAAACCCCATGCCTCTGCTCTTATCACGGCATACATCCAACATTAACATGTGGTAATCATAGGATAGTTGCCACCTACAACTAATGGAATATACCCCTTGATGTGACTATGTGTTTGTCGAAATTGCTAATGGATGTGATTGGTGACGAGTGTTACTTACAGATATGTTGTCGGTTAGGTGGAAGCCCCATTCTTGTGAAGAACTTTCGTGGCGACCCTAATAATTATGAGCATATTGTTGCTGCTATATCAAAGTCCCATCAGAGATTTACAATTCAGGGAACAAACCTCAAAGGCAAGGACACATTCTGTCTCACTGCTTTGCCGGCAGCAGACTTAACTGGCCAAGACTGTCCTACAGGGAACAGTACAAGGAGGGAGACGAAGAGGCAGACAGAGAAAACGATGGGAAGACAACATCTGATAGTGGACTGGCCTTGAGTGATCTGCCACGGAAAGTAGAGAACCGCGAGGTGTGGAGGAAGCTGGTTGCAAAATGCTCATTGGTTCCCGCACCGACTATGGGATAGGTGAAGGTGGTGAAGGTGAAACTTAACTATGATCAAAGTTGGTGTCGGCATGAAACCCGGACTGAAAGAAATGTAACGTACTTCACTCTCTCTCTCTCTCCTTTGATTCAAGTCATGGTCGTAAGTCACACACTTGTATTAGGCAAGTGGTGTTGTTTAATTATGAACTAAAGTGGAATTTAAGCAAACTTGTGGGAGAAATGTCCCAAAGAGATCGCGCCATGCGGGTTGCCTGATTTTAATCCCGTTTCTGGTTGATACAAGGTGTGGGAAAGTTTGTACAACCGCCTCCGTTTCCCAGGCCACGCTACACGACACACAGCCATCTTGACTCAAGGGACATAACCTCTGTTTACCTTGTTCTTCAGTTCCTGAGGTGCATTAAGTATGATGATCATAGGCTTTGGGGTTGAGCAGACGAGTTTGCGAGTAAAGTGGAAGAAAGACGTAAGATTTCGGGGTGTGGGGGCTTTTGCGATTTTTTTTTTTTGTGGTTAGGATGATACGAAGGATCTGTGCTGTCATCTTCGATCATTGTAGTATGGTGGTTGTCGTCCAGAAATTAACGAGAGCGCGCATTAGACAGTGTTCAGACTAATTAGTAGTAATGCTTCTTCATTCTAGTGGTAGAGAGAGAGAGAGAGAGAGAGAGAGAGGAGAGAGAGAGAGAGAGAGAGAGAGAGCCAGCCGCGTTATGTTTTACTTATCCGTCGCCTTGAGGGGGAAAGATGAAGACTGTGTAGACTGATGTTGATGAACTCTGTCAGGGAGAGAGAGTCACTGTTGTGTGAGATTATACCTGCAGTAATGACGGTCCAGTATGACTGGGATCATCTCTCTCTCTCTCTCTTTTCTCTCTCTCTTCTCTCTCTCTCTCTCTCTCCTCACACACATTTACACACACACACAAACACACACACACACACACACACACACACACACACACACACACACACACACACATGTTCATACCTGTTTTGAAAAAAAGGTCAATTAAAATAAGATATAATGAAACATAGTTGGGGGGTTTTCATGCACATCATGTCAGTCAGGCTGACCAGTGAGTGATATGTTGTATCATTGAATTATGAAGAGTTTATTTTGTTGTGTGAAATAAGTCCACGCGACTTTTATGACAATAAATAATTTCTGATTCACACACACACACACACACACACACACACACACACACACACACACACACACACACACACACACACACACACACACACACATACCAAGACAGAATGACATAGGCAAACAGTTGTTAAAAATGAAAATCCTTGCCCACTGTGAAGCAGTTTACGTGTAAAATTAGCTACCTTGTCCACCAATCGTGAAATCAGATAATAAAAAAAGAGTCGGGGGTGGGGAATAAAACAAAAGCTGCGAATACTAACTATAACTATCAGGTCATACTGGCGTGTGGCACAGATCAAACAAATTCAGCAACACAGGGAGGAGGTAGACATTTTTTTTCTAGAAATAGAAACATGAATAGTTTCATATAACAGAAAGACGACGAAAGACACCTGTGCTGCGTGTTAGCAAACCCTCAGTGTATCTAAGACTTGTCGAGTAGATTCAATGTCTTATTCTATCAAACGCGAAGGATACGCGGTTTTCCCATTTGCTTCACAAGGAAAGATCTGATTAACAAAACTATTCAATTTTATTAATTTTTATTATTTTTTTTAATTCTTTCATATCGAGGATAATGGAATAAGCACTCATGTGCTTTTCTACATCCAGTCCCCGTGTGTATGGGGTTTTGTAAATTTTGTCGTCTGTTCCCACCGGCACACAATGGCCTACTCTTTCGAAAAGCGGAACAGGATTTAACTTGTGCGCAAGATGTTCTGCGTGCGTTCGCACACGGGGCCTCGGTTTATAGTCTCATCCGAAGGATTGTTGTACATTTTTATATATCATGAAATACGTTGATTGGGGTGGGGGTGGGGGGGGGGGGGGGGGGAGTAATTATTCACCAAAAGGAGAATGGAGAATGATAAAGAAACATAGGGGAAAACAGAAAGAAAATAAAACCCAATCACACACTCAAATGAGTAAAGGATAGAAAGAGAGGGCTGACAGACAGACAGACAGATGCAGATGTCACAACAGAAATAGCATGTTTTACATGGTATACATTGTCTATAACAGTTCTATATATTACAAGTTATAACGACTGTAGCATGTTTTACATGGTGTACATTTTTTTGTCTATGACAGTTCTATATATGATAAGTTATAACGACTGTAGCATGTTTTACGTGTCCATTTAACGACTGTAGCATGTTTTACATGGTATACATTTTTTGTCTATGAAAGTTCTATATATATGATAAGTCATATAACGACTGTTGGAAAGAACTAAATTAATAACGGGTTTCCCCCAGCCATATGCACAAGATAGGCATGTATGTTTGTATGTATACATGCTTGTCTAGCCCAAACCTCCAACATTGACCCTGTGGGCACGTGGAGAAGGGGCCAGCCAGCCATCCACTAGACACCCACTCACGTAGCCTACAGGAATGTATGTACCTTGCTTCACGTGGGCTCCACTTCATCATTCACTGCTTACGCGCAGCCTTTCCGGCCCCGGCTCCCAGTGGAAACAAACAGTTTAGGCGTTGCGCCGGCTCTTGGCTGTAAACTGTTGATGAAAGAAAGTAATTAATATAACAACTACTCTGGGGCGCTGGGGGCTGCGCGTCTCAAGTGCCGCCTGTCAGAACCGCTTGTATGCCACCAGGAACAGGGGAGGAGAGGGGGAGGAATCGGTGTATTGTATAAGCACGATCAGAAGAGAGAACTGAGAAACACACTGGAGGTAAACGAAACCACACACACACATATATATACACATAAAAAATGTTGAGGGAAGGAGGAGTGAGTGGGAGGAGAAGACTGTCCAACAGCTCGCTACAACTTTTCAGCAAAGTGCCAGAAGTAGAAAATCTATCTCCTAGGTGACAGAAGAGCAGGCAGGGGTGGGGGGGTGGGGGGGGGGGGGGGGGGGGAGGGTTGGATGGGGGAGGGGGGGGGGGTAGTGTGGCAGGAAAGAAAACGTTGCTAGCATGTTGATGTAAGCAAGCGAAGCAGTAACGAGGCTGATTAAGCAAATAAAGCACCCATGTCTGTCTGTCTGTCTGTCTGTCTCTCTCTCTCTCTCTCTCTCTCTCTCTCTCTCTCTCTGTATTTATATCACTTCAGTTCAGGGAGCACACCATCTGGAGAGAGAGGCAAACACCCCTCACTTCAAGCTACACTGTCGCCTTGTTTTGCGGGCCAGTGAGAACAAACATGGCAAGTGTTGAAAGTTGGATCCACGCGCGGGAAAAGTCAATTATGGTAAATTGGCTGAAGTGTCAGAACAGTGTCGTACTTTTCCGTACGTACGTACCGTACGACAAAGCCTATGATGTACTCTGCGGCCCTCCTTACCTTCTTGTTTGACTGGCTACAGAGATGATATGGGCTGTTTGACAGCCGATTTTACAAGGAGGGCAGATGAGCGTGTGTGGAGGAGCGCTTGTATTGATCAAATGTTGAACTGGTATTTGGTATAAGTTCTGTGTGTGTGTCGGGTGCTTGTAATAATTGGCTTTGAAATGGTATTGTTTAATATTCTCCCTGTCGGAGTGCTTGTATGCAATAATTGAATTTGAACTGGTATTGTTTGTGTTTTCTGTTGAATGCTTGTATTACTCGATTTTGAAAAGGTAGAGGCGAGATTCAGTCTATAATTACTCTCTCTCTCTCTCTCTCCCTCCCTCTTTTCTCTCTCTCTCTCTGCTCTTGTGTGCCGCAAAACATACACACACACACACACCACCACCATAACACCGTCATACCTACTCTTGCGCGCGCGCGCGCGCACACACACACACCACCACACCACCGCCGCACGCACACACAACACACACACACACACACACACCACCCACCACCACCATAACACCGTCACTACCTGCTCTTGTGCGCGCGCGCGCACACACACACACACACACAACACACCACACACACACACCACACACACACACACACACCCACACACACCACCATCCAACACACCACCGCCACTCCTCCCCACCCCCCCCCCCCCCCCCCCCCCCCCCCCCCTCCCCCCCCCCCCCTCCCTCCTTCCTTCGACATCTTCAAGAACCAAGAACTCCCAACCCCTAACCCTGGAATGCCCTGAGAAACACCGGTGGTGTTTTGACGTCTCTGTCCCCTCTTCTGAACTAGTATAGATCGAGGTGCAGTTCTGTACTTGTGGCTACAACCCAACCAACCCCTTACAATCCCTGCACTGTCTCATACAATACCATGTCACGGCCTTAACTCGGCTGCTCCCCCTGCGCTGCAAAAGCATGCACTGTGTTTTTACAGGGAGACTGGTCGACAGGTCCGTTTGGCGAATTGCTTTCTGGGCCTGTTTCCTTTTCTTAGACCTCACATGTCACAACACTGACTTACCCTGCCACACAGCCGTTGTCTCTCTGCTGTTTTCTGTGCCTGTGTGTGTGTCTCTCTCTCTCTGTGTCTCTGTCTGTCTGTCGCTCTCTCTGTCTGTCTGTCTCTGTCTGTCTGTCTGTCGCTCTTCTCTTCTCTCTCTCTTTTCTCTCTCTCTCTCTCCTCCCTCCCCCCCCCCCCCCTCTCTCTCTCTCTCTGTGTTGTGCTGTCCAGTATTAGAGGATGTTAGGCAGAATAACATCCCTGTTATTAATATAGTAGACAGCCTAATTTATGTAGACTCTGTTTACTCCTGGCATCAAGTCATCCTGAGGTTGTGCACAGCCTCACTTTATATTTGTGTAAAGCTTTCAGAATAAGAGAGATATTGTTATCCTAAGTCATATTTTTGTAACTGACTTTTTGTTATACAGTAACATTTTGTCGCTACTGTTGCTTTTACCCCCACCAAAATACTAAGCAGTTCGGCAACCCCCTTCATGTATGGGCCAATGGCCTTTTTGTGAATAAATCGTTCGAGTTCGAGTTCTGTGTGTGTGTGTGTGTCTCTCTCTCCTGGCATCATTTTAAAAGAGAAAAGTCTCTCTGTCTCTCTCTGTCCTGACATCATTATAAATGAGGAAAAAGAAAAAGAAGAAAGCCCTCATCTGTGCGTGCAGTTCATTCAACTAGTTTTGCAGGAAATAAATTTAGAAATAGGGGGGGGGGGGGGGGGGGAGAGACCAACAATACTGATATGTTACAAACTAGCCGCATCATCACTCATTTTTTGTTACTGTTTAAAAGTGGGGTTTTTTAAATATTTATTTGCGCTTTTTTCTTTGCTGGTGCAGCTTTGACCAGATTCTCTTTGACCGGGGGAACAGGAGAAAGAAATTTTGAAAGAAAGCGAAGTGGGGGAGGGGGGGAAGCAAATGTATGTTAAAAAAGGGAACATCATGTTAGAAGTGTGGGTTTTAAATATTAGGCCGGGAGAGCGGACAGAATTCTGTTTGAAGGGGAAAGGGAAAGAGAAAAAAAGGTGGGAAGTAGAGAAGGGAAAGGGAGCAGAAGTGTGGTTGAAGTAGAGAAGGGAAAGGGAGCAGAAGTGTGGTTGAAGTAGAGAAGGGAGAGGGAGCAGAAGTGTGGTTGAAGTAGAGAAGTGGAAAGAAGGGAGCAGAAGTGTGGTTGAAGTAGGGGAAGTAGGAAAGGGGAGCAAAAGAGTGGTTGAAGTAGAAAAGGGGAAAGGGAGGCAGAAGTGTGGTTGAAGTAGAGGACGGGAGAGAAGGGAGCAGAAGAGTGGTTGAAGTAGAGAAGGGAGAGGGAGAGAAGGTGGTTGAAGTAGAGAAGGGAAAGGGAGCAGAAGTGTGGTTGAAGTAGAGAAGGGAAGGGAGCAGAAGAGTGGTTGAAGTAGAGACAGTAGAGAAGGGAAGAGGGAGCAGAAGTGTGGTTGAAGTAGAGGACAGCAGAGAAGGGAGAGGAGCAGAAGAGTGGTTGAAGTAGAGGAAACAGAAGATAGAGAAGGGAGAGGGAGCAGAAGTGTGGTTGAAGTAGAGAAGGGAAGGGAGCAGAAGAGTGGTTGAAGTAGAAGACAGTAGAGAAGGGAAAAGGGAGCAAAAGAGTGGTTGAAGTAGAGAAGGAGAGGGAAGGGAGCAGAAGTGTGGTTGAAGTAGGGGAAGGGAAGGGAGCAGAAGTGTGGTTGAAGTGAGGAGAAGGGAAGGGAGCAGAAGAGTGGTTGAAGTAGAGAAGGAAAAGGGAGCAGAAGTGTGGTTGAAGTAGAGACAGGAGAGGGAAGCAGAAGAGTGGTTGAAGTAGAGAAGGGAAGGGGAGAGGGAGCAGAAGTGTGGTTGAAGTAGAGAAGGGAGAGGGAGCAGAAGTGTGGTTGAAGTAGGGGAAGGGGGAGAGGGAGCAGAAGAGTGGTTGAAGTAGAGAAGGGAGAGGGAGCAGAAGAGTGGTTGAAGTAGAAAAGGGGAAAGAGGGAGCAGAAGTGTGGTTGAAGTAGAGGACAGTAGGAAGGGAGAGGGAGCAGAGTGGTTGAAGTAGGGGAAGAGAAGAGAGGGAGCAGAAGTGTGGTTGAAGTAGAGGACAGTAGAGAAGGGAGAGGGAGCAGAAGAGTGGTTGAAGTAGAGAAGGGAAAGGAGCAGAAGAGTGGTTGAAGTAGAGAAGGGAGAGGGAGCAGAAGATGTTGAGGGTAGAGGAAGTAGAGAAGGGAGAGGGAGCAGAAGAGTGGTTGAAGTAGAGAAGGGAAGAAGGGAGCAGAAGAGGGTTGAAGTAGAGAAGGAGAGGGAGCAGAAGTGTGGTTGAAGTAGAGAAGGGAGAGGGAGCAGAAGTGTGGTTGAAGTAGGGGAAGAGGAGGAGGGAGCAGAAGAGTGGTTGAAGTAGGGGAAGGAAAAGGGAGCAGAAGTGTGGTTGAAGTAGAAAAGGGAACAGGGGTTAGTAGAAGGGAGAGGGAGCAGAAGAGTGGTTGAAGTAGAGGACAGTAAAAAGGGAAAGGGAGCAGAAGAGTGGTTGAAGTAGAGGAAGTAGAGAGGGAGCAGAAGAGTGGTTGAAGTAGAGGACAGTAGAAAAGGGAAGGGAGCAGAAGTGTGGTTGAAGTAGAGAAGGGAGAGGGAGCAGAAGAGTGGTTGAAGTAGAGGACAGTAGAGAAGGGAAAGGGAGCAGAAGAGTGGTTGAAGTAGAGAAGGGAAAGGGAGCAGAAGTGTGGTTGAAGTAGAGAAGGGAGAGGGAGCAGAAGTGTGGTTGAAGTAGAGAAGGGAGAGGGAGCAGAAGTGTTTGAAGTAAGGGGGGGGGCGGTTGAAGTAGGGGAAGAGGAGGAAAAGGGAGCAGAAGAGTGGTTGAAAGTAGAAGACAGTAGTGACGAAAAGGGAAGGAATGGGAGGGGAGGAGATGGTGGAAGTAGAAGATATATTAGTGAAGAGAATAGAAGGGAAAGGGGAAAGAAGGGGTTAAAGGTGGTTGGGGAGGGGGGGGGGGGGGTGGGGAAAGAAAAAAGAAAAGAGGGAGCAGAAGTCATGACAGTAAACAGCAGTAGACAGAAGCGAAAGCAGCTACCAGGCACTTCCTTCAAGTGCCAATTAGCAGCCAGGGGAGGCAAGCCCATGATTGCTGGGAGAGCGAATTAAAGGATTGCAAGGGGAATGGGGGTGGCGGTGGGGGTTTGGGGGTGGGGAGGGAGGGGAGGGTGTTTCTTTTCTTTTTTAAATTTTTTTTGTTTCACCTGTGGCGAAAGGATGGGTGATTTACCGGCCCTGCTGACCGCACCGCTTCCGGTTCCTGATAAGGTCTGTCTGCAGTCTGAAGCCAGCGCATGCGCAGTGCTTGATCTCGTGCTTGTATGTTGTTGAGAGAAAGAGAGAGAGAGAGTGTGTGTGTGTTGTGTGTGTGTGTGTGTGTGTGTGTGTGCATGACTGTCTAAATTTTACCGGGGGGGGAGAAAGTTTAGATTTTGAAATGCGCAGTGTGTGTGTGTGTGCGCGTGTGTCTGTGTGTGTGTGTGTGCGTGCATGCGTGCGTGTCTGTGTGTATGTGTCTGTGTGTGCGTGCGTGCGTGCGTGTCTGTGTGTGTCTGAGTGTGCGCGTGTATGTGTGTGTGTGTGGGGTCTGAGTGTGCGTGTATGTGTGTGTCTGTGTGTTTTGTGTGTGTGTGTGTGGAGCTTTCTGTAAAGCAAGCACGCAGTCTGTGTACACTTAAAAGAGAGTTGAAAGGTGAGTGGGTGTGTTAGGGGGTGGGGAGGGAAATGTTGTAGTGTTTGTAGGTGTGGGTTTTCATTTCAAATCAAATAATGGTGTTGGGGGACTCGTATTCTATCTGTCAGACTGATGACAAGAAAATGGACATTTTCTGTTCCTCTCTCCTCTCCCTTCTTACCCTAGTAGAGTGTTAGTGCACTGACTTTCATTAATGTTACACTTTCGTTTGTACCACGTCAGTCATTCTCCAGTGAGTCTTGGACATTGGGAAGAGACCAGAAGAGTCTTCAGACACTTGGACATTGGGAAGAGACCAGGAGAGTGTTCAGACACTTGGACATTGTGAAGAGACCAGCAGACAGAAGAGTGTTCAGACACTTGGACATTGGGAAGAGACCAGCAGACAGGAGAGTGTTCAGACACTTGGACATTGGGAAGAGACCAGCAGACAGGAGAGTGTTCAGACACTTGGACATTGGGAAGAGACCAGCAGACAGAAGAGTGTTCAGACACTTGGACATTGTGAAGAGACCAGCAGACAGAAGAGTCTTCAGACAGTTGTAGCTGTGTGAGCATTCCTGCACGGAAGAAAAATGTTGACATGCTGACCTGCACTGTCAGAAGACAAGTCGGATGCGCTGGGCCTGACTAGTCAGGCGCTTGACGGCAGCGCAACGCATTTTCGCTCTTATGACAGACAGCAGTAGTTGCTGGAGAAGAAGACGAGGAAATGATAAACGCATACTTACCTCTGGCTGTTTGCTTGCTCCACTTCGACACTGCACGAAATTTGTCATGCAGAGAATGGTGGCGAAGCTTATCTCTTTCCAGGCATCAGGGTGCATGCTTGGTACCAAGCCATTCTTGGAGTTCTATGCACTTACACCTAGGCCATTCTTGGAGTTCTATGCACTTACAACTAGGCCATTCTTGGAGTTTTGTGCGTGAACAGCTAGGCCATTCTTGGAGTTCTATGCACTTACACCTAGGCCATTCTTGGAGTTCTATGCACTTACAACTAGGCCATTCTTGGAGTTCTATGCGTGAACAGCTAGGCCATTCTTGGAGTTCTGTGCACTTACAACTAGGCCATTCTTGGAGTTCTATGCACTTACAACTAGGCCATTCTCGGAGTTGGTTGCTGTAACATTTGCGTCATTCCCCTCCCACATTTCGTGTCAGTAAGTTTCAAACCACGCTAACCACAAAGTGACTTGCAATCACATCTCTGCTTGCCAATGCTTCTTCTTCTTCTTCTTCCTCCTCCTCCACCATCTCACCCTTGCCCAGGAAAAAAAAAAGAAAAAAAGGGGACTCTTTTGACGTCATCCATCCCCTCAGGGATTTACAGAGCCCTTCCCTGTCGTCAAGCAAAATATGGCGTTGGTATCTCTCTGCCCCTCATTCGTCCCCTCCCCCATTTTTATTTTCTGTTTAATATTTGATGAATCGCCCGAAGGAGAGTGGAACGTTTGTAAGAATTTGGCAAAAGGCACAGTACCATGCACAACGCGTAAAATTGAAAACTCAGCCACGCTGAAATGTGGCCGGATCGACCAACTTGGATTGGTTTCCAACATGGCCGCCCGGCCCCAACCTTCTCCCCCCCACGCACACACACACACACCCCTCACGCTGGCAATGGCAGGTTTTAGCCCAGGGAAATCAAAAGTTTCAAAAACTTTCAGGGACTAGTTAGGTATAGTTGGTAGAAGGGCATAAAAGGATCGGAGAAAAGACAGAGGTGGGGGAAGGGGGGGGGGGGGGGGGGGGGAGAAGAGAGAGAGAGAGAGAGAGAGAGAAAGGCTGGGGAGACAGTGCTGAGGGGTTAGGAAGAAAATATGAGAGATCGAGGCACTCTCTTTCTCAGACAATCAAATTTCATGGCAGATTAGCGGGTGCTCCGCGAGAAGGAGAAAGACGGCAATAGAATAGGGTCTATTGGAGAGCGCAGATTTCTCTTCCATTAATTCTCCATCAGAAATGGACATTTGTCTTTCGGGATTGGCCCTAATTGTCGCCAAAACGACCAGGGGGTGCTGGTATCGATCGTAGGTCGGCACGGAGGTGAGGCGAGAGAGAGAGAGGCTAGTGGTGGATGATGTGGACCCATTTTGGGAACTAACACTCTCTCTCTCTCTCTCTGTCTTTCTCTCTCTGCAGTCTCTCTCTCTCTCTCTCTCTCTCGCTCTCTCTCTCTCTCTCGCTCTCGCTCTCTCTCTCTCTCTCTGTCTCTCTCTCTCTCTGCAGCTTCAGTCTCTCTCTCTCTCAGTTCAAGTTGTCCACTCTTCTTCCTCTAGAGTTGTACCAGGAAGGACTGTTGTGCAGTTTGTAAGCAGTATTTGTTTCTGTCTTGAAGAAATTCTGTGCTAAGTAGTATTCGCTTTTTGGTGTTGTGTTGTTTGGTTGTTACTCATGTAGCTCTCTCTCTCTCTCTCTCTCTCTCTCTCTCTCTCTCTCTCTCTCTCTCTCTCTTTTCTCTCTCTCTCTCTCTCTCTATCTCTCTCTCTCTCTCTATCTATCTATCTATCTATCTATCTATCTATGTATCTGCCAGTTTCAACCTTCCATTCCTTTCATCCTTCCTTTCGTCTTTTGTGTTTTCATACTATTTTCTGTGTCGGAGAAGAAGGCAGCCCTAGTGGATTTTTGGCTGTTTTGTTCTTGTTCAGTTTCTTTGACAGCTTTGTTTATGTGTGTCATGTTTTTTTATGACTGCTGTTTTACAGTATGTGACAGTTTTGTTAATCAGTTTGCGGCAGGTCCCTCCAAAAGGAACGCTATCAAGTCACAATTATTGTTGAATTACATTGATTTAGTTTATAAGATAATAATGTGTATCATGGAATGATACTTCAGCTCTTTTTATCATAAACAGTATCGTTGTTTAATCGATGTGTCGACTTTTTGACGGGTTTGATATTGCATTCTTTCCCTTTTTAGTGTTGTTTTTTTAATCTTTTTTTGGGGAACATGCTGATATTATATTTTTTGGTCAGCTAACAAAAGTAGGTTTCTCTATTCTACTTTTATCCTTCAACGCTTCTTTTCGTCTTTCTTCCTCTGTCTCTGTCTCTGTCTCTGCCGCTCTCTCTTGATAGAGCCCTTTTCTTCTTCTTCTTTCCTTCCCCCATTAGTCTTTCTTTCTTAGTTCTCCCTTTTCATCCACTCTCCTTCCGTCTCTTTATATCAGTGTACTGTAAGCCCTTGGCGCTTGAGGGCCATTTTACAGCTGAAACAGGGGAGTCCATTCTTCCCTCCAGACATCCAAATTGTATTGGTGAAGACTATGGCAGGATTCTTAGACAGTAGTTTAAAAGTACCGAAGCATTTTTTTGTCCGTTCTACGAGTGTGCAGTTAAATTCAAATTTTTCTGTCAAAGTTGATGTATGGCCAGATTCATTTCAAGGGAATATCACTTTAGAGACCCTTTCTGTCGGTTCTTGAAGAAAGCTGGAAAGCAGGGTCCCCCAAAAGGAAATCGATCCCCTCCTTTTACGATGTAGGTTGCCACAAAGGGTCGGCCAGTCTTGCGATGATCGATTTTACATTGGAACTGGATCTGCGGAGAGTGGGGGACGCAATCAGTCACCCGTCTCGTGGACACTTCCACATATAGACAGGAGGATGAAACGAACAGGAAAGAGAATGGCCCCGGAGCAAGACAAAGGCCTAGAGCCAGCCATTGTAGCGATTCTCACCTTTAAAAAATGAACTGGAGTGAAGCTTTTTTTATATATGCTGGTGCAGGGTAAGGGTCTTGTGATGCGTCTGCGTCATTCAGCGGCGCAGAAAGTTTCTGTTCGGAAAATGACTGTAGCTGACAAAATATGACTGTTTTATTTGACACACCTGCTATCACATTTTGTTACGATGCCATTTTGTTATAATGTACTTCTGTCCATCAGTCTTGCAGGTATTTTTTTCCTTCCAAAAAGGGATCGTACTATATACATACTGAATCATAGATATCTTATTCACTTTGAGCTGTGGTAACTTACTGCCTTTGCTGCTGTTTGGATCAGTTTATGACAGCTGTTTCTCCTCAGCGTCATGTTCGTGGCTTGGTTGGTTTGTTTATACTTAACTCGTACGAAAAGATAATGTTAGACAGCAAGTAAATCGAGATAGATTGGTTAATCACATGTCATTTGAATTGTTTTGACAGGGAAAAGTTGAAACATTTCTTTTTTTTTAATCGTAGAAGACAACAAAATTAAACAAACGTATGACAGAGAGAGACAGACAGTCAGAGAGAGAGAGAGACGGACAGACAGCAGACAGACAGACAGACAAACAGACAGTCAGAGAGAGAGAGAGAGAGAGAGTTACCTACATAACTATGGTAATATAGAGGTTTAAAGATAGAGGTTAAAAGATTGAGTTTAAAGACTGAAGTTAAAGATTGAGGTTTACGCCAACCACTCTGCCGTACATAGATTTGAAAAATTTCTCTGGCTCTCCAAAAAATGTTTAATGTGTAAAAACAAACAAACAGACCCCAAAACCCAAACCTGACGGGTTCCAAGCCTGGAAGGGCACTGGTGTCAGGCAGGAACTGTGGACAACAGAAGCAGCAAGGTGGTAGTTTACTGACCATGGGGGACCTCTCTTCAACCGGAGGGAGACCCGTTAGTGGTTCGGAACAACAGACAAGAAAAAGCCTGGAACCCGAAAGAGCAGCCCCCGTTTTCCGACAAGGAGGAAGGAGGTGGAAGGGGGAGGAGGGAGAGAGAGGGGGGGGGGGGGGGGGGGGGGGGGGGGGGGGGGGGGGGGGGAGGAAGAGAGAGAGAGAGAGAGAGCAAGGAGGGAGGCGAGGTGAGGTGAGCGTTCAATGAGCAGCAGTCATTTCCTGCCGGCGCCTTTTGTCCCGAAGCCGCTGCAAACTCCATCACTGCAGCAGCGGTAGCAGCAGCAGCACCAGCAGCAGCAGCAGCAGCAGCACCCTAATGCCCGGAGAGCCCTTGATAGAAAACCCCTTTCATTGTTGAAATTATTGGGAAACTGTCAAGGAACTCTCATCCATTTTGGACGTTTTATTACGTTTTTCCTGCCTCTCGGCGGCAGATTTTACAGTTGCAGGGAGAAGAAATGAGAGAAATTGGTCATTAACCGTTGAGATAATACGGCATCATAATGGGGTGGCAGCGTGAAAAAGACCAGCCCTCCACCCCCCCACCCCCACCTCTATTCGCCTGGCATCGATGAGGAGGGAGAGGGAAGGAGGGGGGTGGCAGAGAGGGAGGTGAGGTAGAGGAGGAGGAGGGGGGGGGGGGGGGGGTATGCTGGGTCGGTGACGAATGTGTGTGTTGAAGCAAGGAAATCTATCACAGGGGCTGGGGGGGAGGGAGGGGGGGGCTAGCCCCTTTTGGCCAAGGGTGGAAATTCCTCCTCATTGCGACAGAGATGGCGGGGCAAACATATTCCGGCCCATATCGGGCCCCCGACAGACCCGGGCTTGGCTCTCATCACAAAACTAAATAAAAGGGCAATAAATAAGAGAAAAGGGGGCAATAATTTACTATTGAGCGGCTAAAGATAGGGACCCCCCTCCTCCCCCTTCCTCCTCCTCCCTCCCTCCCTTGTGCGCGCGAGCGGCAGCCGTAAATCGCCAGAACTTTCACATTTCTGCGAAGATCCAAGGGAGAAATATTAATACGAGAGGGAGGAACCAAATTCCTCGCGGGTTTTCTCAGGCTGCTTGGAGAGCGGTCACCCGCGAGAGATATGATTTTATTGTCGCGTCGCATTTCGCTGGACTTTGGGGAGAAAATTGGAAAGTCACTTGCCATTCTGATGGCTTTAGCCCGCCCGACCTCTTTGTGTTGCGGGGGTCTCAGTGCGCATGTTTTCTGTCAGCTGCGCTCCTTCCGTTTCCTGCTTAATGGCCGTGCTTTGGTGTGGGGCGTTCGTTTCTTTCAGATTTCAGTCTGTCTGTCTGTGTCTCTTGTTCGGTGTCTCTGTTGTTTCTTGTAATGTGTGTGTGTGTCTTTTGTCTGTCGGTCTGTCTTTTGTCTGTCTGTCTGTCGGCCTGTCTGCTCTCTGTCTCTGTCTGTCTCTCTGCCTCTGTCTCTCTCTCTCCCCCTCCCTCCATCCCCCTCTCTCTCCCTCCCTCCCTCCCTATCTCTCTCTCTCTCTCTCTCTCTCTCTCTCTCTCTCTCTCTCTCTCTCTCTCTTTCTCTGTTGTTGTTGTTGACTTCACTTTTACGTCTGTTCACTTTTAGTGATATTAGACGCCCCCTTAAAAAAAAACATAAAAAAACCGGAGATGTGGATGTGGTGTTAAAAAAAAAATCTCGAAAAGCTTGGCAATGCAACAGGAATTTTTAAAATACAACAACAAAAAACAAACAAACAAAAACAAGTCATTAACGTTAATGTAACTATAACAAATGTCCTATGGGACTGTGACAAAGACCTTTCACAATTTCAAATGCCAGTTTTAAATTACTGAATATGCTGGTGAGGGAGTTTTCAGAAAAATGGGGCATGCAAGGTTTTACACTCTGGCAGTCAAAAAGTATACGAGTATTAGTGATATTCTCACCACACAGGCATTTACCATTTTTGCTGAATTTGGTTATCAATGCATTTAGTTTCATTCTATAGAATAAAGTATTAATTCTCCTTGACGTAAAAACACTTGTACTAACTTCTGAATGGTTCCCCACTGTTAGATTATCGGTATTGATTGCAGTTCTAGTTAAAAGTCTCTCATTTTGCTGATTACTATCAGTGACCTTTCTCCATGATTTTTGTTCTAGTAAGCTATACCCTTCTTGTAAGGATAAAGGAACATGCAATTCTATTGCATCCCGTCCATGTTTTGCACCCTTTTTGGCAGCTCTATCCGCCCACTCATTTGGAAAGAACCCAGTGTGTGA